>CAXAJV010001238.1:0-11943 GCA_963969225.1 Xylocopa violacea | reverse complement strand
ATGTTGTCAAATATTACCGCCGAGATGATAGGTTGGGTTAGGTTAGGTTATATTACGTTATAGATGTATATAAAGTTCCCGCGGAGACGTAGAGGCCAACTCGCCAGGAATGATGTCAAATAATACCGCCGAAATGTTAGGTTGGGTTAGGTTAAGTTATATTACGTTATAGATGTATATAAAGTTCCCACGGAGACGTAGAGGCCAACAAGCCAGGAATGTGTTCAAATATTACCGCCGAAATGTTAGATTGGGTTAGGTTAGGTTATATTACGTTATTGATGTATATAAAGATCCCACGGAGACGTAGAGGCCAACAAGCCAGGAATGTCTTCAAATATTACCGCCGAGATGTTAGGTTGGTTTAGGTTAGGTTATATTACGTTATAGATGTATATAAATGTACCACGGCGACGTAGAAGCCAACAAGCCAGGAATGTGTTCAAGTATTACCGCCGAGATGTTAGATTGGGTTAGGTTAGGTTATATTACGTTATTGATGTATATAAAGATCCCACGGATATGTAGAGGCCAACTCTCCAGGAGTGTTGTTAAATATTACCGCCGAGATGATAGGTTGGGCTAGGTTAGGTTATATTACGTTATTGATGTATATAAATGTACCACGGAGAGGTAGAGGCCAACTCGCCATGAATGTTTTCAAATATTACCGCCGAGATGTTAGGTTGGGTTAGGTTAGGTTATATTACGTTATAGATGTATATAAAGGTCCCACGGAGACGTAGAAGCCAACAAGCCAGGAATGTGTTCAAATATTACCGGCGAGATGTTAGGTTGGGTTAGGTTAGGTTATATTACGTTATTGATGTATATAAAGGTCCCACGGAGACGTAGGGGCCAACAAGTCAGGAATGTGTTCAAATATTACCGCCGAGATGTTAGATTGGGTTAGGTTAGGTTATATTACGTTATTGATGTATATAAATGTACCACGGAGACGTAGAGGCCAACAAGCCAGGAATGTCTTCAAATATTACCGCCGAGATGTTAGGTTGGGTTAGGTTAGGTTATATAACGTTATTGATGTATATAAGGGTCCCACGGAGACGTAGAGGCCAAATCGCCAGGAATCTTGTCAAATATTACCACCGAGATGATAGGTTGTGTTATGTTAGGTTATATTTCGTTATTGATGTTTATGAAGGTCAAGCGGAGACGTAGAAGCCAACTCGCCAGTAATGTTGCCAAATATTACCGCAGAGATGATAGGTTGGGTTAGGTTAGGTTATATTTCGTTATAGATGTATATAAAGGTCCCACGGAGACGTAGAGGCCAACTCGCCATGAATGTTTTCAAATATTACCGCCGAGATGTAAGGTTGGGTTAGGTTAGGTTATATTACGTTATTGATGTATATAAAGATCCCACGGAGACGTAGAGGCCAACAAGCCAGGAATGTGTTCAAATGTACCGCCGAGATGTTAGATTGGGTTGGGTTAGGTTATATTACGTTATTGATGTATATAAAGGTCCCACGGAGACGTAGGGGCCAACAAGCCAGGAATGTGTTCAAATATTACCGCCGAGATGTTAGGTTGGGTTAGGTTAAGGTTATACTACGTTATAGATGTATATAAAGTTCGCAGGGAGACGTAGAGGCCAACAAGCCAGGAATGTGTTCAAATATTACCGCCGAGATGTTAGATTGGGTTTGGTTAGGTTATATTACGTTATAGATGTATATAAAGTTCCCACGGAGAGGTAGAGGCCAACTCGCCAGGAATGTTGTCAAATATTACCGCCGAGATGTTAGGCTGGGTTACGTTAGGTTATATTACGTTATAGATGTATATAAAGGTCCCACGGAGACGTAGGGGCCAACAAGCCAGGAATGTGTTCAAATATTACCGCCGAGATGTTAGGTTGGGTTAGGTTAGGTTATATTACGTTATAGATGTATATAAAGGTCCCACGGAGACGTAGGGGCAAACAAACCAGGAATGTGTTCAAATATTACCGCCGAGATGTTAGGTTGGGTTAGGTTAGGTTATATTACGTTATTGATGTATATAAAGGTCCCACGGAGACGTAGAGGCCAACTCGCCAGGAATGTTGTCAAATATTACCGCCGAGATGATAGGTTGGGTTAGGTTAGGTTATATTACGTTATTGATGTATATGAAGGTCAAACCGAGACGTAGAGGCCAACTCGCCAGGAATGTTGTCAAATATTACCGCCGAGATGATAGGTTGGGTTAGGTTAGGTTATATTACGTTATAGATGTATATAAAGTTCCCGCGGAGACGTAGAGGCCAACTCGCCAGGAATGATGTCAAATAATACCGCCGAAATGTTAGGTTGGGTTAGGTTAAGTTATATTACGTTATAGATGTATATAAAGTTCCCACGGAGACGTAGAGGCCAACAAGCCAGGAATGTGTTCAAATATTACCGCCGAAATGTTAGATTGGGTTAGGTTAGGTTATATTACGTTATTGATGTATATAAAGATCCCACGGAGACGTAGAGGCCAACAAGCCAGGAATGTCTTCAAATATTACCGCCGAGATGTTAGGTTGGTTTAGGTTAGGTTATATTACGTTATAGATGTATATAAATGTACCACGGCGACGTAGAAGCCAACAAGCCAGGAATGTGTTCAAGTATTACCGCCGAGATGTTAGGTTGGTTTAGGTTAGGTTATATTACGTTATAGATGTATATAAAGGTACCACGGCGACGTAGAAGCCAACAAGCCAGGAATGTGTTCAAGTATTACCGCCGAGATGTTAGGTTGGGTTAGGTTAGGTTATATTACGTTATTGATGTATATAAAGATCCCACGGAGACGTAGAGGCCAACAAGCCAGGAATGTGTTCAAATATTACCGGCGAGATGTTAGGTTGGGTTAGGTTAGGTTATATTACGTTATTGATGTATATAAAGGTCCCACGGAGACGTAGGGGCCAACAAGCCAGGAATGTGTTCAAATATTACCGCCGAGATGTTAGATTGGGTTAGGTTAGGTTATATTACGTTATAGATGTATATGAAGGTCAAACCGAGACGTAGAGGCCAACTCGCCAGGAATGTTGTCAAATATTACCGCCGAGATGATAGGTTGGGTTAGGTTAGGTTATATTACGTTATAGATGTATATAAAGTTCCCGCGGAGACGTAGAGGCCAACTCGCCAGGAATGATGTCAAATAATACCGCCGAAATGTTAGGTTGGGTTAGGTTAGGTTATATTACGTTATTGATGTATATAAATGTACCATGGAGAGGTAGAACCCAACTCGCCATGAATGTTTTCAAATATTACCGCCGAGATGTTAGGTTGGGTTAGGTTAGGTTATATTACGTTATAGATGTATATAAAGGTCCCACGGAGACGTAGAGGCCAACAGGCCAGGAGTGTGTTCAAATATTACCGCCGAGATGTTAGATTGGGTTAGGTTAGGTTATATTACGTTATTGATGTATATAAAGATCCCACGGATACGTAGAGGCCAACTCGCCAGGAATGTTGTCAAATATTACCGCCGAGATGATAGGTTGGGTTAGGTTAGGTTATATTCCGTTATTGATGTATATAAATGTACCACGGAGACGAAGAGGCCGACAAGCCAGGAATGTCTTCAAATATTACCGCCGAGACGTTAGGCTGGGTTAGGTTCGGTTATATAACGTTATTGATTTATATAAAGTTCCCACGGACACGTAGAGGCCAACAAGCCAGGAATGTGCTCAAATATTGCCGCCGAGGTGTTAGATTGGGTTAGGTTAGGTTATATTACGTTATTGATGTATATAAGGATCCCACGGAGACGTAGAGGCCAACAAGCCAGGAATGTCTTCAAATATTACCGCCGAGATGTTATGTTGGTTAGGTTAGGTTATATTACGTTATTGATGTATATGAAGGTCAAACCGAGACGTAGAGGCCAACTCGCCAGGAATGTTGTCAAATATTACCGCCGAGATGATAGGTTGGGTTAGGTTAGGTTATATTACGTTATTGATGTATATGAAGGTCAAACCGAGACGTAGAGGCCAACTCGCCAGGAATGTTGTCAAATATTACCGCCGAGATGATAGGTTGGGTTAGGTTAGGTTATATTACGTTATAGATGTATATAAAGTTCCCGCGGAGACGTAGAGGCCAACTCGCCAGGAATGATGTCAAATAATACCGCCGAAATGTTAGGTTGGGTTAGGTTAAGTTATATTACGTTATAGATGTATATAAAGTTCCCACGGAGACGTAGAGGCCAACAAGCCAGGAATGTGTTCAAATATTACCGCCGAAATGTTAGATTGGGTTAGGTTAGGTTATATTACGTTATTGATGTATATAAAGATCCCACGGAGACGTAGAGGCCAACAAGCCAGGAATGTTTTCAAATATTACCGCCGAGATGTTAGGTTGGGTTAGGTTAGGTTATATTACGTTATAGATGTATATAAAGGTCCCACGGAGACGTAGAGGCCAACAGGCCAGGAGTGTGTTCAAATATTACCGCCGAGATGTTAGATTGGGTTAGGTTAGGTTATATTACGTTATTGATGTATATAAAGATCCCACGGATACGTAGAGGCCAACTCGCCAGGAATGTTGTCAAATATTACCGCCGAGATGATAGGTTGGGTTAGGTTAGGTTATATTCCGTTATTGATGTATATAAATGTACCACGGAGACGAAGAGGCCGACAAGCCAGGAATGTCTTCAAATATTACCGCCGAGACGTTAGGCTGGGTTAGGTTCGGTTATATAACGTTATTGATGTATATAAAGTTCCCACGGACACGTAGAGGCCAACAAGCCAGGAATGTGCTCAAATATTGCCGCCGAGGTGTTAGATTGGGTTAGGTTAGGTTATATTACGTTATTGATGTATATAAGGATCCCACGGAGACGTAGAGGCCAACAAGCCAGGAATGTCTTCAAATATTACCGCCGAGATGTTATGTTGGTTAGGTTAGGTTATATTACGTTATTGATGTATATGAAGGTCAAACCGAGACGTAGAGGCCAACTCGCCAGGAATGTTGTCAAATATTACCGCCGAGATGATAGGTTGGGTTAGGTTAGGTTATATTACGTTATTGATGTATATGAAGGTCAAACCGAGACGTAGAGGCCAACTCGCCAGGAATGTTGTCAAATATTACCGCCGAGATGATAGGTTGGGTTAGGTTAGGTTATATTACGTTATAGATGTATATAAAGTTCCCGCGGAGACGTAGAGGCCAACTCGCCAGGAATGATGTCAAATAATACCGCCGAAATGTTAGGTTGGGTTAGGTTAAGTTATATTACGTTATAGATGTATATAAAGTTCCCACGGAGACGTAGAGGCCAACAAGCCAGGAATGTGTTCAAATATTACCGCCGAAATGTTAGATTGGGTTAGGTTAGGTTATATTACGTTATTGATGTATATAAAGATCCCACGGAGACGTAGAGGCCAACAAGCCAGGAATGTCTTCAAATATTACCGCCGAGATGTTAGGTTGGTTTAGGTTAGGTTATATTACGTTATAGATGTATATAAATGTACCACGGCGACGTAGAAGCCAACAAGCCAGGAATGTGTTCAAGTATTACCGCCGAGATGTTAGATTGGGTTAGGTTAGGTTATATTACGTTATTGATGTATATAAAGATCCCACGGATATGTAGAGGCCAACTCTCCAGGAGTGTTGTTAAATATTACCGCCGAGATGATAGGTTGGGCTAGGTTAGGTTATATTACGTTATTGATGTATATAAATGTACCACGGAGAGGTAGAGGCCAACTCGCCATGAATGTTTTCAAATATTACCGCCGAGATGTTAGGTTGGGTTAGGTTAGGTTATATTACGTTATAGATGTATATAAAGGTCCCACGGAGACGTAGAAGCCAACAAGCCAGGAATGTGTTCAAATATTACCGGCGAGATGTTAGGTTGGGTTAGGTTAGGTTATATTACGTTATTGATGTATATAAAGGTCCCACGGAGACGTAGGGGCCAACAAGTCAGGAATGTGTTCAAATATTACCGCCGAGATGTTAGATTGGGTTAGGTTAGGTTATATTACGTTATTGATGTATATAAATGTACCACGGAGACGTAGAGGCCAACAAGCCAGGAATGTCTTCAAATATTACCGCCGAGATGTAAGGTTGGGTTAGGTTAGGTTATATTACGTTATTGATGTATATAAAGATCCCACGGAGACGTAGAGGCCAACAAGCCAGGAATGTGTTCAAATGTACCGCCGAGATGTTAGATTGGGTTGGGTTAGGTTATATTACGTTATTGATGTATATAAAGGTCCCACGGAGACGTAGGGGCCAACAAGCCAGGAATGTGTTCAAGTATTACCGCCGAGATGTTAGGTTGGTTTAGGTTAGGTTATATTACGTTATAGATGTATATAAAGGTACCACGGCGACGTAGAAGCCAACAAGCCAGGAATGTGTTCAAGTATTACCGCCGAGATGTTAGGTTGGGTTAGGTTAGGTTATATTACGTTATTGATGTATATAAAGATCCCACGGAGACGTAGAGGCCAACAAGCCAGGAATGTGTTCAAATATTACCGGCGAGATGTTAGGTTGGGTTAGGTTAGGTTATATTACGTTATTGATGTATATAAAGGTCCCACGGAGACGTAGGGGCCAACAAGCCAGGAATGTGTTCAAATATTACCGCCGAGATGTTAGATTGGGTTAGGTTAGGTTATATTACGTTATAGATGTATATGAAGGTCAAACCGAGACGTAGAGGCCAACTCGCCAGGAATGTTGTCAAATATTACCGCCGAGATGATAGGTTGGGTTAGGTTAGGTTATATTACGTTATAGATGTATATAAAGTTCCCGCGGAGACGTAGAGGCCAACTCGCCAGGAATGATGTCAAATAATACCGCCGAAATGTTAGGTTGGGTTAGGTTAGGTTATATTACGTTATTGATGTATATAAATGTACCATGGAGAGGTAGAACCCAACTCGCCATGAATGTTTTCAAATATTACCGCCGAGATGTTAGGTTGGGTTAGGTTAGGTTATATTACGTTATAGATGTATATAAAGGTCCCACGGAGACGTAGAGGCCAACAGGCCAGGAGTGTGTTCAAATATTACCGCCGAGATGTTAGATTGGGTTAGGTTAGGTTATATTACGTTATTGATGTATATAAAGATCCCACGGATACGTAGAGGCCAACTCGCCAGGAATGTTGTCAAATATTACCGCCGAGATGATAGGTTGGGTTAGGTTAGGTTATATTCCGTTATTGATGTATATAAATGTACCACGGAGACGAAGAGGCCGACAAGCCAGGAATGTCTTCAAATATTACCGCCGAGACGTTAGGCTGGGTTAGGTTCGGTTATATAACGTTATTGATTTATATAAAGTTCCCACGGACACGTAGAGGCCAACAAGCCAGGAATGTGCTCAAATATTGCCGCCGAGGTGTTAGATTGGGTTAGGTTAGGTTATATTACGTTATTGATGTATATAAGGATCCCACGGAGACGTAGAGGCCAACAAGCCAGGAATGTCTTCAAATATTACCGCCGAGATGTTATGTTGGTTAGGTTAGGTTATATTACGTTATTGATGTATATGAAGGTCAAACCGAGACGTAGAGGCCAACTCGCCAGGAATGTTGTCAAATATTACCGCCGAGATGATAGGTTGGGTTAGGTTAGGTTATATTACGTTATTGATGTATATGAAGGTCAAACCGAGACGTAGAGGCCAACTCGCCAGGAATGTTGTCAAATATTACCGCCGAGATGATAGGTTGGGTTAGGTTAGGTTATATTACGTTATAGATGTATATAAAGTTCCCGCGGAGACGTAGAGGCCAACTCGCCAGGAATGATGTCAAATAATACCGCCGAAATGTTAGGTTGGGTTAGGTTAAGTTATATTACGTTATAGATGTATATAAAGTTCCCACGGAGACGTAGAGGCCAACAAGCCAGGAATGTGTTCAAATATTACCGCCGAAATGTTAGATTGGGTTAGGTTAGGTTATATTACGTTATTGATGTATATAAAGATCCCACGGAGACGTAGAGGCCAACAAGCCAGGAATGTTTTCAAATATTACCGCCGAGATGTTAGGTTGGGTTAGGTTAGGTTATATTACGTTATAGATGTATATAAAGGTCCCACGGAGACGTAGAGGCCAACAGGCCAGGAGTGTGTTCAAATATTACCGCCGAGATGTTAGATTGGGTTAGGTTAGGTTATATTACGTTATTGATGTATATAAAGATCCCACGGATACGTAGAGGCCAACTCGCCAGGAATGTTGTCAAATATTACCGCCGAGATGATAGGTTGGGTTAGGTTAGGTTATATTCCGTTATTGATGTATATAAATGTACCACGGAGACGAAGAGGCCGACAAGCCAGGAATGTCTTCAAATATTACCGCCGAGACGTTAGGCTGGGTTAGGTTCGGTTATATAACGTTATTGATGTATATAAAGTTCCCACGGACACGTAGAGGCCAACAAGCCAGGAATGTGCTCAAATATTGCCGCCGAGGTGTTAGATTGGGTTAGGTTAGGTTATATTACGTTATTGATGTATATAAGGATCCCACGGAGACGTAGAGGCCAACAAGCCAGGAATGTCTTCAAATATTACCGCCGAGATGTTATGTTGGTTAGGTTAGGTTATATTACGTTATTGATGTATATGAAGGTCAAACCGAGACGTAGAGGCCAACTCGCCAGGAATGTTGTCAAATATTACCGCCGAGATGATAGGTTGGGTTAGGTTAGGTTATATTACGTTATTGATGTATATGAAGGTCAAACCGAGACGTAGAGGCCAACTCGCCAGGAATGTTGTCAAATATTACCGCCGAGATGATAGGTTGGGTTAGGTTAGGTTATATTACGTTATAGATGTATATAAAGTTCCCGCGGAGACGTAGAGGCCAACTCGCCAGGAATGATGTCAAATAATACCGCCGAAATGTTAGGTTGGGTTAGGTTAAGTTATATTACGTTATAGATGTATATAAAGTTCCCACGGAGACGTAGAGGCCAACAAGCCAGGAATGTGTTCAAATATTACCGCCGAAATGTTAGATTGGGTTAGGTTAGGTTATATTACGTTATTGATGTATATAAAGATCCCACGGAGACGTAGAGGCCAACAAGCCAGGAATGTCTTCAAATATTACCGCCGAGATGTTAGGTTGGTTTAGGTTAGGTTATATTACGTTATAGATGTATATAAATGTACCACGGCGACGTAGAAGCCAACAAGCCAGGAATGTGTTCAAGTATTACCGCCGAGATGTTAGATTGGGTTAGGTTAGGTTATATTACGTTATTGATGTATATAAAGATCCCACGGATATGTAGAGGCCAACTCTCCAGGAGTGTTGTTAAATATTACCGCCGAGATGATAGGTTGGGCTAGGTTAGGTTATATTACGTTATTGATGTATATAAATGTACCACGGAGAGGTAGAGGCCAACTCGCCATGAATGTTTTCAAATATTACCGCCGAGATGTTAGGTTGGGTTAGGTTAGGTTATATTACGTTATAGATGTATATAAAGGTCCCACGGAGACGTAGAAGCCAACAAGCCAGGAATGTGTTCAAATATTACCGGCGAGATGTTAGGTTGGGTTAGGTTAGGTTATATTACGTTATTGATGTATATAAAGGTCCCACGGAGACGTAGGGGCCAACAAGTCAGGAATGTGTTCAAATATTACCGCCGAGATGTTAGATTGGGTTAGGTTAGGTTATATTACGTTATTGATGTATATAAATGTACCACGGAGACGTAGAGGCCAACAAGCCAGGAATGTCTTCAAATATTACCGCCGAGATGTAAGGTTGGGTTAGGTTAGGTTATATTACGTTATTGATGTATATAAAGATCCCACGGAGACGTAGAGGCCAACAAGCCAGGAATGTGTTCAAATGTACCGCCGAGATGTTAGATTGGGTTGGGTTAGGTTATATTACGTTATTGATGTATATAAAGGTCCCACGGAGACGTAGGGGCCAACAAGCCAGGAATGTGTTCAAATATTACCGCCGAGATGTTAGGTTGGGTTAGGTTAAGGTTATACTACGTTATAGATGTATATAAAGTTCGCAGGGAGACGTAGAGGCCAACAAGCCAGGAATGTGTTCAAATATTACCGCCGAGATGTTAGATTGAGTTAGGTTAGGTTATATTACGTTATAGAAGTATATAAAGGTCCCACGGAGACGTAGGGGCCAACAAGCCAGGAATGTGTTCAAATATTACCGCCGAGATGTTAGGTTGGGTTAGGTTAGGTTATATTACGTTATAGATGTATATAAAGGTCCCACGGAGACGTAGGGGCAAACAAGCCAGGAATGTGTTCAAATATTACCGCCGAGATGTTAGGTTGGGTTAGGTTAGGTTATATTACGTTATTCATGTATATAAAGGTCCCACGGAGACGTAGAGGCCAACAAGCCAGGAATGTGTTCAAATTTTACCGCCGTGATGTTAGATTGGGTTAGGTTAGGTTATATTACGTTATTGATGTATATAAATTTCCCACGGAGACGTAGAGGCCAACAAGCCAGGAATGTGTTCAAATATTACCGCCGAGATGATAGGTTGTGTTAGGTTAGGTTATATTTCGTTATTGATGTTTATGAAGGTACCACGGAGACCTAGAGGCCAACTCGCCAGGTATGTTTTCTGATATTACCGCCGAGATGTTAGGTTGGGTTAGGTTAGGTTATATTTCGTTATTGATGTATATGAAGGTCCCGCGGAGACGTAGAGGCCAACAAGCCAGGAATGTGTTCAAATATTACCGCCGAGATGTTAGATTGGGTTAGCTTAAGTTATATTACGTTATTGATGTATATAAAGATCCCACGGATACGTAGAGGCCAACTCGCCAGGAATGTTGTCAAATATTACCGCCGAGATGATAGGTTGGGTTAGGTTAGGTTATATTACGTTATTGATGTATATAAATGTACCACGGAGACGTAGAGGCCAACTCGCCATGAATGTTTTCAAATATTACCGCCGAGATGTTAGGTTGGGTTAGGTTAGGTTATATTACGTTATTGATGTATATAAAGATCCCACGGATACGTAGAGGCCAACTCGCCAGGAATGTTGTCAAATATTACCGCCGAGATGATAGGTTGGGTTAGGTTAGGTTATATTACGTTATAGATGTATATAAAGTTCGCAGGGAGACGTAGAGGCCAACAAGCCAGGAATGTGTTCAAATATTACCGCCGAGATGTTAGATTGGGTTTGGTTAGGTTATATTACGTTATAGATGTATATAAAGTTCCCACGGAGAGGTAGGGGCAAACAAGCCAGGAATGTGTTCAAATATTACCGCCGAGATGTTAGGTTGGGTTAGGTTAGGTTATATTACGTTATTGATGTATATAAAGGTCCCACGGAGACGTAGAGGCCAACTCGCCATGAATGTGTTCAAATATTACCGCCGAGATGTTAGATTGGGTTAGGTTAGGTTATATTACGTTATAGACGTATATAAAGATCCCACGGATACGTAGAGGCCAACAAGCCAGGAATGTCTTCAAATATTACCGCCGAGATGTTAGGTTGGGTTACGTTAGGTTATATAACGTTATTGATGTACATAAGGGTCCCACGGAGACGTAGAGGCCAAATCGCCAGGAATGTTGTCAAATATTACCACCGAGATGATAGGTTGTGTTATGTTAGGTTATATTTCGTTATTGATGTTTATGAAGGACAAGCTGAGACGTAGAGGCCAACTCGCCAGTAATGTTGTCAAATATTACCGCCGAGATGATAGGTTGGGTTAGGTTAGGTTATATTTCGTTATTGATGTTTATGAAGGTCAAGCGGAGACGTAGAGGCCAACTCGCCAGTAATGTTGTCAAATATTACCGCCGAGATGATAGGTTGGGTTAGGTTAGGTTATATTTCGTTATTGATGT
>CAXAJV010001237.1:0-184594 GCA_963969225.1 Xylocopa violacea | reverse complement strand
AATGTTGTCAAATATTACCGCCGTGATGATGGGTTGGGTTAGGATAGGTTATATTACGTTATTTATGTATATGAAGGCCCCACGGAGACGTAGAGGCCAACTCGCCAGGACTGTTGTCAAATATTACCGCCGAAATGTTAGGTTGGGTTAGGTTAGGTTATATTACGTTATTGATGTATATAAAATTCCCACGGAGACGTAGAGGCCAACCCGCCAGGAATGTTGTCAAATAATAGCGCAGAAATGTTAGGTTGGGTTAGTTTAGGTTATATTACGTTAGTGATATATGTGAAGGTCCCACGGAGACGTAGAGGCCAACTCGCCAGGAATGTTGTCAAATAATAGCGCGAAAGGTTGGGTTGGGTTAGGTTAGGTTATATTAAGTTATTGATCAATATAAAGGTCTCACGGAAACGTAGAGGCCAACTAGCTAGAAATGTGGTTAAATATTACCTCCGAGACGTTACGTTGGGTTAGGTTAGGTTATATTACGTTATTGATGTATATAAAAGTCCCACGGAGACGTAGAGGCCAACTCGACAGGAATGTTGTCAAATAATAGCGCCGAAAGGTCAGATTGGGTTAGGATAGGTTATATTACGTTATTGATGTATATGAAGTTCCACGGAGACGTGGAGGCCAACTCGCCAGGAATGTTGTCAAATATTAGTACCGAGATGTTAGGTTGGGTTAGGTTATGTTATATTACGTTATTGATGTATGTAAAATTCCCACGGAGACGTAGAGGCCAACTCGCCAGGAATGTTGTCAAATAATAGCGCCGAAAGGTTGGGTTGGGTTAGGTTGGGTTATATTAAGTTATTGATCAATATAAAGGTCTCACGGAAACGTAGAGGCCAACTAGCTAGAAATGTGGTTAAATATTACCTCCGAGACGTTACGTTGGGTTAGGTTAGGTTATATTACGTTATTGATGTATATAAAAGTCCCACGGAGACGTAGAGGCCAACTCGACAGGAATGTTGTCAAATAATAGCGCCGAGATGTTAGGTTGGGTTAGGTTATGTTATATTACGTTATTGATGTATGTAAAATTCCCACGGAGACGTAGAAGCCAACTCGCCAGGAATGTTGTCAAATATTACCGCCGAGATGTTAGGTTGGGTTAGGTTAGGTTATATAACGTTATTGATGTATATGAAAGCCCTACGAAGACGTAGAGGCCAACTCGCAAGGAATGTTGTCAAATAATAGCGCCAAAAGTTTAGGCTGGGTTATGTAAGGTTATATTACGTTATTGGTGTATATGAAGTTCCACGGAGACGTAGAGGCCAACTCGCCAGGAATGTTGTCAAATAATAGCACCGAAAAGTTGGGTTGGGTTAGGTTAGGTTATATTAAGTTATTGATGAATATAAAGGTCCCACGGAGACGTAGAGGTCAACTCGACAGGAATGTTGTCAAATATTACCGCCGTGATGATGGGTTGGGTTAGGATAGGTTATATTACGTTATTTATGTATATGAAGGCCCCACGGAGACGTAGAGGCCAACTCGCCAGGAATGTTGTCAAATATTACCGCCGAAATGTTAGGTTTGGTTAGGTTAGGTTATATTACGTTATTGATGTATATAAAATTCCCACGGAGACGTAGAGGCCAACCCGCCAGGAATGTTGTCAAATAATAGCGCAGAAATGTTAGGTTGGGTTAGTTTAGGTTATATTACGTTATTGATATATGTGAAGGTCCCACGGAGACGTAGAGGCCAACTCGCCAGGAATATTGTCAAATATTACCGCCGAGATGTTAGGTTGGGTTAGGTTAGGTTATATTACGATATTGATGTATATGAAGGTCCCACGGAGACGTAGAGGCCAACTCGCCAGGAATGTTGTCAAATAATAGCGCCGAAAGGTTAGGCTGGGTTATGTAAGGTTATATTACGTTATTGATGTATATGAAGGTCCCATGGAGACGTAGACGCCAACTCGCCAGGAATGTTGTCAAATAATTGCGCCGAGTGGTTAGGTCGGGTTATATTAGGTTATATTACTTTATTGATGGATATGAAGGTCTCACGGAGACGTAGAGGCCAACTCGCCAGGAATGTTGTCAAATATTAGTACCGAGATGTTAGGTTGGGTAATGTTAGGTTATATTACGCTATTGATGTATATAAAAGTCCCACGGAGACGTAGAGGCCAACTCGCCAGGAATGTTGTCAAATATTACCGCCCAGATGATAGGTTGGGTTAGGTTAGGTAATATTACGTCATTGATGTATATAAAGGCCCCACGGAGGCGTAGAGCCCAACCCGCCAGGAATGTTGGCAAATAATAGCGCCGAAAGGTTAGGTTGGTTTAGTTTTGGTTATATTACGTTATTGATGTATATAAAAGTACCACGGAGACGTAGAGGCCAACTCGCCAGGAATGTTGTCAAATATTACCGCCGAGATGTTAGGTTGGGTTAGGTTAGGTTATATTACGTTATTGATGTATATGAAGGCCCCACGGATACGTAGAGGCCAACTCGCAAGGAATGTTGTCAAATAATAGCGCCGAAAGGTTAGGCTGGGTTATGTAAGGTTATATTACGTTATTGATGTATATGAAGGTCCCACGGAGACGTAGAGGCCAACTCGCCAGGAATGTTGTCAAATATTACCGCCGAGATGATAGGTTGGGTTAGGTTAGGTAATATTACGTTATTGATGTATATGAAGGCACCACGGAGACGTAGAGGCCAACTCGCCAGGAATGTTGTCAAATATTACCGCCGAGATGTTAGGTTGGGTTAGGATAGGTTATGTTACGTTATTGATGTATATAAAATTCCCACGGAGACGTAGAGGCCAACTCGCCAGGAATGTTGCCAAATATTAGTACAGAGATGTTAGGTTGGGTTAGGTTAGGTTATATTACGTTATTGATGTATATAAAAGTCCCACGGAGACGTAGAGGCCAACTCGACAGGAATGTTGTCAAATAATAGCGCCGAGATGTTAGGTTGGGTTAGGTTAGGTTATATTACGTTATTGATGTATATGAAGGCCCCACGGATACGTAGAGGCCAACTCGCAAGGAATGTTGTTCAATAATAGCGCCGAAAGGTTAGGCTGGGTTATGTAAGGTTATATTACGTTATTGATGTATATGAAGGTCCCACGGAGACGTAGAGGCCAACTCGCCAGGAATGTTGTCAAATATTACCGCCGAGATGATAGGTTGGGTTAGGTTAGGTAATATTACGTTATTGATGTATATGAAGGCCCCACGGAGACGTAGAGGCCAACTAGCCAGGAATGTTGTCAAATATTACCGCCGAGATGTTAGGTTGGGTTAGGATAGGTTATATTACGTTATTGATGTATATAAAATTCCCACGGAGACGTAGAGGCCAACTCGCCAGGAATGTTGCCAAATATTAGTACAGAGATGTTAGGTTGGGTTAGGTTAGGTTATATTACGTTATTGATGTATATAAAAGTCCCACGGAGACGTAGAGGCCAATTCGACAGGAATGTTGTCAAATAATAGCGCCGAAAGGTTAGATTGGGTTAGGATAGGTTATATTACGTTATTGATGTATATGAAGTTCCACGGAGACGTAGAGGCCAACTCGCCAGGAATGTTGTCAAATATTAGTACCGAGATGTTAGGTTGGGTTAGGATATGTTATATTAGGTTATTGATGTATGTAAAATTCCCACGGAGACGTAGAGGCCAATTCGCCAGGAATGTTGTCAAATATTAGTGCCGAGATGTTGGGTTGGGTTAGGTTAGGTTATATTACGTTATTGATGTATATAAAGGCCCCACGGAGACGTAGGTGCCAACTCGCCAGGAATGTTGTCAAATATTACCGCCGAGATGTTAGGTTGGGTTAGGTTAGGTTATATTACGTTATTGATGTATATGAAGGTCCCACGAGACGTAGAGGCCAACTCGCCAGGAATGTTGTCAAATATTACCGCCCAGATGTTACGTTGGGTTATTTTAGGTTAAATTACGTTATTGATGTATATAAAAGTCCCACGCAGACGTAGAGGCCAACTCGCCTGGAATGTTGTGAAATATTACCACCGAGATGTTAGGTTGGGTTAGGTTAGGTTATATTACGTTATTGATGTATATGAAAGCCCCACGAAGACGTAGAGGCCAACTCGCAAGGAATGTTGTCAAATAATAGCGCCGAAAGGTTAGGCTGGGTTATGTAAGGTTATATTACGTTATTGGTGTATATGAAGTTCCACGGAGACGTAGAGGCCAACTCGCCAGGAATGTTGTCACATAATAGCGCCGAGTGGATAGGTTGGGTTATATTAGGTTATATTACGTTATTGATGTATGTGAAGGTCCCACGGAGACCTAGAGGCCAACTCTCCAGGAATGTTGTCAAATATTAGTGCCGAGAAGTTGGGTTGGGTTAGGTTAGGTTATATTACGTTATTGATGTATATAAGGGCCCCACGGAGACGTAGGGGCCAACCCGCCAGGAATGTTGTCAAAAAATAGCGCCGAAAGGTTAGGTTGGGTTAGGTTAGTTTATATTACGTTATTGATGTATGTGAAGGTCCCACGGATACGTAGAGGCCAAATCGCCAGGAATGTTGTCAAATATTACCGCCGAAATGTTAGGTTGGGTTAGGTTATGTTATATTAAGTTATTGATGTATATAAAGGTCTCACGGAAACGTAGAGGCCAACAAGCTAGGAATGTGGTTAAATATTACCTCCGAGACGTTACGTTGGGTTAGGTTAGGTTATATTACGTTATTGATGTATATAAAAGCCCCACGGAGACGTAGAGGCCAACTCGCCAGGAATGTTGTCAAATATTACCGCCGAGATGATAGGTTGGGTTAGGTTAGGTTATATTACGTTATTGATGTATATAAGGGCCCCGCGGAGACGTAGGGGCCAACCCACCAGGAATGTTGTCAAAAAAGAGCGCCGAAAGGTTAGGTTGGGTTAGGTTAGTTTATATTACGTTATTGATGTATGTGAAGGTCCCACGGAGACCTAGAGGCCAACTCGCCAGGAATGTTGTCAAATATTACCGCCGAGATGTTAGGTTGGGTTAGGTTAGGTTATATTACGTTATTGATGTATATAAAGGCCCCGCGAAGACGTACAGGCCAACCCGCTAGGAATGTTGTCAAATAATAGCGCCGAAAGGTTAGGTTGGGTTAGTTTAGGTTATATTACGTTATTGATATATGTTAAGGTCCCACGGAGACGTAGAGGCCAACTCGCCAGGAATGTCGTCAAATATTACCGCCGAAATGTTAGGTTGGGTTAGGTTATGTTATATTAAGTTATTGATGTATAGAAAGGTCCCACGGATACGTAGAGGCCAACAAGCCAGGAATGTGGTTAAATATTACATTCGAGACGTTATGTTGGGTTAGGTTACGTTATATTACGTTATTGATGTATATAAAAGCCCCACGGAGAGGTAGAGTCCAACTCGCCTGGAATGTTGTCAAATAATAGTGCCGAGAGGTTGGGTTGGGTTAGGTTAGGTTATATTAGGTTATTGATGTATATAAAGGTCCCACGGAGACGTAGAGGTCAACTCGACAGGAATGTTGTCAAATATTACCGCCGTGATGATGGGTTGGGTTAGGATAGGTTATATTACGTTATTGATGTATATGAAGCTCCCACGGAGACGTAGAGGTCAACTCGCCAGGAATGTTGTCAAATATTACCGCCCAGATGATAGGTTGCGTTAGGTTAGGTTATATTACGTTATTGATGTATATGAAGGTCCCGCGGAGACGTAGAGGCCAACTCGCCAGGAATGTTGTCAAATATTACCGCCCAGATGTTACGTTGGGTTATTTTAGGTTAAATTACGTTATTGATGTATATAAAAGTCCCACGGAGACGTAGAGGCCAACTCGCCAGGAATGTGGGTAAATATTACCTCCGAGACGTTATGTTGGGTTAGGTTAGGTAATATTACGTTATTGATGTATATAAAAGTCCCACGGAGACGTAGAGGCCAACTCGCCAGGAATGTTGCCAAATATTAGTACAGAGATGTTAGGTTGGGTTAGGTTAGGTTATATTACGCTATTGATGTATATAAAAGTCCCACGGAGACGTAGAAGCCAACTCGACAGGAATGTTGTCAAATAATAGCGCCGAAAGGTTAAGTTGGGTTAGGTTAGGTTATATTACGTTATTGATGTATATGAAGGTCCCACGGAGACGTAGAGGCCAACTCGCCAGGAATGTTGTCAAAAAATAGCGCCGAAAGGTTAGGTTGGGTTAGGTTAGTTTATATTACGTTATTGATGTATATGAAGTTCCACGGAGACGTAGAGGCCAACTCGCCAGGAATGTTGTCAAATAATACCGCCGAAAGGTTAGGTTGGGTTAGGTTAGGTTATATTACGTTATTGATGTATGTGAAGGTCCCACGGAGACCTAGAGGCCAACTCTCCAGGAATGTTGTCAAATATTAGTGCCGAGAAGTTGGGTTGGGTTAGGGTAGGTTATATTACGTTATTGATGTATATAAGGGCCCCACGGAGACGTAGGGGCCAACCCGCCAGGAATGTTGTCAAAAAATAGCGCCGAAAGGTTAGGTTGGGTTAGGTTAGTTTATATTACGTTATTGATGTATGTGAAGGTCCCACGGATACGTAGAGGCCAAATCGCCAGGAATGTTATCAAATATTACCGCCGAGATGATAGGTTGGGTTAGGTTAGGTAATATTACGTTATTGATGTATATGAAGGCCCCACGGAGACGTAGAGGCCAACTCGCCAGGAATGTTGTCAAATATTACCGCCGAGATGTTAGGTTGGGTTAGGATAGGTTATATTACGTTATTGATGTATATAAAATTCCCACGGAGACGTAGAGGCCAACTCGCCAGGAATGTTGCCAAATATTAGTACAGAGATGTTAGGTTGGGTTAGGTTAGGTTATATTACGCTATTGATGTATATAAAAGTCCCACGGAGACGTAGAAGCCAACTCGACAGGATCGTTGTCAAATAATAGCGCCGAAAGGTTAGGTTGGGTTAGGTTAGGTTATATTACGTTATTGATGTATATGAAGGTCCCACGGAGACGTAGAGGCCAACTCGCCAGGAATGTTGTCAAATATTATCGCCCAGATGATAGGTTGGGATAGGTTAGGTTATGTTACGTTATTGATGGATATGAAGGTCCCACGGAGTAGTAGACGCCAACTCGCCAGGAATGTTGTCAAATATTACCGCCGAGATGATAGGTTGGGTTAGGTTAGGTAATATTACGTTCTTGATGTATATAAAGGCCCCACGGAGACGTAGAGGCCAACTCGCCAGGAATGTTGTCACATAATAGCGCCGAGTGGTTAGGTCGGGTTATATTAGGTTATATTACGTTATTGATGGATATGAAGGTGTCACGGAGACGTAGAGGCCAACTCGCCAGGAATGTTGTCAAATATTTCCGCCGAGATGTTAGGTTGGGTTAGGATAGGTTATATTACATTATTGATGTATATAAAATTCCCACGGAGACGTAGAGGCCAACTCGCCAGGAATGTTGCCAAATATTAGTACAGAGATGTTAGGTTGGGTTAGGTTAGGTTATATTACGCTATTGATGTATATAAAAGTCCCACGGAGACGTAGAAGCCAACTCGACAGGAATGTTGTCAAATAATAGCGCCGAAAGGTTAGGTTGGGTTAGGTTAGGTTATATTACGTTATTGATGTATATGAAGGTCCCACGGAGACGTAGAGGCCAACTCGCCAGGAATGTTGTCAAATATTACCGCCCAGATGATAGGTTGGGATAGGTTAGGTTATATTACGTTATTGATGGATATGAAGGTGCCACGGAGACGTAAAGGCCAACTCGCCAGGAATGTTGTCAAATAATAGCGCCGAAAGGTTAGGCTGGGTTATGTAAGGTTATATTACGTTATTGATGTATATGAAGTTCCACGGAGACGTAGAGGCCAACTCGCCAGGAATGTTGTCAAATAATACCGCCGAAAGGTTAGGTTGGGTTAGGTTAGGTTATATTACGTTATTGATGTATATAAAGGTCCCGCGAAGACGTAGAGGCCAACCCGCTAGGAATGTTGTCAAATAATAGCGCCGAAAGGTTAGGTTGGGTTAGTTTAGGTTATATTACGTTATTGATATATGTTAAGGTCCCACGGAGACGTAGAGGCCAACTCGCCAGGAATGTTGTCACATAATAGCGCCGAGTGGATAGGTTGGGTTATATTAGGTTATATTACGTTATTGATGTATGTGAAGGTCCCACGGAGACCTAGAGGCCAACTCTCCAGGAATGTTGTCAAATATTAGTGCCGAGAAGTTGGGTTGGGTTAGGTTAGGTTATATTACGTTATTGATGTATATAAGGGCCCCGCGGAGACGTAGGGGCCAACCCGCCAGGAATGTTGTCAAAAAATAGCGCCGAAAGGTTAGGTTGGGTTAGGTTAGTTTATATTACGTTATTGATGTATGTGAAGGTCCCACGGATACGTAGAGGCCAAATCGCCAGGAATGTTGTCAAATATTACCGCCGAGATGATAGGTTGGGTTAGGTTAGGTAATATTACGTTATTGATGTATATGAAGGTCCCACGGAGACGTAGAGGCCAACTCGCCAGGAATGTTGTCAAATATTATCGCCCAGATGATAGGTTGGGATAGGTTAGGTTATGTTACGTTATTGATGGATATGAAGGTCCCACGGAGACGTAGACGCCAACTCGCCAGGAATGTTGTCAAATATTACCGCCGAGATGATAGGTTGGGATAGGTTAGGTTATGTTACGTTATTGATGGATATGAAGGTCCCACGGAGACGTAGACGCCAACTCGCCAGGAATGTTGTCAAATATTACCGCCGAGATGATAGGTTGGGTTAGGTTAGGTAATATTACGTTATTGATGTATATAAAGGCCCCACGGAGGCGTAGAGCCCAACCCGCCAGGAATGTTGGCAAATAATAGCGCCGAAAGGTTAGGTTGGGTTAGTTTTGGTTATATTACGTTATTGATGTATATAAAAGTCCCACGGAGACGTAGAGGCCAACTCGCCAGGAATGTTGTCAAATAATAGCGCCGAAAGGTTAGGCTGGGTTATGTAAGGTTATATTACGTTATTGATGTATATGAAGTTCCACGGAGACGTAGAGGCCAACTCGCCAGGAATGTTGTCAAATAATACCGCCGAAAGGTTAGGTTGGGTTAGGTTAGGTAATATTACGTTATTGATGTATATAAAGGCCCCATGGAGGCGTAGAGCCCAACCCGCCAGGAATGTTGGCAAATAATAGCGCCGAAAGGTTAGGTTGGGTTAGTTTTGGTTATATTACGTTATTGATGTATATAAAAGTCCCACGGAGACGTAGAGGCCAACTCGCCAGGAATGTTGTCAAATATTACCGCCGAGATGTTAGGTTGGGTTAGGTTAGGTTATATTACGTTATTGATATATATGAAGTTCCACGGAGACGTAGAGGCCAACCCGCCAGGAATGTTGTCAAATAATAGCGCCGAAAGGTTGGGTTGGGTTAGGTTAGGTTATATTAAGTTATTGATGTATATAAAGGTCTCACGGAAACGTAGAGGCCAACAAGCTAGGAATGTGGTTAAATATTACCTCCGAGACGTTACGTTGGGTTAGGTTAGGTTATATTACGTTATTGATGTATATAAAAGCCCCACGGAGACGTAGAGGCCAACTCGCCAGGAATGTTGTCAAATATTACCGCCGAGATGATAGGTTGGGTTAGGTTAGGTTATATTACGTTATTGATGTATATAAGGGCCCCGCGGAGACGTACGGGCCAACCCGCCAGGAATGTTGTCAAAAAATAGCGCCGAAAGGTTAGGTTGGGTTAGGTTAGTTTATATTACGTTATTGATGTATGTGAAGGTCCCACGGAGACCTAGAGGCCAACTCGCCAGGAATGTTGTCAAATTTTACCGCCGAGATGTTAGGTTGGGTTAGGTTAGGTTATATTACGTTATTGATGTATATAAAGGCCCCGGGAAGACGTAGAGGCCAACCCGCTAGGAATGTTGTCAAATAATAGCGCCGAAAGGTTCGGTTGGGTTAGTTTAGGTTATATTACGTTATTGATATATGTTAAGGTCCCACGGAGACGTAGAGGCCAACTCGCCAGGAATGTTGTCAAATAATAGCGCCGAAAGGTTAGGCTGGGTTATGTAAGGTTATATTACGTTATTGATGTATATGAAGTTCCACGGAGACGTAGAGGCCAACGCGCCAGGAATGTTGTCAAATAATACCGCCGAAAGGTTAGGTTGGGTTAGGTTAGGTTATATTACGTTATTGATGTATATAAAGGCCCCGCGAAGACGTAGAGGCCAACCCGCTAGGAATGTTGTCAAATAATAGCGCCGAAAGGTTATGTTGGGTTAGTTTAGGTTATATTACGTTATTGATATATGTTAAGGTCCCACGGAGACGTAGAGGCCAACTCGCCAGGAATGTTGTCACATAATAGCGCCGAGTGGATAGGTTGGGTTATATTAGGTTATATTACGTTATTGATGTATGTGAAGGTCCCACGGAGACCTAGAGGCCAACTCTCCAGGAATGTTGTCAAATATTAGTGCCGAGAAGTTGGGTTGGGTTAGGTTAGGTTATATTACGTTATTGATGTATATAAGGGCCCCACGGAGACGTAGGGGCCAACCCGCCAGGAATGTTGTCAAAAAATAGCGCCGAAAGGTTAGGTTGGGTTAGGTTAGTTTATATTACGTTATTGATGTATGTGAAGGTCCCACGGATACGTAGAGGCCAAATCGCCAGGAATGTTGTCAAATATTACCGCCGAAATGTTAGGTTGGGTTAGGTTATGTTATATTAAGTTATTGATGTATAGAAAGGTCCCACGGATACGTAGAGGCCAACAAGACAGGAATGTGGTTAAATATTACATCCGAGACGTTATGTTGGGTTAGGTTACGTTATATTACGTTATTGATGTATATAAAAGCCCCACGGAGAGGTAGAGGCCAACTCGCCAGGAATGTTGTCAAATATTACCGCCGTGATGATGGGTTGGGTTAGGATAGGTTATATTACGTTATTGATGTATATGAAGGTCCCACGGAGACGTAGAGGTCAACTCGCCAGGAATGTTGTCAAATATTACCGCCGAGATGTTAGGTTGGTTTAGGTTAGGTTATATTACGTTATTGATGTATATGAAGGCCCCACGGATACGTAGAGGCCAACTCGCAAGGAATGTTGTCAAATAATAGCGCCGAAAGGTTAGGCTGGGTTATGTAAGGTTATATTACGTTATTGATGTATATGAAGGCCCCACGGAGACGTAGAGGCCAACTCGCCAGGAATGTTGTCAAATATTATCGCCCAGATGATAGGTTGGGATAGGTTAGGTTATGTTACGTTATTGATGGATATGAAGGTCCCACGGAGTAGTAGACGCCAACTCGCCAGGAATGTTGTCAAATATTACCGCCGAGATGATAGGTTGGGTTAGGTTAGGTAATATTACGTTCTTGATGTATATAAAGGCCCCACGGAGACGTAGAGGCCAACTCGCCAGGAATGTTGTCACTTAATAGCGCCGAGTGGTTAGGTCGGGTTATATTAGGTTATATTACGTTATTGATGGATATGAAGGTGTCACGGAGACGTAGAGGCCAACTCGCCAGGAATGTTGTCAAATATTTCCGCCGAGATGTTAGGTTGGGTTAGGATAGGTTATATTACATTATTGATGTATATAAAATTCCCACGGAGACGTAGAGGCCAACTCGCCAGGAATGTTGCCAAATATTAGTACAGAGATGTTAGGTTGGGTTAGGTTAGGTTATATTACGCTATTGATGTATATAAAAGTCCCACGGAGACGTAGAAGCCAACTCGACAGGAATGTTGTCAAATAATAGCGCCGAAAGGTTAGGTTGGGTTAGGTTAGGTTATATTACGTTATTGATGTATATGAAGGTCCCACGGAGACGTAGAGGCCAACTCGCCAGGAATGTTGTCAAATATTACCGCCCAGATGATAGGTTGGGATAGGTTAGGTTATATTACGTTATTGATGGATATGAAGGTGCCACGGAGACGTAAAGGCCAACTCGCCAGGAATGTTGTCAAATAATAGCGCCGAAAGGTTAGGCTGGGTTATGTAAGGTTATATTACGTTATTGATGTATATGAAGTTCCACGGAGACGTAGAGGCCAACTCGCCAGGAATGTTGTCAAATAATACCGCCGAAAGGTTAGGTTGTGTTAGGTTAGGTTATATTACGTTATTGATGTATATAAAGGTCCCGCGAAGACGTAGAGGCCAACCCGCTAGGAATGTTGTCAAATAATAGCGCCGAAAGGTTAGGTTGGGTTAGTTTAGGTTATATTACGTTATTGATATATGTTAAGGTCCCACGGAGACGTAGAGGCCAACTCGCCAGGAATGTTGTCACATAATAGCGCCGAGTGGATAGGTTGGGTTATATTAGGTTATATTACGTTATTGATGTATGTGAAGGTCCCACGGAGACCTAGAGGCCAACTCTCCAGGAATGTTGTCAAATATTAGTGCCGAGAAGTTGGGTTGGGTTAGGTTAGGTTATATTACGTTATTGATGTATATAAGGGCCCCGCGGAGACGTAGGGGCCAACCCGCCAGGAATGTTGTCAAAAAATAGCGCCGAAAGGTTAGGTTGGGTTAGGTTAGTTTATATTACGTTATTGATGTATGTGAAGGTCCCACGGATACGTAGAGGCCAAATCGCCAGGAATGTTGTCAAATATTACCGCCGAGATGATAGGTTGGGTTAGGTTAGGTAATATTACGTTATTGATGTATATGAAGGCCCCACGGAGACGTAGAGGCCAACTCGCCAGGAATGTTGTCAAATATTACCGCCGAGATGTTAGGTTGGGTTAGGATAGGTTATATTACGTTATTGATGTATATAAAATTCCCACGGAGACGTAGAGGCCAACTCGCCAGGAATGTTGCCAAATATTAGTACAGAGATGTTAGGTTGGGTTACGTTAGGTTATATTACGCTATTGATGTATATAAAAGTCCCACGGAGACGTAGAAGCCAACTCGACAGGAATGTTGTCAAATAATAGCGCCGAAAGGTTAGGTTGGGTTAGGTTAGGTTATATTACGTTATTGATGTATATGAAGGTCCCACGGAGACGTAGAGGCCAACTCGCCAGGAATGTTGTCAAATATTATCGCCCAGATGATAGGTTGGGATAGGTTAGGTTATGTTACGTTATTGATGGATATGAAGGTCCCACGGAGACGTAGACGCCAACTCGCCAGGAATGTTGTCAAATATTACCGCCGAGATGATAGGTTGGGATAGGTTAGGTTATGTTACGTTATTGATGGATATGAAGGTCCCACGGAGACGTAGACGCCAACTCGCCAGGAATGTTGTCAAATATTACCGCCGAGATGATAGGTTGGGTTAGGTTAGGTAATATTACGTTATTGATGTATATAAAGGCCCCACGGAGGCGTAGAGCCCAACCCGCCAGGAATGTTGGCAAATAATAGCGCCGAAAGGTTAGGTTGGGTTAGTTTTGGTTATATTACGTTATTGATGTATATAAAAGTCCCACGGAGACGTAGAGGCCAACTCGCCAGGAATGTTGTCAAATAATAGCGCCGAAAGGTTAGGCTGGGTTATGTAAGGTTATATTACGTTATTGATGTATATGAAGTTCCACGGAGACGTAGAGGCCAACTCGCCAGGAATGTTGTCAAATAATACCGCCGAAAGGTTAGGTTGGGTTAGGTTAGGTAATATTACGTTATTGATGTATATAAAGGCCCCATGGAGGCGTAGAGCCCAACCCGCCAGGAATGTTGGCAAATAATAGCGCCGAAAGGTTAGGTTGGGTTAGTTTTGGTTATATTACGTTATTGATGTATATAAAAGTCCCACGGAGACGTAGAGGCCAACTCGCCAGGAATGTTGTCAAATATTACCGCCGAGATGTTAGGTTGGGTTAGGTTAGGTTATATTACGTTATTGATATATATGAAGTTCCACGGAGACGTAGAGGCCAACCCGCCAGGAATGTTGTCAAATAATAGCGCCGAAAGGTTGGGTTGGGTTAGGTTAGGTTATATTAAGTTATTGATGTATATAAAGGTCTCACGGAAACGTAGAGGCCAACAAGCTAGGAATGTGGTTAAATATTACCTCCGAGACGTTACGTTGGGTTAGGTTAGGTTATATTACGTTATTGATGTATATAAAAGCCCCACGGAGACGTAGAGGCCAACTCGCCAGGAATGTTGTCAAATATTACCGCCGAGATGATAGGTTGGGTTAGGTTAGGTTATATTACGTTATTGATGTATATAAGGGCCCCGCGGAGACGTACGGGCCAACCCGCCAGGAATGTTGTCAAAAAATAGCGCCGAAAGGTTAGGTTGGGTTAGGTTAGTTTATATTACGTTATTGATGTATGTGAAGGTCCCACGGAGACCTAGAGGCCAACTCGCCAGGAATGTTGTCAAATTTTACCGCCGAGATGTTAGGTTGGGTTAGGTTAGGTTATATTACGTTATTGATGTATATAAAGGCCCCGGGAAGACGTAGAGGCCAACCCGCTAGGAATGTTGTCAAATAATAGCGCCGAAAGGTTCGGTTGGGTTAGTTTAGGTTATATTACGTTATTGATATATGTTAAGGTCCCACGGAGACGTAGAGGCCAACTCGCCAGGAATGTTGTCAAATAATAGCGCCGAAAGGTTAGGCTGGGTTATGTAAGGTTATATTACGTTATTGATGTATATGAAGTTCCACGGAGACGTAGAGGCCAACGCGCCAGGAATGTTGTCAAATAATACCGCCGAAAGGTTAGGTTGGGTTAGGTTAGGTTATATTACGTTATTGATGTATATAAAGGCCCCGCGAAGACGTAGAGGCCAACCCGCTAGGAATGTTGTCAAATAATAGCGCCGAAAGGTTATGTTGGGTTAGTTTAGGTTATATTACGTTATTGATATATGTTAAGGTCCCACGGAGACGTAGAGGCCAACTCGCCAGGAATGTTGTCACATAATAGCGCCGAGTGGATAGGTTGGGTTATATTAGGTTATATTACGTTATTGATGTATGTGAAGGTCCCACGGAGACCTAGAGGCCAACTCTCCAGGAATGTTGTCAAATATTAGTGCCGAGAAGTTGGGTTGGGTTAGGTTAGGTTATATTACGTTATTGATGTATATAAGGGCCCCACGGAGACGTAGGGGCCAACCCGCCAGGAATGTTGTCAAAAAATAGCGCCGAAAGGTTAGGTTGGGTTAGGTTAGTTTATATTACGTTATTGATGTATGTGAAGGTCCCACGGATACGTAGAGGCCAAATCGCCAGGAATGTTGTCAAATATTACCGCCGAAATGTTAGGTTGGGTTAGGTTATGTTATATTAAGTTATTGATGTATAGAAAGGTCCCACGGATACGTAGAGGCCAACAAGACAGGAATGTGGTTAAATATTACATCCGAGACGTTATGTTGGGTTAGGTTACGTTATATTACGTTATTGATGTATATAAAAGCCCCACGGAGAGGTAGAGGCCAACTCGCCAGGAATGTTGTCAAATATTACCGCCGTGATGATGGGTTGGGTTAGGATAGGTTATATTACGTTATTGATGTATATGAAGGTCCCACGGAGACGTAGAGGTCAACTCGCCAGGAATGTTGTCAAATATTACCGCCGAGATGTTAGGTTGGTTTAGGTTAGGTTATATTACGTTATTGATGTATATGAAGGCCCCACGGATACGTAGAGGCCAACTCGCAAGGAATGTTGTCAAATAATAGCGCCGAAAGGTTAGGCTGGGTTATGTAAGGTTATATTACGTTATTGATGTATATGAAGGCCCCACGGAGACGTAGAGCCCAACTCGCCAGGAATGTTGTCAAATATTACCGCCCAGATGATAGGTTGGGTTAGGTTAGGTAATATTACGTTATTGATGTATATAAAGGCCCCACGGAGGCGTAGAGGCCAACCCGCCAGGAATGTTGTCAAATATTACCGCCCAGATGATAGGTTGGGTTAGGTTAGGTAATATTACGTTATTGATGTATATAAAGGCCCCACGGAGGCGTAGAGGCCAACCCGCCAGGAATGTTGGCAAATAATAGCGCCGAAAGGTTAGGTTGGGTTAGTTTTGGTTATATTACGTTATTGATGTATATAAAAGTCCCACGGAGACATAGAGGCCAACTCGCCAGGAATGTTGTCAAATATTACCGCCGAGATGTTAGGTTGGGTTAGGTTAGGTTATATTACGTTATTGATGTATATAAAGGCCCCACGGAGACGTAGAGGCCAACTCGCCAGGAATGTTGTCAAATATTAGTACGGAGGTGTTAGGTTGTGTTAGGTTAGGTTATATTACGCTATTGATGTATATAAAAGTCCCACGGAGACGTAGAAGCCAGCTCGACAGGAATGTTGTCAAATAATAGCGCCGAAAGGTTAGGTTGGGTTAGGTTAGGTAATATTACGTTATTGATGTATATAAAGGCCCCACAGAGACGTAGAGGCCAACTCGCCAGGAATGTTGTCACATAATAGCGCCGAGTGGTTAGGTCGGGTTATATTAGGTTATATTACGTTATTGATGGATATGAAGGTCTCACGGAGACGTAGAGGCCAACTCGCCAGGAATGTTGTCAAATATTACCGCCGTGATGATGGGTTGGGTTAGGATAGGTTATATTACGTTATTGATGTATATGAAGGTCCCACGGAGACGTAGAGGTCAACTCGCCAGGAATGTTGTCAAATATTACCGCCGAGATGTTAGGTTGGTTTAGGTTAGGTTATATTACGTTATTGATGTATATGAAGGCCCCACGGATACGTAGAGGCCAACTCGCAAGGAATGTTGTCAAATAATAGCGCCGAAAGGTTAGGCTGGGTTATGTAAGGTTATATTACGTTATTGATGTATATGAAGGCCCCACGGAGACGTAGAGCCCAACTCGCCAGGAATGTTGTCAAATATTACCGCCCAGATGATAGGTTGGGTTAGGTTAGGTAATATTACGTTATTGATGTATATAAAGGCCCCACGGAGGCGTAGAGGCCAACCCGCCAGGAATGTTGTCAAATATTACCGCCCAGATGATAGGTTGGGTTAGGTTAGGTAATATTACGTTATTGATGTATATAAAGGCCCCACGGAGGCGTAGAGGCCAACCCGCCAGGAATGTTGGCAAATAATAGCGCCGAAAGGTTAGGTTGGGTTAGTTTTGGTTATATTACGTTATTGATGTATATAAAAGTCCCACGGAGACATAGAGGCCAACTCGCCAGGAATGTTGTCAAATATTACCGCCGAGATGTTAGGTTGGGTTAGGTTAGGTTATATTACGTTATTGATGTATATAAAGGCCCCACGGAGACGTAGAGGCCAACTCGCCAGGAATGTTGTCAAATATTAGTACGGAGGTGTTAGGTTGTGTTAGGTTAGGTTATATTACGCTATTGATGTATATAAAAGTCCCACGGAGACGTAGAAGCCAGCTCGACAGGAATGTTGTCAAATAATAGCGCCGAAAGGTTAGGTTGGGTTAGGTTAGGTAATATTACGTTATTGATGTATATAAAGGCCCCACAGAGACGTAGAGGCCAACTCGCCAGGAATGTTGTCACATAATAGCGCCGAGTGGTTAGGTCGGGTTATATTAGGTTATATTACGTTATTGATGGATATGAAGGTCTCACGGAGACGTAGAGGCCAACTCGCCAGGAATGTTGTCAAATATTAGTACCGAGATGTTAGGTTGGGTTATTAAGGTTATATTACGCTATTGATGTATATAAAAGTCCCACGGAGACGTAGAGGCCAACTCGCCAGGAATATTGTCAAATATTACCGCCCAGATGATAGGTTGGGTTAGGTTAGGTAATATTACGTTATTGATGTATATAAAGGCCCCACGGAGGCGTAGAGGCCAACCCGCCAGGAATGTTGGCAAATAATAGCGCCGAAAGGTTAGGTTGGGTTAGTTTTGGTTATATTACGTTATTGATGTATATAAAAGTCCCACGGAGACGTAGAGGCCAACTCGCCAGGAATGTTGTCAAATATTACCGCCGAGATGTTAGGTTGGGTTAGGTTAGGTTATATTACGTTATTGATGTATATAAAGGCCCCACGGAGACGTAGGTGCCAACTCGCCAGGAATGTTGTCAAATATTACCGCCGAGATGTTAGGTTGGGTTAGGTTAGGTTATATTACGCTATTGATGTATATAAAAGTCCCACGGAGACGTAGAAGCAAACTCGACAGGAATGTTGTCACATAATAGCGCCGAGTGGTTAGGTCGGGTTATATTATGTTATATTACGTCATTGATGGATATGAAGGTCTCACGGAGACGTAGAGGCCAACTCGCCAGGAATGTTGTCAAATATTACCGCCGAGATGTTAGATTGGGTTAGGTTAGGGTATATTACGTTATTGATGTATATAAAAGTCCCACGGAGACGTAGAGGTCAACTCGCCAGGAATGTTGTCAAATAATAGCGCCGAGAGGTTAGGCTGGGTTATGTAAGGTTATATTACTTTATTGATGTATATGAAGGTCCCACGGAGACGTAGAGGCCAACTCGCCAGGAATGTTGTCAAATATTACCGCCGAGATGTTAGGTTGGGTTAGGTAAGGTTATATTACGTTATTGACGTATATAAAATTCCCACGGAGACGTAGAGCCCAACTCGCCAGGAATGTTGTCAAATATTACCGCCCAGATGATAGGTTGGGTTAGGTTAGGTAATATTGCGTTATTGATGTATATAAAGGCCCCACGGAGGCGTAGAGGCCAACCCGCCAGGAATGTTGTCAAATATTACCGCCCAGATGATAGGTTGGGTTAGGTTAGGTAATATTACGTTATTGATGTATATAAAGGCCCCACGGAGGCGTAGAGGCCAACCCGCCAGGAATGTTGGCAAATAATAGCGCCGAAAGGTTAGGTTGGGTTAGTTTTGGTTATATTACGTTATTGATGTATATAAAAGTCCCACGGAGACATAGAGGCCAACTCGCCAGGAATGTTGTCAAATATTACCGCCGAGATGTTAGGTTGGGTTAGGTTAGGTTATATTACGTTATTGATGTATATAAAGGCCCCACGGAGACGTAGAGGCCAACTCGCCAGGAATGTTGTCAAATATTAGTACGGAGGTGTTAGGTTGTGTTAGGTTAGGTTATATTACGCTATTGATGTATATAAAAGTCCCACGGAGACGTAGAAGCCAGCTCGACAGGAATGTTGTCAAATAATAGCGCCGAAAGGTTAGGTTGGGTTAGGTTAGGTAATATTACGTTATTGATGTATATAAAGGCCCCACAGAGACGTAGAGGCCAACTCGCCAGGAATGTTGTCACATAATAGCGCCGAGTGGTTAGGTCGGGTTATATTAGGTTATATTACGTTATTGATGGATATGAAGGTCTCACGGAGACGTAGAGGCCAACTCGCCAGGAATGTTGTCAAATATTAGTACCGAGATGTTAGGTTGGGTTATGTTAGGTTATATTACGCTATTGATGTATATAAAAGTCCCACGGAGACGTAGAGGCCAACTCGCCAGGAATATTGTCAAATATTACCGCCCAGATGATAGGTTGGGTTAGGTTAGGTAATATTACGTTATTGATGTATATAAAGGCCCCACGGAGGCGTAGAGGCCAACCCGCCAGGAATGTTGGCAAATAATAGCGCCGAAAGGTTAGGTTGGGTTAGTTTTGGTTATATTACGTTATTGATGTATATAAAAGTCCCACGGAGACGTAGAGGCCAACTCGCCAGGAATGTTGTCAAATATTACCGCCGAGATGTTAGGTTGGGTTAGGTTAGGTTATATTACGTTATTGATGTATATAAAGGCCCCACGGAGACGTAGGTGCCAACTCGCCAGGAATGTTGTCAAATATTACCGCCGAGATGTTAGGTTGGGTTAGGTTAGGTTATATTACGCTATTGATGTATATAAAAGTCCCACGGAGACGTAGAAGCAAACTCGACAGGAATGTTGTCACATAATAGCGCCGAGTGGTTAGGTCGGGTTATATTATGTTATATTACGTCATTGATGGATATGAAGGTCTCACGGAGACGTAGAGGCCAACTCGCCAGGAATGTTGTCAAATATTACCGCCGAGATGTTAGATTGGGTTAGGTTAGGGTATATTACGTTATTGATGTATATAAAAGTCCCACGGAGACGTAGAGGTCAACTCGCCAGGAATGTTGTCAAATAATAGCGCCGAGAGGTTAGGCTGGGTTATGTAAGGTTATATTACTTTATTGATGTATATGAAGGTCCCACGGAGACGTAGAGGCCAACTCGCCAGGAATGTTGTCAAATATTACCGCCGAGATGTTAGGTTGGGTTAGGTAAGGTTATATTACGTTATTGACGTATATAAAATTCCCACGGAGACGTAGAGGCCAACTCGCCAGGAATGTTGCCAAATATTAGTACAGAGATGTTAGGTTGGGTTAGGTTAGGTTATATTACGTTATTGATGTATATAAAAGTCCCACGGAGACGTAGAGGCCAACTCGACAGGAATGTTGTCAAATAATAGTGCCGAAAGGTTAGATTGGGTTAGGATAGGTTATATTACGTTATTGATGTATATGAAGTTCCACGGAGACGTAGAGGCCAACTCGCCAGGAATGTTGTCAAATATTACCGCCGAGATGTTAGGTTGGGTTAGGATAGGTTATATTACGTTATTGATGTATATAAAATTCCCACGGAGACGTAGAGGCCAACTCGCCAGGAATGTTGCCAAATATTAGTACAGAGATGTTAGGTTGGGTTATGTTAGGTTATATTACGCTATTGATGTATATAAAAGTCCCACGGAGACGTAGAGGCCAACTCGCCAGGAATGTTGTCAAATATTACCGCCCAGATGATAGGTTGGGTTAGGTTAGGTAATATTACGTTATTGATGTATATAAAGGCCCCACGGAGGCGTAGAGCCCAACCCGCCAGGAATGTTGGCAAATAATAGCGCCGAAAGGTTAGGTTGGGTTAGTTTTGGTTATATTACGTTATTGATGTATATAAAAGTCCCACGGAGACGTAGAGGCCAACTCGCCCGGAATGTTGTCAAATATTACCGCCGAGATGTTAGGTTGGGTTAGGTTAGGTTATATTACGTTATTGATATATATGAAGTTCCACGGAGACGTAGAGGCCAACCCGCCAGGAATGTTGTCAAATAATAGCGCCGAAAGGTTGGGTTGGGTTAGGTTAGGTTATATTAAGTTATTGATGTATATAAAGGTCTCACGGAAACGTAGAGGCCAACAAGCTAGGAATGTGGTTAAATATTACCTCCGAGACGTTACGTTGGGTTAGGTTAGGTTATATTACGTTATTGATGTATATAAAAGCCCCACGGAGACGTAGAGGCCAACTCGCCAGGAATGTTGTCAAATATTACCGCCGAGATGATAGGTTGGGTTAGGTTAGGTTATATTACGTTATTGATGTATATAAGGGCCCCGCGGAGACGTACGGGCCAACCCGCCAGGAATGTTGTCAAAAAATAGCGCCGAAAGGTTAGGTTGGGTTAGGTTAGTTTATATTACGTTATTGATGTATGTGAAGGTCCCACGGAGACCTAGAGGCCAACTCGCCAGGAATGTTGTCAAATTTTACCGCCGAGATGTTAGGTTGGGTTAGGTTAGGTTATATTACGTTATTGATGTATATAAAGGCCCCGCGAAGACGTAGAGGCCAACCCGCTAGGAATGTTGTCAAATAATAGCGCCGAAAGGTTAGGTTGGGTTAGTTTAGGTTATATTACGTTATTGATATATGTTAAGGTCCCACGGAGACGTAGAGGCCAACTCGCCACGAATGTTGTCAAATAATAGCGCCGAAAGGTTAGGCTGGGTTATGTAAGGTTATATTACGTTATTGATGTATATGAAGTTCCACGGAGACGTAGAGGCCAACTCGACAGGAATGTTGTCAAATAATACCGCCGAAAGTTTAGGTTGGGTTAGGTTAGGTTATATTACGTTATTGATGTATATAAAGGCCCCGCGAAGACGTAGAGGCCAACCCGCTAGGAATGTTGTCAAATAATAGCGCCGAAAGGTTATGTTGGGTTAGTTTAGGTTATATTACGTTATTGATATATGTTAAGGTCCCACGGAGACGTAGAGGCCAACTCGCCAGGAATGTTGTCACATAATAGCGCCGAGTGGATAGGTTGGGTTATATTAGGTTATATTACGTTATTGATGTATGTGAAGGTCCCACGGAGACCTAGAGGCCAACTCTCCAGGAATGTTGTCAAATATTAGTGCCGAGAAGTTGGGTTGGGTTAGGTTAGGTTATATTACGTTATTGATGTATATAAGGGCCCCACGGAGACGAAGGGGCCAACCCGCCAGGAATGTTGTCAAAAAATAGCGCCGAAAGGTTAGGTTGGGTTAGGTTAGTTTATATTACGTTATTGATGTATGTGAAGGTCCCACGGATACGTAGAGGCCAAATCGCCAGGAATGTTGTCAAATATTACCGCCGAAATGTTAGGTTGGGTTAGGTTATGTTATATTAAGTTATTGATGTATAGAAAGGTCCCACGGATACGTAGAGGCCAACAAGCCAGGAATGTGGTTAAATATTACATCCGAGACGTTATGTTGGGTTAGGTTACGTTATATTACGTTATTGATGTATATAAAAGCCCCACGGAGAGGTAGAGGCCAACTCGCCAGGAATGTTGTCAAATATTACCGCCGTGATGATGGGTTGGGTTAGGATAGGTTATATTACGTTATTGATGTATATGAAGGTCCCACGGAGACGTAGAGGTCAACTCGCCAGGAATGTTGTCAAATATTACCGCCGAGATGTTAGGTTGGGTTAGGTTAGGTTATATTACGTTATTGATGTATATGAAGGCCCCACGGATACGTAGAGGCCAACTCGCAAGGAATGTTGTCAAATAATAGCGCCGAAAGGTTAGGCTGGGTTATGTAAGGTTATATTACGTTATTGATGTATATGAAGGCCCCACGGAGACGTAGAGCCCAACTCGCCAGGAATGTTGTCAAATATTACCGCCGACATGTTAGGTTGGGATAGGTTAGGTTATATTACGTTATGGATGTATATAAAATTCCCACGGAGACATAGAGGCCAACTCGCCAGGAATGTTGTCAAATATTAGTACAGAGGTGTTAGGTTGGGTTAGGTTAGGTTATATTACGCTATTGATGTATATAAAAGTCCCACGGAGACGTAGAAGCCAGCTCGACAGGAATGTTGTCAAATAATAGCGCCGAAAGGTTAGGTTGGGTTAGGTTAGGTTATATTACGTTATTGATGTATATGAAGGTCCCACGGAGACGTAGAGGCCAACTCGCCAGGAATGTTGTCAAATATTACCGCCCAGATGATAGATTGGGATAGGTTAGGTTATATTACGTTATTGATGGATATGAAGGTCCCACGGAGACGTAGACGCCAACTCGCCAGGAATGTTGTCAAATATTACCGCCGAGATGTTAGGTTGGGTTATGTTAGGTTATATTACGCTATTGATGTATATAAAAGTCCCACGGACACGTAGAGGCCAACTCGCCAGGAATGTTGTCAAATATTACCGCCCAGATGATAGGTTGGGTTAGGTTAGGTAATATTACGTTATTGATGTATATAAAGGCCCCACGGAGGCGTAGAGGCCAACCCGCCAGGAATATTGGCAAATAATAGCGCCGAAAGGTTAGGTTGGGTTAGTTTTGGTTATATTACGTTATTGATGTATATAAAAGTCCCACGAAGACGTAGAGGCCAACTCGCCAGGAATGTTGTCAAATATTACCGCCGAGATGTTAGGTTGGGTTAGGTTAGGTTATATTACGTTATTGATGTATATAAAGGCCCCACGGAGACGTAGGTGCCAACTCGCCAGGAATGTTGTCAAATATTACCGCCGAGATGTTAGGTTGGGTTAGGTTAGGTTATATTACGTTATTGATGTATATGAAGGCCCCACGGATACGTAGAGGCCAACTCGCAAGGAATGTTGTCAAATAATAGCGCCGAAAGGTTAGGCTGGGTTATGTAAGGTTATATTACGTTATTGATGTATATGAAGGCCCCACGGAGACGTAGAGCCCAACTCGCCAGGAATGTTGTCAAATATTACCGCCGAGATGTTAGGTTGGGATAGGTTAGGTTATATTACGTTATTGATGTATATAAAATTCCCACGGAGACGTAGAGGCCAACTCGCCAGGAATGTTGTCAAATATTAGTACAGAGGTGTTAGGTTGGGTTAGGTTAGGTTATATTACGCTATTGATGTATATAAAAGTCCCACGGAGACGTAGAAGCCAGCTCGACAGGAATGTTGTCAAATAATAGCGCCGAAAGGTTAGGTTGGGTTAGGTTAGGTTATATTACGTTATTGATGTATATGAAGGTCCCACGGAGACGTAGAGGCCAACTCGCCAGGAATGGTGTCAAATATTACCGCCCAGATGATAGATTGGGATAGGTTAGGTTATATTACGTTATTGATGGATATGAAGGTCCCACGGAGACGTAGACGCCAACTCGCCAGAAATGTTGTCAAATATTACCGCCGAGATGTTAGGTTGGGTTATGTTAGGTTATATTACGCTATTGATGTATATAAAAGTCCCACGGAGACGTAGAGGCCAACTCGCCAGGAATGTTGTCAAATATTACCGCCCAGATGATAGGTTGGGTTAGGTTAGGTAATATTACGTTATTGATGTATATAAAGGCCCCACGGAGGCGTAGAGGCCAACCCGCCAGGAATGTTGTCAAATATTACCGCCCAGATGATAGGTTGGGTTAGGTTAGGTAATATTACGTTATTGATGTATATAAAGGCCCCACGGAGGCGTAGAGGCCAACCCGCCAGGAATGTTGGCAAATAATAGCGCCGAAAGGTTAGGTTGGGTTAGTTTTGGTTATATTACGTTATTGATGTATATAAAAGTCCCACGGAGACATAGAGGCCAACTCTCCAGGAATGTTGTCAAATATTACCGCCGAGATGTTAGGTTGGGTTAGGTTAGGTTATATTACGTTATTGATGTATATAAAGGCCCCACAGAGACGTAGAGGCCAATTCGCCAGGAATGTTGTCACATAATAGCGCCGAGTGGTTAGGTCGGGTTATATTAGGTTATATTACGTTATTGATGGATATGAAGGTCTCACGGAGACGTAGAGGCCAACACGCCAGGAATGTTGTCAAATATTACCGCCGAGATGTTACGTTGGGTTATTTTAGGTTAAATTACGTTATTGATGTATATAAAAGTCCCACGGAGACGTAGAGGCCAACTCGCCAGGAATGTTGTCAAATATTACCGCCGAGATGATAGGTTGGGTTAGGTTAGGTTATATTACGTTACTGATGTATGTGAAGGCCCCACGGATACGTAGAGGCCAACTCGCAAGGAATGTTGTCAAATAACAGCGCCGAAAGGTTAGGCTGGGTTATGTAAGGTTATATTACTTTATTGATGTATATGAAGGTCCCACGGAGACGTAGAGGCCAACTCGCCAGGAATGTTGTCAAATATTACCGCCGAGATGTTAGGTTGGGTTAGGTAAGGTTATATTACGTTATTGACGTATATAAAATTCCCACGGAGACGTAGAGGCCAACTCGCCAGGAATGTTGCCAAATATTAGTACAGAGATGTTAGGTTGGGTTAGGTTAGGTTATATTACGTTATTGATGTATATAAAAGTCCCACGGAGACGTAGAGGCCAACTCGACAGGAATGTTGTCAAATAATAGCGCCGAAAGGTTAGATTGGGTTAGGATAGGTTATATTACGTTATTGATGTATATGAAGTTCCACGGAGACGTAGAGGCCAACTCGCCAGGAATGTTGTCAAATATTAGTACCGAGATGTTAGGTTGGGTTAGGATATGTTATATTACGTTACTGATGTATGTAAAATTCCCACGGAGACGTAGAGGCCAACTCGCCAGGAATGTTGTCAAATATCAGTGCCGAGATGTTGGGTTGGGTTAGGTTAGGTTATATTACGTTATTGATGTATATAAAAGTCCCACGGAGACGTAGAGGCCAACTCGCCAGGAATGTTGTCAAATATTACCGCCGAGATGATAGGTTGGGTTAGGTTAGGTTATATTCCGTTATTGATGTATGTGAAGGCCCCACGGATACGTAGAGGCCAACTCGCAGGGAATGTTGTCAAATAATAGCGCCGAAAGGTTAGGCTGGGTTATGTAAGGTTATATTACTTTATTGATGTATATGAAGGTCCCACGGAGACGTAGAGGCCAACTCGCCAGGAATGTTGTCAAATATTACCGCCGAGATGATAGGTTGGGTTAGGTTAGGTTGTATTACGATATTGATGTATATGAAGGCCCCACGGAGACGTAGAGGCCAACTCGCCAGGAATGTTGTCAAATATTACGGCCGAGATGATAGGTTGGGTTAGGTTAGGTAATATTACGTTATTGATGTATATAAAGGCCCCACGGAGACGTAGAGGCCAACTCGCCAGGAATGTTGTCACATAATAGCGCCGAGTGGTTAGGTCGGGTTATATTAGGTTATATTACGTTATTGATGGATATGAAGGTCTCACGGAGACGTAGACGCCAACTCGCCAGGAATGTTGTCAAATATTAGTACCGAGATGTTAGGTTGGGTTATGTTAGGTTATATTACGCTATTGATGTATATAAAAGTCCCACGGAGACGTAGAGGCCAACTCGCCAGGAATGTTGTCAAATATTACCGCCCAGATGTTAGGTTGGGTTAGGTTAGGTTATATTACGTTACTGATGTATATAAAGGCCCCACGGAGACGTAGGTGCCAACTCGCCAGGAATGTTGTCAAATATTACCGCCGAGATGTTAGGTTGGGTTAGGTTAGGTTATATTACGCTATTGATGTATATAAAAGTCCCACGGAGACGTAGAAGCCAACTCGACAGGAATGTTGTCAAATAATAGCGCCGAAAGGTTAGGTTGGGTTAGGTTAGGTTGTATTACGTTATTGATGTATATGAAGGTCCCACGGAGACGTAGATGCCAACTCGCCAGGAATGTTGTCAAATATTACCGCCCAGATGATAGGTTGGGATAGGTTAGGTTATATTACGTTATTGATGGATATGAAGGTCCCACCGAGACGTAGACGCCAACTCGCCAGGAATGTTGTCAAATATTACCGCCGAGATGATAGGTTGGGTTAGGTTAGGTAATATTACGTTATTGATGTATATAAAGGCCCCACGGAGAAGTAGAGGCCAACTCGCAAGGAATGTTGTCAAATAATAGCGCCGAAAGGTTAGGCTGGGTTATGTAAGGTTATATTACTTTATTGATGTATATGAAGGTCCCACGGAGACGTAGAGGCCAACTCGCCAGGAATGTTGTCAAATATTACCGCCGAGATGATAGGTTGGGTTAGGTTAGGTTGTATTACGATATTGATGTATATGAAGGCCCCACGGAGACGTAGAGGCCAACTCACCAGGAATGTTGTCAAATATTACGGCCGAGATGATAGGTTGGGTTAGGTTAGGTAATATTACGTTATTGATGTATATAAAGGCCCCACGGAGACGTAGAGGCCAACTCGCCAGGAATGTTGTCACATAATAGCGCCGAGTGGTTAGGTCGGGTTATATTAGGTTATATTACGTTATTGATGGATATGAAGGTCTCACGGAGACGTAGACGCCAACTCGCCAGGAATGTTGTCAAATATTAGTACCGAGATGTTAGGTTGGGTTATGTTAGGTTATATTACGCTATTGATGTATATAAAAGTCCCACGGAGACGTAGAGGCCAACTCGCCAGGAATGTTGTCAAATATTACCGCCCAGATGTTAGGTTGGGTTAGGTTAGGTTATATTACGTTACTGATGTATATAAAGGCCCCACGGAGACGTAGGTGCCAACTCGCCAGGAATGTTGTCAAATATTACCGCCGAGATGTTAGGTTGGGTTAGGTTAGGTTATATTACGCTATTGATGTATATAAAAGTCCCACGGAGACGTAGAAGCCAACTCGACAGGAATGTTGTCAAATAATAGCGCCGAAAGGTTAGGTTGGGTTAGGTTAGGTTGTATTACGTTATTGATGTATATGAAGGTCCCACGGAGACGTAGATGCCAACTCGCCAGGAATGTTGTCAAATATTACCGCCCAGATGATAGGTTGGGATAGGTTAGGTTATATTACGTTATTGATGGATATGAAGGTCCCACCGAGACGTAGACGCCAACTCGCCAGGAATGTTGTCAAATATTACCGCCGAGATGATAGGTTGGGTTAGGTTAGGTAATATTACGTTATTGATGTATATAAAGGCCCCACGGAGAAGTAGAGGCCAACTCGCAAGGAATGTTGTCAAATAATAGCGCCGAAAGGTTAGGCTGGGTTATGTAAGGTTATATTACTTTATTGATGTATATGAAGGTCCCACGGAGACGTAGAGGCCAACTCGCCAGGAATGTTGTCAAATATTACCGCCGAGATGATAGGTTGGGTTAGGTTAGGTTGTATTACGATATTGATGTATATGAAGGCCCCACGGAGACGTAGAGGCCAACTCACCAGGAATGTTGTCAAATATTACGGCCGAGATGATAGGTTGGGTTAGGTTAGGTAATATTACGTTATTGATGTATATAAAGGCCCCACGGAGACGTAGAGGCCAACTCGCCAGGAATGTTGTCACATAATAGCGCCGAGTGGTTAGGTCGGGTTATATTAGGTTATATTACGTTATTGATGGATATGAAGGTCTCACGGAGACGTAGACGCCAACTCGCCAGGAATGTTGTCAAATATTAGTACCGAGATGTTAGGTTGGGTTATGTTAGGTTATATTACGCTATTGATGTATATAAAAGTCCCACGGAGACGTAGAGGCCAACTCGCCAGGAATGTTGTCAAATATTACCGCCCAGATGTTAGGTTGGGTTAGGTTAGGTTATATTACGTTACTGATGTATATAAAGGCCCCACGGAGACGTAGGTGCCAACTCGCCAGGAATGTTGTCAAATATTACCGCCGAGATGTTAGGTTGGGTTAGGTTAGGTTATATTACGCTATTGATGTATATAAAAGTCCCACGGAGACGTAGAAGCCAACTCGACAGGAATGTTGTCAAATAATAGCGCCGAAAGGTTAGGTTGGGTTAGGTTAGGTTGTATTACGTTATTGATGTATATGAAGGTCCCACGGAGACGTAGATGCCAACTCGCCAGGAATGTTGTCAAATATTACCGCCCAGATGATAGGTTGGGATAGGTTAGGTTATATTACGTTATTGATGGATATGAAGGTCCCACCGAGACGTAGACGCCAACTCGCCAGGAATGTTGTCAAATATTACCGCCGAGATGATAGGTTGGGTTAGGTTAGGTAATATTACGTTATTGATGTATATAAAGGCCCCACGGAGAAGTAGAGGCCAACCCGCCAGGAATGTTGGCAAATAATAGCGCCGAGTGGTTAGGTCGGGTTATATTAGGTTATATTACGTCATTGATGGATATGAAGGTCTCACGGAGACGTAGAGGCCAACTCGCCAGGAATGTTGTCAAATATTACCGCCGAGATGTTAGATTGGGTTAGGTTAGGGTATATTACGTTATTGATGTATATAAAAGTCCCACGGAGACGTAGAGGTCAACTCGCCAGGAATGTTGTCAAATAATAGCGTCGAGAGCTTAGGTTGGGTTATATAAGGTTATATTACGTTATTGATGGATATGAAGGTCTCACGGAGACGTAGAGGCCAACACGCCAGGAATGTTGTCAAATATTACCGCCGAGATGTTACGTTGGGTTATTTTAGGTTAAATTACGTTATTGATGTATATAAAAGTCCCACGGAGACGTAGAGGCCAACTCGCCAGGAATGTTGTCAAATATTACCGCCGAGATGATAGGTTGGGTTAGGTTAGGTTATATTACGTTATTGATGTATGTGAAGGCCCCACGGATACGTAGAGGCCAACTCGCAAGGAATGTTGTCAAATAATAGCGCCGAAAGGTAAGGCTGGGTTATGTAAGGTTATATTACTTTATTGATGTATATGAAGGTCCCACGGAGACGTAGAGGCCAACTCGCCAGGAATGTTGTCAAATATTACCGCCGAGATGTTAGGTTGGGTTAGGTAAGGTTATATTACGTTATTGACGTATATAAAATTCCCACGGAGACGTAGAGCCCAACTCGCCAGGAATGTTGCCAAATATTAGTACAGAGATGTTAGGTTGGGTTAGGTTAGGTTATATTACGTTATTGATGTATAAAAATGTCCCACGGAGACGTAGAGGCCAACTCGACAGGAATGTTGTCAAATAATAGCGCCGAAAGGTTAGATTGGGTTAGGATAGGTTATATTACGTCATTGATGTATATGAAGTTCCACGGAGACGTAGAGGCCAACTCGCCAGGAATGTTGTCAAATATTAGTACCGAGATGTTAGGTTGGGTTAGGATATGTTATATTACGTTACTGATGTATGTAAAATTCCCACGGAGACGTAGAGGCCAACTCGCCAGGAATGTTGTCAAATATCAGTGCCGAGATGTTGGGTTGGGTTAGGTTAGGTTATATTACGTTATTGATGTATATAAAAGTCCCACGGAGACGTAGAGGCCAACTCGCCAGGAATGTTGTCAAATATTACCGCCGAGATGATAGGTTGGGTTAGGTTAGGTTATATTACGTTATTGATGTATGTGAAGGCCCCACGGATACGTAGAGGCCAACTCGCAAGGAATGTTGTCAAATAATAGCGCCGAAAGGTTAGGCTGGGTTATGTAAGGTTATATTACTTTATTGATGTATATGAAGGTCCCACGGAGACGTAGAGGCCAACTCGCCAGGAATGTTGTCAAATATTACCGCCGAGATGATAGGTTGGGTTAGGTTAGGTTATATTACGATATTGATGTATATGAAGGCCCCACGGAGACGTAGAGGCCAACTCGCCAGGAATGTTGTCAAATATTACCGCCGAGATGATAGGTTGGGTTAGGTTAGGTAATATTACGTTATTGATGTATATAAAGGCCCCACGGAGACGTAGAGGCCAACTCGCCAGGAATGTTGTCACATAATAGCGCCGAGTGGTTAGGTCGGGTTATATTAGGTTATATTACGTTATTGATGGATATGAAGGTCTCACGGAGACGTAGACGCCAACTCGCCAGGAATGTTGTCAAATATTAGTACCGAGATGTTAGGTTGGGTTATGTTAGGTTATATTACGCTATTGATGTATATAAAAGTCCCATGGAGACGTAGAGGCCAACTCGCCTGGAATGTTGTCAAATATTACCGCCCAGATGTTAGGTTGGGATAGGTTAGGTTATATTACGTTATTGATGGATATGAAGGTCCCACCGAGACGTAGACGCCAACTCGCCAGGAATGTTGTCAAATATTACCGCCGAGATGATAGGTTGGGTTAGGTTAGGTAATATTACGTTATTGATGTATATAAAGGCCCCACGGAGACGTAGAGGCCAACCCGCCAGGAATGTTGGCAAATAATAGCGCCGAAAGGTTAGGTTGGGTTAGTTTTGGTTATATTACGTTATTTTTATATGTGATGTTCCCACGGAGACGTAGAGTGCAACTCGCCAGGAATGTTGTCACATAATAGCGCCGAGTGGTTAGGTCGGGTTATATTAGGTTATATTACGTCATTGATGGATATGAAGGTCTCACGGAGACGTAGAGGCCAACTCGCCAGGAATGTTGTCAAATATTACCGCCGAGATGTTAGATTGGGTTAGGTTAGGGTATATTACGTTATTGATGTATATAAAAGTCCCACGGAGACGTAGAGGTCAACTCGCCAGGAATGTTGTCAAATAATAGCGCCGAGAGGTTAGGTTGGGTTATATAAGGTTATATTACGTTATTGATGGATATGAAGGTCTCACGGAGACGTAGAGGCCAACACGCCAGGAATGTTGTCAAATATTACCGCCGAGATGTTACGTTGGGTTATTTTAGGTTAAATTACGTTATTGATGTATATAAAAGTCCCACGGAGACGTAGAGGCCAACTCGCCAGGAATGTTGTCAAATATTACCGCCGAGATGATAGGTTGGGTTAGGTTAGGTTATATTACGTTATTGATGTATATAAGGGCCCCGCGGAGACGTAGGGGCCAACCCGCCAGGAATGTTGTCAAATATTACCGCCGAGATGTTACGTTGGGTTATTTTAGGTTAAATTACGTTATTGATGTATATAAAAGTCCCACGGAGACGTAGAGGCCAACTCGCCATGAATGTGGGTAAATATTACCTCCGAGACGTTATGTTGGGTTAGGTTATGTTATATTACGTTATTGATGTATATAAAAGTCACACGGAGACGTAGAGGTCAACTCGCCAGGAATGTTGTCAAATAATAGCGCCGAGGGGTTAGGTTGGGTTATATAAGGTTATATTACGTTATTGATGGATATGAAGGTCTCACGGAGACGTAGAGGCCAACACGCCAGGAATGTTGTCAAATATTACCGCCGAGATGTTACGTTGGGTTATTTTAGGTTAAATTACGTTATTGATGTATATAAAAGTCCCACGGAGACGTAGAGGCCAACTCGCCAGGAATGTTGTCAAATATTACCGCCGAGATGTTAGGTTGGGTTAGGTTAGGTAATATTACGTTATTGATGTATATAAAGGCCCCACGGAGACGTAGAGGCCAACCCGCCAGGAATGTTGGCAAATAATAGCGCCGAAAGGTTAGGTTGGGTTAGTTTTGGTTATATTACGTTATTGATGTATATGAAGGTCCCACGGAGACGTAGAGGCCAACTCGCCAGGAATGTTGTCAAATATTACCGCCCAGATGATAGGTTGGGATAGGTTAGGTTATATTACGTTATTGATGGATATGAAGGTCCCACGGAGACGTAGACGCCAACTCGCCAGGAATGTTGTCAAATATTACCGCCGAGATGATAGGTTGGGTTAGGTTAGGTTATATTACGTTATTGATGTATATAAGGGCCCCGCGGAGACGTAGGGGCCAACCCGCCAGGAATGTTGTCAAAAAATAGCGCCGAAAGGTTAGGTTGGGTTAGGTTTGTTTATATTACGTTATTGATGTATGTGAAGGTCCCACGGATACGTAGAGGCCAAATCGCCAGGAATGTTGTCAAATATTACCGCCGAGATGTTAGGTTGGGTTAGGTTATGTTATTTTAAGTTATTGATGTATAGAAAGATCCCACGGATACGTAGAGGCCAACAAGCCAGGAATGTGGTTAAATATTACATCCGAGACGTTATGTTGGGTTAGGTTACGTTATATTACGTTATTGATGTATATAAAAGCCCCACGGAGAGGTAGAGGCCAACTCGCCAGGAACGTTGTCAAATAATAGTGCCGAGAGGTTGGGTTGGGTTAGGTTAGGTTATATTAGGTTATTGATGTATATAAACGTCCCACGGAGACGTAGAGATCAACTCGACAGGAATTTTGTCAAATATTACCGCCGTGATGATGGGTTGGGTTAGGATAGGTTATATTACGTTATTGATGTATATGAAGGTCCCACGGAGACGTAGAGGTCAACTCGCCAGGATTGTTGTCAAATATTACCGCCGAGATGTTAGATTGGGTTAGGTTAGGGTATTTTACGTTATTGATGTATATAAAAGTCCCACGGAGACGTAGAGTTCAACTCGCCAGTAATGTTGTCAAATAATAGCGCCGAGAGGTTAGGTTGGGTTATATAAGGTTATATTACGTTATTGATGGATATGAAGGTCTCACGGAGACGTAGAGGCCAACACGCCAGGAATGTTGTCAAATATTACCGCCGAGATGTTACGTTGGGTTATTTTAGGTTAAATTACGTTATTGATGTATATAAAAGTCCCACGGAGACGTAGAGGCCAACTCGCCATGAATGTGGGTAAATATTACCTCCGAGACGTTATGTTGGGTTAGGTTATGTTATATTACGTTATTGATGTATATAAAAGTCACACGGAGACGTAGAGGTCAACTCGCCAGGAATGTTGTCAAATAATAGCGCCGAGGGGTTAGGTTGGGTTATATAAGGTTATATTACGTTATTGATGGATATGAAGGTCTCACGGAGACGTAGAGGCCAACACGCCAGGAATGTTGTCAAATATTACCGCCGAGATGATACGTTGGGTTATTTTAGGTTAAATTACGTTATTGATGTATATAAAAGTCCCACGGAGACGTAGAGGCCAACTCGCCAGGAATGTTGTCAAATATTACCGCCGCGATGTTAGGTTGGGTTAGGTTAGGTAATATTACGTTATTGATGTATATAAAGGCCCCACGGAGACGTAGAGGCCAACCCGCCAGGAATGTTGGCAAATAATAGCGCCGAAAGGTTAGGTTGGGTTAGTTTTGGTTATATTACGTTATTGATGTATATGAAGGTCCCACGGAGACGTAGAGGCCAACTCGCCAGGAATGTTGTCAAATATTACCGCCCAGATGATAGGTTGGGATAGGTTAGGTTATATTACGTTATTGATGGATATGAAGGTCCCACGGAGACGTAGACGCCAACTCGCCAGGAATGTTGTCAAATATTACCGCCGAGATGTTAGGTTGGGTTAGGTTAGGTAATATTACGTTATTGATGTATATAAAGGCCCCACGGAGACGTAGAGGCCAACTCGCCAGGAATGTTGTCAAATATTACCGCCCAGATGATAGATTGGGATAGGTTAGGTTATATTACGTTATTGATGTATATGAAGGTCCCACGGAGACGTAGAGGCCAACTCGCCAGGAATGTTGTCAAATATTACCGCCCAGATGATAGGTTGGGATAGGTTAGGTTATATTACGTTATTGATGGATATGAAGGTCCCACGGAGACGTAGACGCCAACTCGCCAGGAATGTTGTCAAATATTACCGCCGAGATGTTAGGTTGGGTTAGGTTAGGTAATATTACGTTATTGATGTATATAAAGGCCCCACGGAGACGTAGAGGCCAACTCGCCAGGAATGTTGTCAAATATTACCGCCCAGATGATAGATTGGGATAGGTTAGGTTATATTACGTTATTGATGGATATGAAGGTCCCACGGAGAGGTAGAGGCCAACTCGCCAGGAATGTTGTCAAATATTACCGCCCAGATCATAGGTTGGGTTAGGTTAGGTAATATTACGTTATTGATGTATATAAAGGCCCCACGGAGGCGTAGAGGCCAACCCGCCAGGAATGTTGGCAAATAATAGCGCCGAAAGATTAGGTTGGGTTAGTTTTGGTTATATGACGTTAATGATGTATATAAAAGTCCCACGGAGACGTAGAGGCCAACTCGCCAGGAATGTTGTCAAATATTACCGCCGAGATGTTAGGTTGGGTTAGGTTAGGTTATATTACGTTATTGATGTATATGAAGGCCCCACGGATACGTAGAGGCCAACTCGCAAGGAATGTTGTCAAATAATAGCGCAGAAAGGTTAGGCTGGGTTATGTAAGGTTATATTACGTTATTGATGTATATGAAGGTCCCACGGAGACGTAGAGGCCAACTCGCCAGGAATGTTGTCAAATATTACCGCCGAGATGACAGGTTGGGTTAGGTTAGGTAATATTACGTTATTGATGTACATGAAGGCCCCACGGAGACGTAGAGGCCAACTCGCCAGGAATGTTGTCAAATATTACCGCCGAGATGTTAGGTTGGGTTAGGTTAGGTTATATTACGTTATTGATGTATATAAAATTCCCACGGAGACGTAGAGGCCAACTCGCCAGGAATGTTGTCAAATATTACCGCCCAGATGATAGGTTGGGATAGGTTAGGTTATATAACGTTATTGATGGATATGAAGTTCCCACGTAGACGTAGACGCCAACTCGCCAGGAATGTTGTCAAATATTACCGCCGAGATGATAGGTTGGGTTAGGTTAGGTAATATTACGTTATTGATGTATATAAAGGCCCCACGGAGACGTAGAGGCCAACTCGCCAGGAATGTTGTCAAATATTACCGCCGAGATGATAGGTTGGGTTAGGTTAGGTTATATTACGTTATTGATGTATGTGAAGGACCCACGGATACGTAGAGGCCAACTCGCAAGGAATGTTGTCAAATAATAGCGCCGAAAGGTAAGGCTGGGTTATGTAAGGTTATATTACTTTATTGATGTATATGAAGGTCCCACGGAGACGTAGAGGCCAACTCGCCAGGAATGTTGTCAAATATTACCGCCGAGATGTTAGGTTGGGTTAGGTAAGGTTATATTACGTTATTGACGTATATAAAATTCCCACGGAGACGTAGAGCCCAACTCGCCAGGAATGTTGCCAAATATTAGTACAGAGATGTTAGGTTGGGTTAGGTTAGGTTATATTACGTTATTGATGTATATAAAAGTCCCACGGAGACGTAGAGGCCAACTCGACAGGAATGTTGTCAAATAATAGCGCCGAAAGGTTAGATTGGGTTAGGATAGGTTATATTACGTCATTGATGTATATGAAGTTCCACGGAGACGTAGAGGCCAACTCGCCAGGAATGTTGTCAAATATTAGTACCGAGATGTTAGGTTGGGTTAGGATATGTTATATTACGTTACTGATGTATGTAAAATTCCCACGGAGACGTAGAGGCCAACTCGCCAGGAATGTTGTCAAATATCAGTGCCGAGATGTTGGGTTGGGTTAGGTTAGGTTATATTACGTTATTGATGTATATAAAAGTCCCACGGAGACGTAGAGGCCAACTCGCCAGGAATGTTGTCAAATATTACCGCCGAGATGATAGGTTGGGTTAGGTTAGGTTATATTACGTTATTGATGTATGTGAAGGCCCCACGGATACGTAGAGGCCAACTCGCAAGGAATGTTGTCAAATAATAGCGCCGAAAGGTTAGGCTGGGTTATGTAAGGTTATATTACTTTATTGATGTATATGAAGGTCCCACGGAGACGTAGAGGCCAACTCGCCAGGAATGTTGTCAAATATTACCGCCGAGATGATAGGTTGGGTTAGGTTAGGTTATATTACGATATTGATGTATATGAAGGCCCCACGGAGACGTAGAGGCCAACTCGCCAGGAATGTTGTCAAATATTACCGCCGAGATGATAGGTTGGGTTAGGTTAGGTAATATTACGTTATTGATGTATATAAAGGCCCCACGGAGACGTAGAGGCCAACTCGCCAGGAATGTTGTCACATAATAGCGCCGAGTGGTTAGGTCGGGTTATATTAGGTTATATTACGTTATTGATGGATATGAAGGTCTCACGGAGACGTAGACGCCAACTCGCCAGGAATGTTGTCAAATATTAGTACCGAGATGTTAGGTTGGGTTATGTTAGGTTATATTACGCTATTGATGTATATAAAAGTCCCATGGAGACGTAGATGCCAACTCGCCTGGAATGTTGTCAAATATTACCGCCCAGATGTTAGGTTGGGATAGGTTAGGTTATATTACGTTATTGATGGATATGAAGGTCCCACCGAGACGTAGACGCCAACTCGCCAGGAATGTTGTCAAATATTACCGCCGAGATGATAGGTTGGGTTAGGTTAGGTAATATTACGTTATTGATGTATATAAAGGCCCCACGGAGACGTAGAGGCCAACCCGCCAGGAATGTTGGCAAATAATAGCGCCGAAAGGTTAGGTTGGGTTAGTTTTGGTTATATTACGTTATTTTTATATGTGATGGTCCCACGGAGACGTAGAGTCCAACTCGCCAGGAATGTTGTCACATAATAGCGCCGAGTGGTTAGGTCGGGTTATATTAGGTTATATTACGTCATTGATGGATATGAAGGTCTCACGGAGACGTAGAGGCCAACTCGCCAGGAATGTTGTCAAATATTACCGCCGAGATGTTAGATTGGGTTAGGTTAGGGTATATTACGTTATTGATGTATATAAAAGTCCCACGGAGACGTAGAGGTCAACTCGCCAGGAATGATGTCAAATAATAGCGCCGAGAGGTTAGGTTGGGTTATATAAGGTTATATTACGTTATTGATGGATATGAAGGTCTCACGGAGACGTAGAGGCCAACACGCCAGGAATGTTGTCAAATATTACCGCCGAGATGTTACGTTGGGTTATTTTAGGTTAAATTACGTTATTGATGTATATAAAAGTCCCACGGAGACGTAGAGGCCAACTCGCCAGGAATGTTGTCAAATATTACCGCCGAGATGATAGGTTGGGTTAGGTTAGGTTATATTACGTTATTGATGTATATAAGGGCCCCGCGGAGACGTAGGGGCCAACCCGCCAGGAATGTTGTCAAAAAATAGCGCCGAAAGGTTAGGTTGGGTTAGGTTAGTTTATATTACGTTATTGATGTATGTGAAGGTCCCACGGATACGTAGAGGCCAAATCGTCAGGAATGTTGTCAAATATTACCGCCGAGATGTTAGGTTGGGTTAGGTTATGTTATTTTAAGTTATTGATGTATAGAAAGATCCCACGGATACGTAGAGGCCAACAAGCCAGGAATGTGGTTAAATATTACATCCGAGACGTTATGTTGGGTTAGGTTACGTTATATTACGTTATTGATGTATATAAAAGCCCCACGGAGAGGTAGAGGCCAACTCGCCAGGAACGTTGTCAAATAATAGTGCCGAGAGGTTGGGTTGGGTTAGGTTAGGTTATATTAGGTTATTGATGTATATAAAGGTCCCACGGAGACGTAGAGATCAACTCGACAGGAATTTTGTCAAATATTACCGCCGTGATGATGGGTTGGGTTAGGATAGGTTATATTACGTTATTGATGTATATGAAGGTCCCACGGAGACGTAGAGGTCAACTCGCCAGGATTGTTGTCAAATATTACCGCCGAGATGTTAGATTGGGTTAGGTTAGGGTATTTTACGTTATTAATGTATATAAAAGTCCCACGGAGACGTAGAGTTCAACTCGCCAGGAATGTTGTCAAATAATAGCGCCGAGAGGTTAGGTTGGGTTATATAAGGTTATATTACGTTATTGATGGATATGAAGGTCTCGGAGACGTAGAGGCCAACACGCCAGGAATGTTGTCAAATATTACCGCCGAGATGTTACGTTGGGTTATTTTAGGTTAAATTACGTTATTGATGTATATAAAAGTCCCACGGAGACGTAGAGGCCAACTCGCCATGAATGTGGGTAAATATTACCTCCGAGACGTTATGTTGGGTTAGGTTATGTTATATTACGTTATTGATGTATATAAAAGTCACACGGAGACGTAGAGGTCAACTCGCCAGGAATGTTGTCAAATAATAGCGCCGAGGGGTTAGGTTGGGTTATATAAGGTTATATTACGTTATTGATGGATATGAAGGTCTCACGGAGACGTAGAGGCCAACACGCCAGGAATGTTGTCAAATATTACCGCCGAGATGTTACGTTGGGTTATTTTAGGTTAAATTACGTTATTGATGTATATAAAAGTCCCACGGAGACGTAGAGGCCAACTCGCCAGGAATGTTGTCAAATATTACCGCCGAGATGTTAGGTTGGGTTAGGTTAGGTAATATTACGTTATTGATGTATATAAAGGCCCCACGGAGACGTAGAGGCCAACCCGCCAGGAATGTTGGCAAATAATAGCGCCGAAAGGTTAGGTTGGGTTAGTTTTGGTTATATTACGTTATTGATGTATATGAAGGTCCCACGGAGACGTAGAGGCCAACTCGCCAGGAATGTTGTCAAATATTACCGCCCAGATGATAGGTTGGGATAGGTTAGGTTATATTACGTTATTGATGGATATGAAGGTCCCACGGAGACGTAGACGCCAACTCGCCAGGAATGTTGTCAAATATTACCGCCGAGATGATAGGTTGGGTTAGGTTAGGTAATATTACGTTATTGATGTATATAAAGGTCTCACGGAGACGTAGAGGCCAACTCGCCAGGAATGTTGTCAAATATTAGTACCGAGATGTTAGGTTGGGTTATGTTAGGTTATATTACGCTATTGATGTATATAAAAGTCCCACGGAGAGGTAGAGGCCAACTCGCCAGGAATGTTGTCAAATATTACCGCCCAGATCATAGGTTGGGTTAGGTTAGGTAATATTACGTTATTGATGTATATAAAGGCCCCACGGAGGCGTAGAGGCCAACCCGCCAGGAATGTTGGCAAATAATAGCGCCGAAAGATTAGGTTGGGTTAGTTTTGGTTATATTACGTTATTGATGTATATAAAAGTCCCACGGAGACGTAGAGGCCAACTCGCCAGGAATGTTGTCAAATATTACCGCCGAGATGTTAGGTTGGGTTAGGTTAGGTTATATTACGTTATTGATGTATATGAAGGCCCCACGGATACGTAGAGGCCAACTCGCAAGGAATGTTGTCAAATAATAGCGAAGAAAGGTTAGGCTGGGTTATGTAAGGTTATATTACGTTATTGATGTATATGAAGGTCTCACGGAGACGTAGAAGCCAACTCGCCAGGAATGTTGTCAAATATTAGTACCGAGATGTTAGGTTGGCTTAGGTTAGGTTATATTACGCTATTGATGTATATAAAAGTCCCACGGAGACGTAGAAGCCAACTCGACAGGAATGTTGTCAAATAATAGCGCCGAAAGGTTAGGTTGGGTTAGGTTAGGTTATATTACGTTATTGATGTATATGAAGGTCCCACGGAGACGTAGAGGCCAACTCGCCAGCAATGTTGTCAAATATTACCGCCGAGATGTTAGGTTGGGTTAGGTAAGGTTATATTACGTTATTGATGTATATAAAATTCACACGGAGACGTAGAGGCCAACTCGCCAGGAATGTTGCCAAATATTAGTACAGAGATGTTAGGTTGGGTTAGGTTAGGTTATATTACGTTATTGATGTATATAAAAGTCTCACGGAGACGTAGAGGCCAACTCGACAGGAATGTTGTCAAATAATAGCGCCGAAAGGTTAGATTGGGTTAGGATAGGTTATATTACGTTATTGATGTATATGAAGTTCCACGGAGACGTAGAGGCCAACTCGCAAGGAATGTTGTCAAATATTACCGCCCAGATGATAGGTTGGGATAGGTTAGGTTATATTACGTTATTGATGGTTATGAAGGTCCCACGGAGACGTAGACGCCAACTCGCCAGGAATGTTGTCAAATATTACCGCCGAGATGATAGGTTGGGTTAGGTTAGGTAATATTACGTTATTGATGTATATAAAGGCCCCACGGAGACGTAGAGGCCAACTCGCCAGGAATGTTGTCAAATATTACCGCCCAGATGATAGATTGGGATAGGTTAGGTTATATTACGTTATTGATGGATATGAAGGTCCCACGGAGACGTAGACGCCAACTCGCCAGGAATGTTGTCAAATATTACCGCCGAGATGATAGGTTGGGTTAGGTTATGTAATATTACGTTATTGATGTATATAAAGGACCCACGGAGACGTAGAGGCCAACTCGCCAGGAATGTTGTCACATAATAGCGCCGAGTGGTTAGGTCGGGTTATATTAGGTTATATTACGTTATTAATGGATATGAAGGTGAAACGGAGATGTAGAGGCCAACTCGCCAGGAATGTTGTCAAATATTAGTACCGAGATGTTAGGTTGGGTTATGTTAGGTTATATTACGCTATTGATGTATATAAAAGTCCCACGGAGACGTAGAGGCCAACTCGCCAGGAATGTTGTCAAATATTACCGCCCAGATGATAGGTTGGGTTAGGTTAGGTAATATTACGTTATTGATATATAAAGGCCCCACGGAGGCGTAGAGGCCAACCCGCCAGGAATGTTGGCAAATAATAGCGCCGAAAGATTAGGTTGGGTTAGTTTTGGTTATATTACGTTATTGATGTATATAAAAGTCTCACGGAGACGTAGAGGCCAACTCGCTAGGAATGTTGTCAAATATTACCGCCGAGATGATAGGTTGGGTTAGGTTAGGTTATATTACGTTATTGATGTATGTGAAGGTCCCACGGAGACCTAGAGGCCAACTCGTCAGGAATGTTGTCAAATATTAGTGCCGATAAGTTGGGTTGGGTTAGGTTAGGTTATATTAAGTTATTGATGAATATAAAGGTCTCACGGAAACGTAGAGGCCAACAAGCTAGGAATGCGGTTAAATATTACCTCCGAGACGTTACGTTGGGTTAGGTTAGTCAATATTACGTTATTGATGTATGTGAAGGTCCCACGGAGACCTAGAGGCCAACTCCCCAGCAATGTTGTCAAATATTACCGCCGAGATGTTAGGTTGGGTTAGGTTAGGTTATATTACGTTATTGATGTATATGAAGGCCCCACGAAGACGTAGAGGCCACCTCGCAAGGAATGTTGGCAAATAATAGCGCCGAAAGGTTAGGTTGGGTTAGTTTTGGTTATATTACGTTATTGATGTATATGAAGGTCCCACGGAGACGTAGAGGCCAACTCGCCAGGAATGTTGTCAAATATTACCGCCCAGATGATAGGTTGGGATAGGTTAGGTTATATTACGTTATTGATGGTTATGAAGGTCCCACGGAGACGTAGACGCCAACTCGCCAGGAATGTTGTCAAATATTACCGCCGAGATGATAGGTTGGGTTAGGTTAGGTAATATTACGTTATTGATGTATATAAAGGCCCCACGGAGACGTAGAGGCCAACTCGCCAGGAATGTTGTCAAATATTACCGCCCAGATGATAGATTGGGATAGGTTAGGTTATATTACGTTATTGATGGATATGAAGGTCCCACGGAGACGTAGACGCCAACTCGCCAGGAATGTTGTCAAATATTACCGCCGAGATGATAGGTTGGGTTAGGTTATGTAATATTACGTTATTGATGTATATAAAGGACCCACGGAGACGTAGAGGCCAACTCGCCAGGAATGTTGTCACATAATAGCGCCGAGTGGTTAGGTCGGGTTATATTAGGTTATATTACGTTATTAATGGATATGAAGGTGAAACGGAGATGTAGAGGCCAACTCGCCAGGAATGTTGTCAAATATTAGTACCGAGATGTTAGGTTGGGTTATGTTAGGTTATATTACGCTATTGATGTATATAAAAGTCCCACGGAGACGTAGAGGCCAACTCGCCAGGAATGTTGTCAAATATTACCGCCCAGATGATAGGTTGGGTTAGGTTAGGTAATATTACGTTATTGATATATAAAGGCCCCACGGAGGCGTAGAGGCCAACCCGCCAGGAATGTTGGCAAATAATAGCGCCGAAAGATTAGGTTGGGTTAGTTTTGGTTATATTACGTTATTGATGTATATAAAAGTCTCACGGAGACGTAGAGGCCAACTCGCTAGGAATGTTGTCAAATATTACCGCCGAGATGATAGGTTGGGTTAGGTTAGGTTATATTACGTTATTGATGTATATGAAGGCCCCACGAATACGTAGAGGCCAACTCGCAAGGAATGTTGTCAAATAATAGCGCAGAAAGGTTAGGCTGGGTTATGTAAGGTTATATTACGTTATTGATGTATATGAAGGTCCCACGGAGACGTAGAGGCCAACTCGCCAGGAATGTTGTCAAATATTACCGCCGAGATGACAGGTTGGGTTAGGTTAGGTAATATTACGTTATTGATGTACATGAAGGCCCCACGGAGACGCAGAGGCCAACTCGCCAGGAATGTTGTCAAATATTACCGCCGAGATGTTAGGTTGGGTTAGGTTAGGTTATATTACGTTATTGATGTATATAAAATTCCCACGGAGACGTAGAGGCCAACTCGCCAGGAATGTTGTCAAATATTACCGCCCAGATGATAGGTTGGGATAGGTTAGGTTATATAACGTTATTGATGGATATGAAGTTCCCACGTAGACGTAGACGCCAACTCGCCAGGAATGTTGTCAAATATTACCGCCGAGATGATAGGTTGGGTTAGGTTAGGTAATATTACGTTATTGATGTATATAAAGGCCCCACGGAGACGTAGAGGCCAACCCGCCAGGAATGTTGGCAAATAATAGCGCCGAAAGGTTAGGTTGGGTTAGTTTTGGTTATATTACGATATTGATGTATATGAAGGGCCCACGGAGACGTAGAGGCCAACTCGCCAGGAATGTTGTCAAATATTACCGCCGAGATGATAGGTTGGGTTAGGTTAGGTAATATTACGTTATTGATGTATATCAAGGCCCCACGGAGACGTAGAGGCCAACTCGCCAGGAATGTTGTCAAATATTACCGCCGAGATGTTAGGTTGGGTTAGGTTAGGTTATATTACGTTATTGATGTATATAAAATTCCCACGGAGACGTAGAGGCCAACTCGCCAGGAATGTTGTCAAATATTAGTACAGAGATGTTAGGTTGGGTTAGGTTAGGTTATATTACGCTATTGATGTATATAAAAGTCCCACGGAGACGTAGAAGCCAACTCGACAGGAATGTTGTCAAATAATAGCGCCGAAAGGTTAGGTTGGGTTAGTTTTGGTTATATTACGTTATTGATGTATATGAAGGTCCCACGGAGACGTAGAGGCCAACTCGCCAGGAATGTTGTCAAATATTACCGCCCAGATGATAGGTTGGGATAGGTTAGGTTATATTACGTTATTGATGGATATGAAGGTCCCACGGAGACGTAGACGCCAACTCGCCAGGAATGTTGGCAAATAATAGCGCCTAAAGGTTAGGTTGGGTTAGTTTTGGTTATTTCACGTTATTTTTATATGTGAAGGTCCCACGGAGACGTAGAGGCCAACTCGCCAGGAATGTTGTCAAATATTACCGCCCAGATGATAGATTGGGATAGGTTAGGTTATATTACGTTATTGATGGATATGAAGGTCCCACGGAGACGTAGACGCCAACTCGCCAGGAATGTTGTCAAATATTACCGCCGAGATGATAGGTTGGGTTAGGTTATGTAATATTACGTTATTGATGTATATAAAGGACCCACGGAGACGTAGAGGCCAACTCGCCAGGAATGTTGTCACATAATAGCGCCGAGTGGTTAGGTCGGGTTATATTAGGTTATATTACGTTATTAATGGATATGAAGGTCTCACGGAGACGTAGAGGCCAACTCGCCAGGAATGTTGTCAAATATTAGTACCGAGATGTTAGGTTGGGTTATGTTAGGTTATATTACGCTATTGATGTATATAAAAGTCCCACGGAGACGTAGAGGCCAACTCGCCAGGAATGTTGTCAAATATTACCGCCCAGATGATAGGTTGGGTTAGGTTAGGTAATATTACGTTATTGATGTATATAAAGGCCCCACGGAGGCGTAGAGGCCAACCCGCCAGGAATGTTGGCAAATAATAGCGCCGAAATATTAGGTTGGGTTAGTTTTGGTTATATTACGTTATTGATGTATATAAAAGTCCCACGGAGACGTAGAGGCCAACTCGCCAGGAATGTTGTCAAATATTACCGCCGAGATGATAGGTTGGGTTAGGTTAGGTTATATTACGTTATTGATGTATATGAAGGCCCCACGAATACGTAGAGGCCAACTCGCAAGGAATGTTGTCAAATAATAGCGCAGAAAGGTTAGGCTGGGTTATGTAAGGTTATATTACGTTATTGATGTATATAAAGGCCCCACGGAGACGTAGAGGCCAACCCGCCAGGAATGTTGGCAAATAATAGCGCCGAAAGGTTAGGTTGGGTTAGTTTTGGTTATATTACGTTATTGATATATGTGAAGGTCCCACGGAGACGTAGAGGCCAACTTGCCAGGAATGTTGTCAAATATTACCACCGAGATGATAGGTTGGGTTAGGTTAGCTTATATTACGATATTGATGTATATGAAGGGCCCACGGAGACGTAGAGGCCAACTCGCCAGGAATGTTGTCAAATATTACCGCCGAGATGATAGGTTGGGTTAGGTTAGGTTATATTACGTTATTGATGTATATAAAATTCCCACGGAGACGTAGAGGCCAACTCGCCAGGAATGTTGTCAAATATTAGTACAGAGATGTTAGGTTGGGTTAGGTTAGGTTATATTACGCTATTGATGTATATAAAAGTCCCACGGAGACGTAGAAGCCAACTCGACAGGAATGTTGTCAAATAATAGCGCCGAAAGGTTAGGTTGGGTTAGGTTAGGTTATATTACGTTATTGATGTATATGAAGGTCCCACGGAGACGTAGAGGCCAACTCGCCAGGAATGTTGTCAAATATTACCGCCCAGATGATAGGTTGGGATAGGTTAGGTTATATTACGTTATTGATGGATATGAAGGTCCCACCGAGACGTAGACGCCAACTCGCCAGGAATATTGTCAAATATTACCGCCGAGATGATAGGTTGGGTTAGGTTAGGTAATATTACGTTATTGATGTATATAAAGGCCCCACGGAGACGTAGAGGCCAACCCGCCAGGAATGTTGGCAAATAATAGCGCCTAAAGGTTAGGTTGGGTTAGTTTTGGTTATTTCACGTTATTTTTATATGTGAAGGTCCCACGGAGACGTAGAGGCCAACTCGCCAGGAATGTTGTCACATAATAGCGCCGAGTGGTTAGGTCGGGTTATATTAGGTTATATTACGTCATTGATGGATATGAAGGTCTCACGGAGACGTAGAGGCCAACTCGCCAGGAATGTTGTCAAATATTACCGCCGAGATGTTAGATTGGGTTAGGTTAGGGTATATTCGTTAATGATGTATATAAAAGTCCCACGGAGACGTAGAGGTCAACTCGCCAGGAATGTTGTCAAATAATAGCGCCGAGAGGTTAGGTTGGGTTATATAAGGTTATATTATGTTATTGATGGATATGAAGGTCTCACGGAGACGTAGAGGCCAACACGCCAGGAATGTTGTCAAATATTACCGCCGAGATGTTAGGTTGGGTTAGGTTAGATTATATTACGTTATTGATGTATATAAAGGTCCCACGGAGACGTAGAAGCCAACTCGCCAGGAACGTTGTCAAATATTACCGCCGAGATGATAGGTTGTGTTAGGTTAGGTTATATTACGTTATTGATGTATATGAGGGTTACACGGAGACGTAGAGGCCAACTCGCCAGGAATGACGTCAAATATTACCGCCGAGTTGATAGGTTGGGTTAGGTCATGTTATATTACGTTATTGATGTATATGAAGGTCAAACGGAGATGTAGAGGCCAACTCGCCAGGAACGTTGTCAAATATTACCGCCGAGATGATAGGTTGTGTTAGGTTAGGTTATATTACGTTATTGATGTATATGAGGGTTACACGGAGACGTAGAGGCCAACTCGCCAGGAATGATGTCAAATATTACCGCCGAGATGTTAGGTTGGGTTAGGTTAGGTTATATTACGTTATTGATGTATATGAAGGTCAAACGGAGATGTAGAGGCCAACTCGCCAGGTATGTTGTCAAATATTACCGCGGAAATGTTAGGTTGGGTTAGGTTAGGTTATATTACGTTATTGACGTATGTGAGTGTAACACGGAGACGTAGAGGTCCACTCGGCAGGAATGTTGTCCAATATTACCGCCGAGATGTTAGGTTGGATTAGGTTATGTTATATTACGTTATTGATGTATATAAAATTCCCACGGAGACGTAGAGGCCAACTCGCCAGGAATGATGTCAAATATTACCGCCGAGATGTTAGATTGGGTTAGGTTAGGTTATATTACGTTATTGATGTATATAAATGTCCCACGTAGACGTAGAGGCCAACTCGCCACGAATGTTGTCAAATGTTACCGCCGAGATGTTAGGTTGGGTTAGGTTAGGTTATATTACGTTATTGATGTATATGAAGGTCAAACGGAGACGTAGAGGCGAAATCGCCAGGAATGTTGTCCAATATTACCGCCGAGATGTTAGGTTGGGTTAGGTTAGGTTATATTACGTTATTGATGTATATAAAGGTCCCAGGGAGACGTAGATGCCAGCTCGCCAGGAATGTTGTCAAATATAACCGCCGAGATGATAGGTTGGATTAGGTTACGTTATATCACGTTATTGATGTATATGAGGTTTACACGGAGACGTAGAGGCCAACTCGCCAGGAATGATGTCAAATATTACCGCCGAGATGTTAGGTTGGGTTAGGTTAGATTATATTACGTTATTGATGTATATAAAGGTCCCACGGAGACGTAGAAGCCAACTCGCCAGGAACGTTGTCAAATATTACCGCCGAGATGATAGGTTGTGTTAGGTTAGGTTATATTACGTTATTGATGTATATGAGGGTTACACGGAGACGTAGAGGCCAACTCGCCAGGAATGACGTCAAATATTACCGCCGAGTTGATAGGTTGGGTTAGGTTATGTTATATTACGTTATTGATGTATATGAAGGTCAAACGGAGATGTAGAGGCCAACTCGCCAGGAACGTTGTCAAATATTACCGCCGAGATGATAGGTTGTGTTCGGTTAGGTTATATTACGTTATTGATGTATATGAGGGTTACACGGAGACGTAGAGGCCAACTCGCCAGGAATGATGTCAAATATTACCGCCGAGATGTTAGGTTGGGTTAGGTTAGGTTATATTACGTTATTGATGTATATGAAGGTCAAACGGAGATGTAGAGGCCAACTCGCCAGGTTTGTTGTCAAATATTACCGCGGAAATGTTAGGTTGGGTTAGGTTAGGTTATATTACGTTATTGACGTATGTGAGTGTAACACGGAGACGAAGAGGTCCACTCGGCAGGAATGTTGTCCAATATTACCGCCGAGATGTTAGGTTAGATTAGGTTATGTTATATTGCGTTATTGATGTATATGAGGTTTACACGGAGACGTAGAAGCCAACTCGCCAGGAATGATGTCAAATATTACCGCCGATATGTTAGATTGGGTTAGGTTAGGTTATATTACGTTATTGATGTATATAAAGGTCCCACGTAGACGTACAGGCCAACTCGCCACGAATGTTGTCAAATCTTACCCCCGAGATGTTAGGTCGTGTTAGGTTAGGTTATATTACGTTATTGACGTATATGAGTGTTACACGGAGACGTAGAGTTCAACTCGGCAGGAATGTTGTCCAATATTACCGCCGAGATGTTAGGTTGGATTAGGTTAGGTTATATTACGTTATTGATCTATATAAAGTTCCCACGGAGACGTAGAAGCCAACTCGCCAGGAATGTTGCCAAAAATTACCGCCGAGATGATAGGTTGGGTTAGGTTACGTTATATTACGTTATTGATGTATATGAAGGTGAAACGGAGATGTAGAGGCCAACTCGACAGGTATGTTGTCAAATATTACCGCGGAAATGTTAGGTTGGGTTAGGTTAGGTTACATTACGTTATTGATGTATATGAGGGTTACACGGAGACGTAGAGGCCAACTCGCCGGGAATGATGTCAAATATTACCGCCGAGATGTTAGGTTGGGTTAGGTTAGGTTATATTACGTTATTGATGTATATAAAGGTCCCACGGAGACGTAGAAGCCAACTCGCCAGGAACGTTGTCAAATATTACCGCCGAGATGATAGGTTGTGTTAGGTTAGGTTATATTACGTTATTGATGTATATGAGGGTTACACGGAGACGTAGAGGCCAACTCGCCAGGAATGACGTCAAATATTACCGCCGAGTTGATAGGTTGGGTTAGGTTATGTTATATTACGTTATTGATGTATATAAAGGTCAAACGGAGATGTAGAGGCCAACTCGACAGGTATGTTGTCAAATATTACCCCGGAAATGTTAGGTTGGGTTAGGTTAGGTTATATTACGTTATTGATGTATATGAAGGTCAAACGGAGATGTAGAGGCCAACTCGACAGGTGTGTTGTCAAATATTACCCCGGAAATGTTAGGTTGGGTTAGGTTAGGTGATATTACGTTATTGATGTATATGAGGGTTACACGGAGACGTAGAGGCCAACTCGCCGGGAATGGTGTCAAATATTACCGCCGAGATGTTAGGTTGGGTTAGGTTAGGTTATATTACGTTATTGATGTATATGAAGGTCAAACGGAGATGTAGAGCCCAACTCGCCAGGTATGTTGTCAAATATTACCGCGGAAATGTTAGGTTGGGTTAGGTTAGGTTATATTACGTTATTGAAGTATATGACCGTTACACGGAGACGTAGAGGTCCACTCGGCAGGAATGTTGTCCGATATTACCGCCGAGATGTTAGGTTGGGTTAGGTTATGTTATATTACTATATTGATGTATATGAAGGTCAAACGGAGATGTAGAGGCCAACTCGCCAGGTATGTTGTCAAATATTACCGCGGAAATGTTAGGTTGGGTTAGGTTAGGTTATATTACGTTATTGATGTATATGAAGGACAAACGGAGACGTAGAGGCGAAATCGCCAGGAATGTTGTCCAATATTACCGCCGAGATGTTAGGTTGGGTTAGGTTAGGTTATATTACGTTATTGATGTATATAAAGTTCCCACGGAGACGTAGAAGCCAACTCGCCAGGAATGTTGTCAAATATTACCGCCGCGATGATAGGTTGTGTTAGGTTAGGTTATATTACGTTATTGACGTATATGAGTTTTACACGGAGACGTAGAGGTCAACTCGGCAGGAATGTTGTCCAATATTACCGCCGAGATGTTAGTTTGGGTTAGGTTAGGTTATGTTACGTTATTGATGTATATAAAGGTCCCAGGGAGACGTAGATGCCAACTCGCCAGGAATGTTGTCAAATATAACCGCCGAGATGATAGGTTGGATGAGGTTACGTTATATTACGTTATTGATGTATATGAGTGTTACACGGAGACGTAGAGGCCAACTCGCCAGGAAACATGTCAAATATTACCGCCGAGATGTTAGGTTGGGTTAGGTTAGGTTATATTACGTTATTGATGTATATGAAGGTCAAACGGAGACGTAGATGCCAACTCGCCAGGAATGTTGTCAAATATTACCGCCGAGATGTTAGATTGGGTTAGGTTAGGGTATATTCGTTAATGATGTATATAAAAGTCCCACGGAGACGTAGAGGTCAACTCGCCAGGAATGTTGTCAAATAATAGCGCCGAGAGGTTAGGTTGGGTTATATAAGGTTATATTATGTTATTGATGGATATGAAGGTCTCACGGAGACGTAGAGGCCAACACGCCAGGAATGTTGTCAAATATTACCGCCGAGATGTTAGGTTGGGTTAGGTTAGGTAATATTACGTTATTGATGTATATAAAGGCCCCACGGAGACGTAGAGGCCAACTCGCCAGGAATGTTGTCACATAATAGCGCCGAGTGGTTAGGTCGGGTTATATTAGGTTATATTACGTTATTGATGGATATGAAGGTCTCACGGAGACGTAGACGCCAACTCGCCAGGAATGTTGTCAAATATTAGTACCGAGATGTTAGGTTGGGTTATGTTAGGTTATATTACGCTATTGATGTATATAAAAGTCCCATGGAGACGTAGATGCCAACTCGCCTGGAATGTTGTCAAATATTACCGCCCAGATGTTAGGTTGGGATAGGTTAGGTTATATTACGTTATTGATGGATATGAAGGTCCCACCGAGACGTAGACGCCAACTCGCCAGGAATGTTGTCAAATATTACCGCCGAGATGATAGGTTGGGTTAGGTTAGGTAATATTACGTTATTGATGTATATAAAGGCCCCACGGAGACGTAGAGGCCAACCCGCCAGGAATGTTGGCAAATAATAGCGCCGAAAGGTTAGGTTGGGTTAGTTTTGGTTATATTACGTTATTTTTATATGTGATGGTCCCACGGAGACGTAGAGTCCAACTCGCCAGGAATGTTGTCACATAATAGCGCCGAGTGGTTAGGTCGGGTTATATTAGGTTATATTACGTCATTGATGGATATGAAGGTCTCACGGAGACGTAGAGGCCAACTCGCCAGGAATGTTGTCAAATATTACCGCCGAGATGTTAGATTGGGTTAGGTTAGGGTATATTACGTTATTGATGTATATAAAAGTCCCACGGAGACGTAGAGGTCAACTCGCCAGGAATGTTGTCAAATAATAGCGCCGAGAGGTTAGGTTGGGTTATATAAGGTTATATTACGTTATTGATGGATATGAAGGTCTCACGGAGACGTAGAGGCCAACACGCCAGGAATGTTGTCAAATATTACCGCCGAGATGTTACGTTGGGTTATTTTAGGTTAAATTACGTTATTGATGTATATAAAAGTCCCACGGAGACGTAGAGGCCAACTCGCCAGGAATGTTGTCAAATATTACCGCCGAGATGATAGGTTGGGTTAGGTTAGGTTATATTACGTTATTGATGTATATAAGGGCCCCGCGGAGACGTAGGGGCCAACCCGCCAGGAATGTTGTCAAAAAATAGCGCCGAAAGGTTAGGTTGGGTTAGGTTAGTTTATATTACGTTATTGATGTATGTGAAGGTCCCACGGATACGTAGAGGCCAAATCGCCAGGAATGTTGTCAAATATTACCGCCGAGATGTTAGGTTGGGTTAGGTTATGTTATTTTAAGTTATTGATGTATAGAAAGATCCCACGGATACGTAGAGGCCAACAAGCCAGGAATGTGGTTAAATATTACATCCGAGACGTTATGTTGGGTTAGGTTACGTTATATTACGTTATTGATGTATATAAAAGCCCCACGGAGAGGTAGAGGCCAACTCGCCAGGAACGTTGTCAAATAATAGTGCCGAGAGGTTGGGTTGGGTTAGGTTAGGTTATATTAGGTTATTGATGTATATAAAGGTCCCACGGAGACGTAGAGATCAACTCGACAGGAATTTTGTCAAATATTACCGCCGTGATGATGGGTTGGGTTAGGATAGGTTATATTACGTTATTGATGTATATGAAGGTCCCACGGAGACGTAGAGGTCAACTCGCCAGGATTGTTGTCAAATATTACCGCCGAGATGTTAGATTGGGTTAGGTTAGGGTATTTTACGTTATTAATGTATATAAAAGTCCCACGGAGACGTAGAGTTCAACTCGCCAGGAATGTTGTCAAATAATAGCGCCGAGAGGTTAGGTTGGGTTATATAAGGTTATATTACGTTATTGATGGATATGAAGGTCTCGGAGACGTAGAGGCCAACACGCCAGGAATGTTGTCAAATATTACCGCCGAGATGTTACGTTGGGTTATTTTAGGTTAAATTACGTTATTGATGTATATAAAAGTCCCACGGAGACGTAGAGGCCAACTCGCCATGAATGTGGGTAAATATTACCTCCGAGACGTTATGTTGGGTTAGGTTATGTTATATTACGTTATTGATGTATATAAAAGTCACACGGAGACGTAGAGGTCAACTCGCCAGGAATGTTGTCAAATAATAGCGCCGAGGGGTTAGGTTGGGTTATATAAGGTTATATTACGTTATTGATGGATATGAAGGTCTCACGGAGACGTAGAGGCCAACACGCCAGGAATGTTGTCAAATATTACCGCCGAGATGTTACGTTGGGTTATTTTAGGTTAAATTACGTTATTGATGTATATAAAAGTCCCACGGAGACGTAGAGGCCAACTCGCCAGGAATGTTGTCAAATATTACCGCCGAGATGTTAGGTTGGGTTAGGTTAGGTAATATTACGTTATTGATGTATATAAAGGCCCCACGGAGACGTAGAGGCCAACCCGCCAGGAATGTTGGCAAATAATAGCGCCGAAAGGTTAGGTTGGGTTAGTTTTGGTTATATTACGTTATTGATGTATATGAAGGTCCCACGGAGACGTAGAGGCCAACTCGCCAGGAATGTTGTCAAATATTACCGCCCAGATGATAGGTTGGGATAGGTTAGGTTATATTACGTTATTGATGGATATGAAGGTCCCACGGAGACGTAGACGCCAACTCGCCAGGAATGTTGTCAAATATTACCGCCGAGATGATAGGTTGGGTTAGGTTAGGTAATATTACGTTATTGATGTATATAAAGGTCTCACGGAGACGTAGAGGCCAACTCGCCAGGAATGTTGTCAAACATTAGTACCGAGATGTTAGGTTGGGTTATGTTAGGTTATATTACGCTATTGATGTATATAAAAGTCCCACGGAGAGGTAGAGGCCAACTCGCCAGGAATGTTGTCAAATATTACCGCCCAGATCATAGGTTGGGTTAGGTTAGGTAATATTACGTTATTGATGTATATAAAGGCCCCACGGAGGCGTAGAGGCCAACCCGCCAGGAATGTTGGCAAATAATAGCGCCGAAAGATTAGGTTGGGTTAGTTTTGGTTATATTACGTTATTGATGTATATAAAAGTCCCACGGAGACGTAGAGGCCAACTCGCCAGGAATGTTGTCAAATATTACCGCCGAGATGTTAGGTTGGGTTAGGTTAGGTTATATTACGTTATTGATGTATATGAAGGCCCCACGGATACGTAGAGGCCAACTCGCAAGGAATGTTGTCAAATAATAGCGAAGAAAGGTTAGGCTGGGTTATGTAAGGTTATATTACGTTATTGATGTATATGAAGGTCTCACGGAGACGTAGAAGCCAACTCGCCAGGAATGTTGTCAAATATTAGTACCGAGATGTTAGGTTGGCTTAGGTTAGGTTATATTACGCTATTGATGTATATAAAAGTCCCACGGAGACGTAGAAGCCAACTCGACAGGAATGTTGTCAAATAATAGCGCCGAAAGGTTAGGTTGGGTTAGGTTAGGTTATATTACGTTATTGATGTATATGAAGGTCCCACGGAGACGTAGAGGCCAACTCGCCAGCAATGTTGTCAAATATTACCGCCGAGATGTTAGGTTGGGTTAGGTAAGGTTATATTACGTTATTGATGTATATAAAATTCACACGGAGACGTAGAGGCCAACTCGCCAGGAATGTTGCCAAATATTAGTACAGAGATGTTAGGTTGGGTTAGGTTAGGTTATATTACGTTATTGATGTATATAAAAGTCTCACGGAGACGTAGAGGCCAACTCGACAGGAATGTTGTCAAATAATAGCGCCGAAAGGTTAGATTGGGTTAGGATAGGTTATATTACGTTATTGATGTATATGAAGTTCCACGGAGACGTAGAGGCCAACTCGCAAGGAATGTTGTCAAATAATAGCGCCGAAAGGTTAGGCTGGGTTATGTAAGGTTATATTACGTTATTGATGTATGTGAAGGTCCCACGGAGACCTAGAGGCCAACTCGTCAGGAATGTTGTCAAATATTAGTGCCGATAAGTTGGGTTGGGTTAGGTTAGGTTATATTAAGTTATTGATGAATATAAAGGTCTCACGGAAACGTAGAGGCCAACAAGCTAGGAATGCGGTTAAATATTACCTCCGAGACGTTACGTTGGGTTAGGTTAGTCAATATTACGTTATTGATGTACATGAAGGCCCCACGGAGACGCAGAGGCCAACTCGCCAGGAATGTTGTCAAATATTACCGCCGAGATGTTAGGTTGGGTTAGGTTAGGTTATATTACGTTATTGATGTATATAAAATTCCCACGGAGACGTAGAGGCCAACTCGCCAGGAATGTTGTCAAATATTACCGCCCAGATGATAGGTTGGGATAGGTTAGGTTATATAACGTTATTGATGGATATGAAGTTCCCACGTAGACGTAGACGCCAACTCGCCAGGAATGTTGTCAAATATTACCGCCGAGATGATAGGTTGGGTTAGGTTAGGTAATATTACGTTATTGATGTATATAAAGGCCCCACGGAGACGTAGAGGCCAACCCGCCAGGAATGTTGGCAAATAATAGCGCCGAAAGGTTAGGTTGGGTTAGTTTTGGTTATATTACGTTATTGATATATGTGAAGGTCCCACGGAGACGTAGAGGCCAACTTGCCAGGAATGTTGTCAAATATTACCACCGAGATGATAGGTTGGGTTAGGTTAGCTTATATTACGATATTGATGTATATGAAGGGCCCACGGAGACGTAGAGGCCAACTCGCCAGGAATGTTGTCAAATATTACCGCCGAGATGATAGGTTGGGTTAGGTTAGGTAATATTACGTTATTGATGTATATCAAGGCCCCACGGAGACGTAGAGGCCAACTCGCCAGGAATGTTGTCAAATATTACCGCCGAGATGTTAGGTTGGGTTAGGTTAGGTTATATTACGTTATTGATGTATATAAAATTCCCACGGAGACGTAGAGGCCAACTCGCCAGGAATGTTGTCAAATATTAGTACAGAGATGTTAGGTTGGGTTAGGTTAGGTTATATTACGCTATTGATGTATATAAAAGTCCCACGGAGACGTAGAAGCCAACTCGACAGGAATGTTGTCAAATAATAGCGCCGAAAGGTTAGGTTGGGTTAGTTTTGGTTATATTACGTTATTGATGTATATGAAGGTCCCACGGAGACGTAGAGGCCAACTCGCCAGGAATGTTGTCAAATATTACCGCCCAGATGATAGGTTGGGATAGGTTAGGTTATATTACGTTATTGATGGATATGAAGGTCCCACGGAGACGTAGACGCCAACTCGCCAGGAATGTTGGCAAATAATAGCGCCTAAAGGTTAGGTTGGGTTAGTTTTGGTTATTTCACGTTATTTTTATATGTGAAGGTCCCACGGAGACGTAGAGGCCAACTCGCCAGGAATGTTGTCAAATATTACCGCCCAGATGATAGATTGGGATAGGTTAGGTTATATTACGTTATTGATGGATATGAAGGTCCCACGGAGACGTAGACGCCAACTCGCCAGGAATGTTGTCAAATATTACCGCCGAGATGATAGGTTGGGTTAGGTTATGTAATATTACGTTATTGATGTATATAAAGGACCCACGGAGACGTAGAGGCCAACTCGCCAGGAATGTTGTCACATAATAGCGCCGAGTGGTTAGGTCGGGTTATATTAGGTTATATTACGTTATTAATGGATATGAAGGTCTCACGGAGACGTAGAGGCCAACTCGCCAGGAATGTTGTCAAATATTAGTACCGAGATGTTAGGTTGGGTTATGTTAGGTTATATTACGCTATTGATGTATATAAAAGTCCCACGGAGACGTAGAGGCCAACTCGCCAGGAATGTTGTCAAATATTACCGCCCAGATGATAGGTTGGGTTAGGTTAGGTAATATTACGTTATTGATGTATATAAAGGCCCCACGGAGGCGTAGAGGCCAACCCGCCAGGAATGTTGGCAAATAATAGCGCCGAAATATTAGGTTGGGTTAGTTTTGGTTATATTACGTTATTGATGTATATAAAAGTCCCACGGAGACGTAGAGGCCAACTCGCCAGGAATGTTGTCAAATATTACCGCCGAGATGATAGGTTGGGTTAGGTTAGGTTATATTACGTTATTGATGTATATGAAGGCCCCACGAATACGTAGAGGCCAACTCGCAAGGAATGTTGTCAAATAATAGCGCAGAAAGGTTAGGCTGGGTTATGTAAGGTTATATTACGTTATTGATGTATATGAAGGTCCCACGGAGACGTAGAGGCCAACTCGCCAGGAATGTTGTCAAATATTACCGCCGGGATGACAGGTTGGGTTAGGTTAGGTAATATTACGTTATTGATGTACATGAAGGCCCCACGGAGACGTAGAGGCCAACTCGCCAGGAATGTTGTCAAATATTACCGCCGAGATGTTAGGTTGGGTTAGGTTAGGTTATATTACGTTATTGATGTATACAAAATTCCCACGGAGACGTAGAGGCCAACTCGCCAGGAATGTTGTCAAATATTACCGCCCAGATGATAGGTTGGGATAGGTTAGGTTATATAACGTTATTGATGGATATGAAGTTCCCACGTAGACGTAGACGCCAACTCGCCAGGAATGTTGTCAAATATTACCGCCGAGATGATAGGTTGGGTTAGGTTAGGTAATATTACGTTATTGATGTATATAAAGGCCCCACGGAGACGTAGAGGCCAACCCGCCAGGAATGTTGGCAAATAATAGCGCCGAAAGGTTAGGTTGGGTTAGTTTTGGTTATATTACGTTATTGATATATGTGAAGGTCCCACGGAGACGTAGAGGCCAACTTGCCAGGAATGTTGTCAAATATTATCGCCGAGATGATAGGTTGGGTTAGGTTAGGTAATATTACGTTATTGATGTATATAAAGGCCCCACGGAGACGTAGAGGCCAACCCGCCAGGAATGTTGGCAAATAATAGCGCCGAAAGGTTAGGTTGGGTTAGTTTTGGTTATATTACGTTATTGATATATGTGAAGGTCCCACGGAGACGTAGAGGCCAACTTGCCAGGAATGTTGTCAAATATTACCACCGAGATGATAGGTTGGGTTAGGTTAGCTTATATTACGATATTGATGTATATGAAGGGCCCACGGAGACGTAGAGGCCAACTCGCCAGGAATGTTGTCAAATATTACCGCCGAGATGATAGGTTGGGTTAGGTTAGGTTATATTACGTTATTGATGTATATAAAATTCCCACGGAGACGTAGAGGCCAACTCGCCAGGAATGTTGTCAAATATTAGTACAGAGATGTTAGGTTGGGTTAGGTTAGGTTATATTACGCTATTGATGTATATAAAAGTCCCACGGAGACGTAGAAGCCAACTCGACAGGAATGTTGTCAAATAATAGCGCCGAAAGGTTAGGTTGGGTTAGGTTAGGTTATATTACGCTATTGATGTATATAAAAGTCCCACGGAGACGTAGAAGCCAACTCGACAGGAATGTTGTCAAATAATAGCGCCGAAAGGTTAGGTTGGGTTAGGTTAGGTTATATTACGTTATTGATGTATATGAAGGTCCCACGGAGACGTAGAGGCCAACTCGCCAGGAATGACGTCAAATATTACCGCCGAGTTGATAGGTTGGGTTAGGTTATGTTATATTACGTTATTGATGTATATGAAGGTCAAACGGAGATGTAGAGGCCAACTCGCCAGGAACGTTGTCAAATATTACCGCCGAGATGATAGGTTGTGTTAGGTTAGGTTATATTACGTTATTGATGTATATGAGGGTTACACGGAGACGTAGAGGCCAACTCGCCAGGAATGATGTCAAATATTACCGCCGAGATGTTAGGTTGGGTTAGGTTAGGTTATATTACGTTATTGATGTATATGAAGGTCAAACGGAGATGTAGAGGCCAACTCGCCAGGTATGTTGTCAAATATTACCGCGGAAATGTTAGGTTGGGTTAGGTTAGGTTATATTACGTTATTGACGTATGTGAGTGTAACACGGAGACGTAGAGGTCCACTCGGCAGGAATGTTGTCCAATATTACCGCCGAGATGTTAGGTTGGATTAGGTTATGTTATATTACGTTATTGATGTATATAAAATTCCCACGGAGACGTAGAGGCCAACTCGCCAGGAATGATGTCAAATATTACCGCCGAGATGTTAGATTGGGTTAGGTTAGGTTATATTACGTTATTGATGTATATAAATGTCCCACGTAGACGTAGAGGCCAACTCGCCACGAATGTTGTCAAATGTTACCGCCGAGATGTTAGGTTGGGTTAGGTTAGGTTATATTACGTTATTGATGTATATGAAGGTCAAACGGAGACGTAGAGGCGAAATCGCCAGGAATGTTGTCCAATATTACCGCCGAGATGTTAGGTTGGGTTAGGTTAGGTTATATTACGTTATTGATGTATATAAAGGTCCCAGGGAGACGTAGATGCCAGCTCGCCAGGAATGTTGTCAAATATAACCGCCGAGATGATAGGTTGGATTAGGTTACGTTATATCACGTTATTGATGTATATGAGGTTTACACGGAGACGTAGAGGCCAACTCGCCAGGAATGATGTCAAATATTACCGCCGAGATGTTAGGTTGGGTTAGGTTAGATTATATTACGTTATTGATGTATATAAAGGTCCCACGGAGACGTAGAAGCCAACTCGCCAGGAACGTTGTCAAATATTACCGCCGAGATGATAGGTTGTGTTAGGTTAGGTTATATTACGTTATTGATGTATATGAGGGTTACACGGAGACGTAGAGGCCAACTCGCCAGGAATGACGTCAAATATTACCGCCGAGTTGATAGGTTGGGTTAGGTTATGTTATATTACGTTATTGATGTATATGAAGGTCAAACGGAGATGTAGAGGCCAACTCGCCAGGAACGTTGTCAAATATTACCGCCGAGATGATAGGTTGTGTTCGGTTAGGTTATATTACGTTATTGATGTATATGAGGGTTACACGGAGACGTAGAGGCCAACTCGCCAGGAATGATGTCAAATATTACCGCCGAGATGTTAGGTTGGGTTAGGTTAGGTTATATTACGTTATTGATGTATATGAAGGTCAAACGGAGATGTAGAGGCCAACTCGCCAGGTTTGTTGTCAAATATTACCGCGGAAATGTTAGGTTGGGTTAGGTTAGGTTATATTACGTTATTGACGTATGTGAGTGTAACACGGAGACGAAGAGGTCCACTCGGCAGGAATGTTGTCCAATATTACCGCCGAGATGTTAGGTTAGATTAGGTTATGTTATATTGCGTTATTGATGTATATGAGGTTTACACGGAGACGTAGAAGCCAACTCGCCAGGAATGATGTCAAATATTACCGCCGATATGTTAGATTGGGTTAGGTTAGGTTATATTACGTTATTGATGTATATAAAGGTCCCACGTAGACGTACAGGCCAACTCGCCACGAATGTTGTCAAATCTTACCCCCGAGATGTTAGGTCGTGTTAGGTTAGGTTATATTACGTTATTGACGTATATGAGTGTTACACGGAGACGTAGAGTTCAACTCGGCAGGAATGTTGTCCAATATTACCGCCGAGATGTTAGGTTGGATTAGGTTAGGTTATATTACGTTATTGATCTATATAAAGTTCCCACGGAGACGTAGAAGCCAACTCGCCAGGAATGTTGCCAAAAATTACCGCCGAGATGATAGGTTGGGTTAGGTTACGTTATATTACGTTATTGATGTATATGAAGGTGAAACGGAGATGTAGAGGCCAACTCGACAGGTATGTTGTCAAATATTACCGCGGAAATGTTAGGTTGGGTTAGGTTAGGTTACATTACGTTATTGATGTATATGAGGGTTACACGGAGACGTAGAGGCCAACTCGCCGGGAATGATGTCAAATATTACCGCCGAGATGTTAGGTTGGGTTAGGTTAGGTTATATTACGTTATTGATGTATATAAAGGTCCCACGGAGACGTAGAAGCCAACTCGCCAGGAACGTTGTCAAATATTACCGCCGAGATGATAGGTTGTGTTAGGTTAGGTTATATTACGTTATTGATGTATATGAGGGTTACACGGAGACGTAGAGGCCAACTCGCCAGGAATGACGTCAAATATTACCGCCGAGTTGATAGGTTGGGTTAGGTTATGTTATATTACGTTATTGATGTATATAAAGGTCAAACGGAGATGTAGAGGCCAACTCGACAGGTATGTTGTCAAATATTACCCCGGAAATGTTAGGTTGGGTTAGGTTAGGTTATATTACGTTATTGATGTATATGAAGGTCAAACGGAGATGTAGAGGCCAACTCGACAGGTGTGTTGTCAAATATTACCCCGGAAATGTTAGGTTGGGTTAGGTTAGGTGATATTACGTTATTGATGTATATGAGGGTTACACGGAGACGTAGAGGCCAACTCGCCGGGAATGGTGTCAAATATTACCGCCGAGATGTTAGGTTGGGTTAGGTTAGGTTATATTACGTTATTGATGTATATGAAGGTCAAACGGAGATGTAGAGCCCAACTCGCCAGGTATGTTGTCAAATATTACCGCGGAAATGTTAGGTTGGGTTAGGTTAGGTTATATTACGTTATTGAAGTATATGACCGTTACACGGAGACGTAGAGGTCCACTCGGCAGGAATGTTGTCCGATATTACCGCCGAGATGTTAGGTTGGGTTAGGTTATGTTATATTACTATATTGATGTATATGAAGGTCAAACGGAGATGTAGAGGCCAACTCGCCAGGTATGTTGTCAAATATTACCGCGGAAATGTTAGGTTGGGTTAGGTTAGGTTATATTACGTTATTGATGTATATGAAGGACAAACGGAGACGTAGAGGCGAAATCGCCAGGAATGTTGTCCAATATTACCGCCGAGATGTTAGGTTGGGTTAGGTTAGGTTATATTACGTTATTGATGTATATAAAGTTCCCACGGAGACGTAGAAGCCAACTCGCCAGGAATGTTGTCAAATATTACCGCCGCGATGATAGGTTGTGTTAGGTTAGGTTATATTACGTTATTGACGTATATGAGTTTTACACGGAGACGTAGAGGTCAACTCGGCAGGAATGTTGTCCAATATTACCGCCGAGATGTTAGTTTGGGTTAGGTTAGGTTATGTTACGTTATTGATGTATATAAAGGTCCCAGGGAGACGTAGATGCCAACTCGCCAGGAATGTTGTCAAATATAACCGCCGAGATGATAGGTTGGATGAGGTTACGTTATATTACGTTATTGATGTATATGAGTGTTACACGGAGACGTAGAGGCCAACTCGCCAGGAAACATGTCAAATATTACCGCCGAGATGTTAGGTTGGGTTAGGTTAGGTTATATTACGTTATTGATGTATATGAAGGTCAAACGGAGACGTAGATGCCAACTCGCCAGGAATGTTGTCAAATATTACCGCCGAGATGTTAGATTGGGTTAGGTTAGGGTATATTCGTTAATGATGTATATAAAAGTCCCACGGAGACGTAGAGGTCAACTCGCCAGGAATGTTGTCAAATAATAGCGCCGAGAGGTTAGGTTGGGTTATATAAGGTTATATTATGTTATTGATGGATATGAAGGTCTCACGGAGACGTAGAGGCCAACACGCCAGGAATGTTGTCAAATATTACCGCCGAGATGTTAGGTTGGGTTAGGTTAGATTATATTACGTTATTGATGTATATAAAGGTCCCACGGAGACGTAGAAGCCAACTCGCCAGGAACGTTGTCAAATATTACCGCCGAGATGATAGGTTGTGTTAGGTTAGGTTATATTACGTTATTGATGTATATGAGGGTTACACGGAGACGTAGAGGCCAACTCGCCAGGAATGACGTCAAATATTACTGCCGAGTTGATAGGTTGGGTTAGGTTATGTTATATTACGCTATTGATGTATATGAAGGTCAAACGGAGATGTAGAGGCCAACTCGCCAGGAACGTTGTCAAATATTACCGCCGAGATGATAGGTTGTGTTAGGTTAGGTTATATTACGTTATTGATGTATATGAGGGTTACACGGAGACGTAGAGGCCAACTCGCCAGGAATGATGTCAAATATTACCGCCGAGATGTTAGGTTGGGTTAGGTTAGGTTATATTACGTTATTGATGTATATGAAGGTCAAACGGAGATGTAGAGGCCAACTCGCCAGGTATGTTGTCAAATATTACCGCGGAAATGTTAGGTTGGGTTAGGTTAGGTTATATTACGTTATTGACGTATGTGAGTGTAACACGGAGACGTAGAGGTCCACTCGGCAGGAATGTTGTCCAATATTACCGCCGAGATGTTAGGTTGGATTAGGTTATGTTATATTACGTTATTGATGTATATAAAATTCCCACGGAGACGTAGAGGCCAACTCGCCAGGAATGATGTCAAATATTACCGCCGAGATGATAGATTGGGTTAGGTTAGGTTATATTACGTTATTGATGTATATAAATGTCCCACGTAGACGTAGAGGCCAACTCGCCACGAATGTTGTCAAATGTTACCGCCGAGATGTTAGGTTGGGTTAGGTTAGGTTATATTACGTTATTGATGTATATGAAGGTCAAACGGAGACGTAGAGGCGAAATCGCCAGGAATGTTGTCCAATATTACCGCCGAGATGTTAGGTTGGGTTAGGTTAGGTTATATTACGTTATTGATGTATATAAAGGTCCCAGGGAGACGTAGATGCCAGCTCGCCAGGAATGTTGTCAAATATAACCGCCGAGATGATAGGTTGGATTAGGTTACGTTATATCACGTTATTGATGTATATGAGGTTTACACGGAGACGTAGAGGCCAACTCGCCAGGAATGATGTCAAATATTACCGCCGAGATGTTAGGTTGGGTTAGGTTAGATTATATTACGTTATTGATGTATATAAAGGTCCCACGGAGACGTAGAAGCCAACTCGCCAGGAACGTTGTCAAATATTACCGCCGAGATGATAGGTTGTGTTAGGTTAGGTTATATTACGTTATTGATGTATATGAGGGTTACACGGAGACGTAGAGGCCAACTCGCCAGGAATGACGTCAAATATTACCGCCGAGTTGATAGGTTGGGTTAGGTTATGTTATATTACGTTATTGATGTATATGAAGGTCAAACGGAGATGTAGAGGCCAACTCGCCAGGTTTGTTGTCAAATATTACCGCGGAAATGTTAGGTTGGGTTAGGTTAGGTTATATTACGTTATTGACGTATGTGAGTGTAACACGGAGACGAAGAGGTCCACTCGGCAGGAATGTTGTCCAATATTACCGCCGAGATGTTAGGTTAGATTAGGTTATGTTATATTGCGTTATTGATGTATATGAGGTTTACACGGAGACGTAGAAGCCAACTCGCCAGGAACGTTGTCAAATATTACCGCCGAGATGATAGGTTGTGTTAGGTTAGGTTATATTACGTTATTGATGTATATGAGGGTTACACGGAGACGTAGAGGCCAACTCGCCAGGAATGACGTCAAATATTACCGCCGAGTTGATAGGTTGGGTTAGGTTATGTTATATTACGTTATTGATGTATATAAAGGTCAAACGGAGATGTAGAGGCCAACTCGACAGGTATGTTGTCAAATATTACCCCGGAAATGTTAGGTTGGGTTAGGTTAGGTTATATTACGTTATTGATGTATATGAAGGTCAAACGGAGATGTAGAGGCCAACTCGACAGGTGTGTTGTCAAATATTACCCCGGAAATGTTAGGTTGGGTTAGGTTAGGTGATATTACGTTATTGATGTATATGAGGGTTACACGGAGACGTAGAGGCCAACTCGCCGGGAATGGTGTCAAATATTACCGCCGAGATGTTAGGTTGGGTTAGGTTAGGTTATATTACGTTATTGATGTATATGAAGGTCAAACGGAGATGTAGAGCCCAACTCGCCAGGTATGTTGTCAAATATTACCGCGGAAATGTTAGGTTGGGTTAGGTTAGGTTATATTACGTTATTGAAGTATATGACCGTTACACGGAGACGTAGAGGTCCACTCGGCAGGAATGTTGTCCGATATTACCGCCGAGATGTTAGGTTGGGTTAGGTTATGTTATATTACTATATTGATGTATATGAAGGTCAAACGGAGATGTAGAGGCCAACTCGCCAGGTATGTTGTCAAATATTACCGCGGAAATGTTAGGTTGGGTTAGGTTAGGTTATATTACGTTATTGATGTATATGAAGGACAAACGGAGACGTAGAGGCGAAATCGCCAGGAATGTTGTCCAATATTACCGCCGAGATGTTAGGTTGGGTTAGGTTAGGTTATATTACGTTATTGATGTATATAAAGTTCCCACGGAGACGTAGAAGCCAACTCGCCAGGAATGTTGTCAAATATTACCGCCGCGATGATAGGTTGTGTTAGGTTAGGTTATATTACGTTATTGACGTATATGAGTTTTACACGGAGACGTAGAGGTCAACTCGGCAGGAATGTTGTCCAATATTACCGCCGAGATGTTAGTTTGGGTTAGGTTAGGTTATGTTACGTTATTGATGTATATAAAGGTCCCAGGGAGACGTAGATGCCAACTCGCCAGGAATGTTGTCAAATATAACCGCCGAGATGATAGGTTGGATGAGGTTACGTTATATTACGTTATTGATGTATATGAGTGTTACACGGAGACGTAGAGGCCAACTCGCCAGGAAACATGTCAAATATTACCGCCGAGATGTTAGGTTGGGTTAGGTTAGGTTATATTACGTTATTGATGTATATGAAGGTCAAACGGAGACGTAGATGCCAACTCGCCAGGAATGTTGCCAAATATTACCGCGAAGATGATAGGTTGGGTTAGGTTACGTTATATTACGTTATTGATGTATATGAGGTTTACACGGAGACGTAGAGTCCAACTCGCCAGGAATGTTGTCAAATATTACCGCCGATATGTGAGGTTGGGTTAGGTTATGTTATATTACGTTATTGATGTATATAAAGGTCAAACGGAGATGTAGAGGCCAACTCGACAGGTATGTTGTCAAATATTACCCCGGAAATGTTAGGTTGGGTTAGGTTAGGTTATATTACGTTATTGATGTATATGAAGGTCAAACGGAGATGTAGAGGCCAACTCGACAGGTGTGTTGTCAAATATTACCCCGGAAATGTTAGGTTGGGTTAGGTTAGGTTATATTACGTTATTGATGTATATGAGGGTTACACGGAGACGTAGAGGCCAACTCGCCGGGAATGGTGTCAAATATTACCGCCGAGATGTTAGGTTGGGTTAGGTTAGGTTATATTACGTTATTGATGTATATGAAGGTCAAACGGAGATGTAGAGGCCAACTCGCCAGGTATGTTGTCAAATATTACCGCGGAAATGTTAGGTTGGGTTATGTTAGGTTATATTACGTTATTGAAGTATATGACCGTTACACGGAGACGTAGAGGTCCACTCGGCAGGAATGTTGTCCGATATTACCGCCGAGATGTTAGGTTGGGTTAGGTTATGTTATATTACGATATTGATGTATATGAAGGTCAAACGGAGATGTAGAGGCCAACTCGCCAGGTATGTTGTCAAATATTACCGCGGAAATGTTAGGTTGGGTTAGGTTAGATTATATTACGTTATTGATGTATATGAAGGACAAACGGAGACGTAGAGGCGAAATCGCCAGGAATGTTGTCCAATATTACCGCCGAGATGTTAGGTTGGGTTAGGTTAGGTTATATTACGTTATTGACGTATATGAGTTTTACACGGAGACGTAGAGGTCAACTCGGCAGGAATGTTGTCCAATATTACCGCCGAGAGGCTAGTTTGGGTTAGGTTAGGTTATGTTACGTTATTGATGTATATAAAGGTCCCAGGGAGACGTAGATGCCAACTCGCCAGGAATGTTGTCAAATATAACCGCCGAGATGATAGGTTGGATGAGGTTACGTTATATTACGTTATTGATGTATATGAGTGTTACACGGAGACGTAGAGGCCAACTCGCCAGGAAACATGTCAAATATTACCGCCGAGATGTTAGGTTGGGTTAGGTTAGGTTATATTACGTTATTGATGTATATGATGGTCAAACGGAGACGTAGATGCAAACTCGCCAGGAATGTTGCCAAATATTGCCGCCGAGATGATAGGTTGGGTTAGGTTATGTTATATTACGTTATTGATGTATATGAAGGTCAAACGGAGATGTAGAGGCCAACTCGACAGGTATGTTGTCAAATATTACCCCGGAAATGTTAGGTTGGGTTAGGTTAGGTTATATTACGTTATTGATGTATATGAAGGTGAAACGGAGATGTAGAGGCCAACTCGACAGGTATGTTGTCAAATATTACCGCGGAAATGTTAGGTTGGGTTAGGTTAGGTTATATTACGTTATTGATGTATATGAGGGTTACACGGAGACGTAGGGGCCAACTCGCCGGGAATGATGTCAAATATTACCGCCGAGATGTTAGGTTGGGTTAGGTTAGGTTACATTTCGTTATTGATGTATATAAAGGTCGCACGGAGACGTAGAAGCCAACTCGCCAGGAACGTTGTCAAATATTACCGCCGAGATGATAGGTTGTGTTAGGTTAGGTTATATTACGTTATTGATGTATATGAGGGTTACACGGAGACGTAGAGGCCAACTCGCCAGTAATGACGTCAAATATTACCGCCGAGATGATAGGTTGGGTTAGGTTATGTTATATTACGTTATTGATGTATATGAAGGTCAAACGGAGATGTAGAGGCCAACTCGCCAGGAACGTTGTCAAATATTACCGCCGAGATGATAGGTTGTGTTAGGTTAGGTTATACTACGTTATTGATGTATATGAGGGTTACACGGAGACGTAGAGGCCAACTCGCCAGGAATGATGTCAAATATTACCGCCGAGATGTTAGGTTGGGTTACGTTAGGTTATATTACGTTATTGATGTATATGAAGGTCAAACGGAGATGTAGAGGCCAACTCGCCAGGTATGTTGTCAAATATTACCGCGGAAATGTTAGGTTGGGTTAGGTTAGGTTATATTACGTTATTGACGTATGTGAGTGTAACACGGAGACGTAGAGGTCACTCGGCAGGAATGTTGTCCAATATTACCGCCGAAATGTTAGGTTGGATTAGGTTATGTTATATTGCGTTATTGATGTATATGAGGTTTACACGGAGACGTAGAGGCCAACTCGCCAGGAATGATGTCAAATATTACCGCCGAGATGTTAGATTGGGTTAGGTTAGGTTATATTACGTTATTGATGTATATAAAATTCCCACGGAGACGTAGAGGCCAACTCGCCAGGAATGTTGTCAAATATTACCGCCCAGATGCTAGGTTGGGATAGGTTAGGTTATATAACGTTATTGATGGATATGAAGTTCCCACGTAGACGTAGACGCCAACTCGCCAGGAATGTTGTCAAATATTACCGCCGAGATGATAGGTTGGGTTAAGTTAGGTAATATTACGTTATTGATGTATATAAAGGCCCCACGGAGACGTAGAGGCCAACCCGCCAGGAATGTTGGCAAATAATAGCGCCGAAAGGTTAGGTTGGGTTAGTTTTGGTTATATTACGTTATTGATATATGTGAAGGTCCCACGGAGACGTAGAGGCCAACTTGCCAGGAATGTTGTCCAATATTACCACCGAGATGATAGGTTGGGTTAGGTTAGCTTATATTACGATATTGATGTATATGAAGGGCCCACGGAGACGTAGAGGCCAACTCGCCAGGAATGTTGTCAAATATTACCGCCGAGATGATAGGTTGGGTTAGGTTAGGTAATATTACGTTATTGATGTATATGAAGGCCCCACGGAGACGTAGAGGCCAACTCGCCAGGAATGTTGTCAAATATTACCGCCGAGATGTTAGGTTGGGTTAGGTTAGGTTATATTACGTTATTGATGTATATAAAATTCCCACGGAGACGTAGAGGCCAACTCGCCAGGAATGTTGTCAAATATTAGTACAGAGATGTTAGGTTGGGTTAGGTTAGGTTATATTACGCTATTGATGTATATAAAAGTCCCACGGAGACGTAGAAGCCAACTCGACAGGAAGGTTGTCAAATAATAGCGCCGAAAGGTTAGGTTGGGTTAGTTTTGGTTATATTACGTTATTGATGTATATGAAGGTCCCACGGAGACGTAGAGGCCAACTCGCCAGGAATGTTGTCAAATATTACCGCCCAGATGATAGGTTGGGATAGGTTAGGTTATATTACGTTATTGATGGATATGAAGGTCCCACGGAGACGTAGACGCCAACTCGCCAGGAATGTTGTCAAATATTACCGCCGAGATGATAGGTTGGGTTAGGTTAGGTAATATTACGTTATTGATGTATATAAAGGCCCCACGGAGACGTAGAGGCCAACTCGCCAGGAATGTTGTCAAATATTACCGCCCAGATGATAGATTGGGATAGGTTAGGTTATATTACGTTATTGATGGATATGAAGGTCCCACGGAGACGTAGACGCCAACTCGCCAGGAATGTTGTCACATAATAGCGCCGAGTGGTTAGGTCGGGTTATATTAGGTTATATTACGTTATTAATGGATATGAAGGTCTCACGGAGACGTAGAGGCCAACTCGCCAGGAATGTTGTCAAATATTAGTACCGAGATGTTAGGTTGGGTTATGTTAGGTTATATTACGCTATTGATGTATATAAAAGTCCCACGGAGACGTAGAGGCCAACTCGCCAGGAATGTTGTCAAATATTACCGCCCAGATGATAGGTTGGGTTAGGTTAGGTAATATTACGTTATTGATGTATATAAAGGCCCCACGGAGGCGTAGAGGCCAACCCGCCAGGAATGTTGGCAAATAATAGCGCCGAAAGATTAGGTTGGGTTAGTTTTGGTTATATTACGTTATTGATGTATATAAAAGTCCCACGGAGACGTAGAGGCCAACTCGCCAGGAATGTTGTCAAATATTACCGCCGAGATGATAGGTTGGGTTAGGTTAGGTTATATTACGTTATTGATGTATATGAAGGCCCCACGAATACGCAGAGGCTAACTCGCAAGGAATGTTGTCAAATAATAGCGCAGAAAGGTTAGGCTGGGTTATGTAAGGTTATATTACGTTATTGATGTATATGAAGGTCCCACGGAGACGTAGAGGCCAACTCGCCAGGAATGTTGTCAAATATTACCGCCGAGATAACAGGTTGGGTTAGGTTAGGTAATATTACGTTATTGATGTACATGAAGGCCCCACGGAGACGTAGAGGCCAACTCGCCAGGAATGTTGTCAAATATTACCGCCGAGATGTTAGGTTGGGTGAGGTTAGGTTATATTACGTTATTGATGTATACAAAATTCCCACGGAGACGTAGAGGCCAACTCGCCAGGAATGTTGTCAAATATTACCGCCCAGATGATAGGTTGGGATAGGTTAGGTTATATAACGTTATTGATGGATATGAAGTTCCCACGTAGACGTAGACGCCAACTCGCCAGGAATGTTGTCAAATATTACCGCCGAGATGATAGGTTGGGTTAGGTTAGGTAATATTACGTTATTGATGTATATAAAGGCCCCACGGAGACGTAGAGGCCAACCCGCCAGGAATGTTGGCAAATAATAGCGCCGAAAGGTTAGGTTGGGTTAGTTTTGGTTATATTACGTTATTGATATATGTGAAGGTCCCACGGAGACGTAGATGCCAACTTGCCAGGAATGTTGTCAAATATTACCGCCGAGATGATAGGTTGGGTTAGGTTAGGTAATATTACGTTATTGATGTATATAAAGGCCCCACGGAGACGTAGAGGCCAACCCGCCAGGAATGTTGGCAAATAATAGCGCCGAAAGGTTAGGTTGGGTTAGTTTTGGTTATATTACGTTATTGATATATGTGAAGGTCCCACGGAGACGTAGAGGCCAACTTGCCAGGAATGTTGTCAAATATTACCACCGAGATGATAGGTTGGGTTAGGTTAGCTTATATTACGATATTGATGTATATGAAGGGCCCACGGAGACGTAGAGGCCAACTCGCCAGGAATGTTGTCAAATATTACCGCCGAGATGATAGGTTGGGTTAGGTTAGGTTATATTACGTTATTGATGTATATAAAATTCCCACGGAGACGTAGAGGCCAACTCGCCAGGAATGTTGTCAAATATTAGTACAGAGATGTTAGGTTGGGTTAGGTTAGGTTATATTACGCTATTGATGTATATAAAAGTCCCACGGAGACGTAGAAGCCAACTCGACAGGAATGTTGTCAAATAATAGCGCCGAAAGGTTAGGTTGGGTTAGGTTAGGTTATATTACGTTATTGATGTATATGAAGGTCCCACGGAGACGTAGAGGCCAACTCGCCAGGAATGTTGTCAAATATTACCGCCCAGATGATAGGTTGGGATAGGTTAGGTTATAATACGTTATTGATGGATATGAAGGTCCCACCGAGACGTAGACGCCAACTCGCCAGGAATATTGTCAAATATTACCGCCGAGATGATAGGTTGGGTTAGGTTAGGTAATATTACGTTATTGATGTATATAAAGGCCCCACGGAGACGTAGAGGCCAACCCGCCAGGAATGTTGGCAAATAATAGCGCCGAAAGGTTAGGTTGGGTTAGTTTTGGTTATATCACGTTATTTTTATATGTGAAGGTCCCACGGAGACGTAGAGGCCAACTCGCCAGGAATGTTGTCACATAATAGCGCCGAGTGGTTAGGTCGGGTTATATTAGGTTATATTACGTCATTGATGGATATGAAGGTCTCACGGAGACGTAGAGGCCAACTCGCCAGGAATGTTGTCAAATATTACCGCCGGGATGTTCGATTGGGTTAGGTTAGGGTATATTCGTTAATGATGTATATAAAAGTCCCACGGAGACGTAGAGGTCAACTCGCCAGGAATGTTGTCAAATAATAGCGCCGAGAGGTTAGGTTGGGTTATATAAGGTTATATTATGTTATTGATGGATATGAAGGTCTCACGGAGACGTAGAGGCCAACACGCCAGGAATGTTGTCAAATATTACCGCCGAGATGTTAGGTTGGGTTAGGTTAGATTATATTACGTTATTGATGTATATAAAGGTCCCACGGAGACGTAGAAGCCAACTCGCCAGGAACGTTGTCAAATATTACCGCCGAGATGATAGGTTGTGTTAGGTTAGGTTATATTACGTTATTGATGTATATGAGGGTTACACGGAGACGTAGAGGCCAACTCGCCAGGAATGATGTCAAATATTACCGCCGAGATGTTAGGTTGGGTTAGGTTAGGTTATATTACGTTATTGATGTATATGAAGGTCAAACGGAGATGTAGAGGCCAACTCGCCAGGTATGTTGTCAAATATTACCGCGGAAATGTTAGGTTGGGTTAGGTTAGGTTATATTACGTTATTGACGTATGTGAGTGTAACACGGAGACGTAGAGGTCCACTCGGCAGGAATGTTGTCCAATATTACCGCCGAGATGTTAGGTTGGATTAGGTTATGTTATATTACGTTATTGATGTATATAAAATTCCCACGGAGACGTAGAGGCCAACTCGCCAGGAATGATGTCAAATATTACCGCCGAGATGTTAGATTGGGTTAGGTTAGGTTATATTACGTTATTGATGTATATAAATGTCCCACGTAGACGTAGAGGCCAACTCGCCACGAATGTTGTCAAATGTTACCGCCGAGATGTTAGGTTGGGTTAGGTTAGGTTATATTACGTTATTGATGTATATGAAGGTCAAACGGAGACGTAGAGGCGAAATCGCCAGGAATGTTGTCCAATATTACCGCCGAGATGTTAGGTTGGGTTAGGTTAGGTTATATTACGTTATTGATGTATATAAAGGTCCCAGGGAGACGTAGATGCCAGCTCGCCAGGAATGTTGTCAAATATAACCGCCGAGATGATAGGTTGGATTAGGTTACGTTATATTACGTTATTGATGTATATGAGGGTTACACGGAGACGTAGAGGCCAACTCGCCAGGAAAGATGTCAAATATTACCGCCGAGATGTTAGATTGGGTTAGGTTAGGTTATATTACGTTATGATGTATATGAAGGTCAAACGGAGACGTAGATGCCAACTCACCAGGAATGTTGCCAAATATTACCGCCGAGATGATAGGTTGGGTTAGGTTACGTTATATTACGTTATTGATCTATATGAAGGTCAAACGGAGACGTAGAGGCGAACTCGCCAGGAATGTTGTCCAATATTACCGCCGAGATGTTAGGTTGGGTTAGGTTAGGTTATATTACGTTATTGATGTATATAAAGGTCCCAGGGAGACGTAGATGCCAACTCGCCAGGAATGTTGTCAAATATTACCGCCGAGATGATAGGTTGGGTTAGGTTACGTTATATCACGTTATTGATGTATATGAGGTTTACACGGAGACGTAGAGGCCAACTCGCCAGGAATGATGTCAAATATTACCGCCGAGATGTTAGGTTGGGTTAGGTTAGATTATATTACGTTATTGATGTATATAAAGGTCCCACGGAGACGTAGAAGCCAACTCGCCAGGAACGTTGTCAAATATTACCGCCGAGATGATAGGTTGTGTTAGGTTAGGTTATATTACGTTATTGATGTATATGAGGGTTACACGGAGACGTAGAGGCCAACTCGCCAGGAATGACGTCAAATATTACCGCCGAGTTGATAGGTTGGGTTAGGTTATGTTATATTACGTTATTGATGTATATGAAGGTCAAACGGAGATGTAGAGGCCAACTCGCCAGGAACGTTGTCAAATATTACCGCCGAGATGATAGGTTGTGTTAGGTTAGGTTATATTACGTTATTGATGTATATGAGGGTTACACGGAGACGTAGAGGCCAACTCGCCAGGAATGATGTCAAATATTACCGCCGAGATGTTAGGTTGGGTTAGGTTAGGTAATATTACGTTATTGATGTATATAAAGGCCCCACGGAGACGTAGAGGCCAACCCGCCAGGAATGTTGGCAAATAATAGCGCCGAAAGGTTAGGTTGGGTTAGTTTTGGTTATATTACGTTATTGATATATGTGAAGGTCCCACGGAGACGTAGAGGCCAACTTGCCAGGAATGTTGTCAAATATTACCACCGAGATGATAGGTTGGGTTAGGTTAGCTTATATTACGATATTGATGTATATGAAGGGCCCACGGAGACGTAGAGGCCAACTCGCCAGGAATGTTGTCAAATATTACCGCCGAGATGATAGGTTGGGTTAGGTTAGGTTATATTACGTTATTGATGTATATAAAATTCCCACGGAGACGTAGAGGCCAACTCGCCAGGAATGTTGTCAAATATTAGTACAGAGATGTTAGGTTGGGTTAGGTTAGGTTATATTACGCTATTGATGTATATAAAAGTCCCACGGAGACGTAGAAGCCAACTCGACAGGAATGTTGTCAAATAATAGCGCCGAAAGGTTAGGTTGGGTTAGGTTAGGTTATATTACGTTATTGATGTATATGAAGGTCCCACGGAGACGTAGAGGCCAACTCGCCAGGAATGTTGTCAAATATTACCGCCCAGATGATAGGTTGGGATAGGTTAGGTTATAATACGTTATTGATGGATATGAAGGTCCCACCGAGACGTAGACGCCAACTCGCCAGGAATATTGTCAAATATTACCGCCGAGATGATAGGTTGGGTTAGGTTAGGTAATATTACGTTATTGATGTATATAAAGGCCCCACGGAGACGTAGAGGCCAACCCGCCAGGAATGTTGGCAAATAATAGCGCCGAAAGGTTAGGTTGGGTTAGTTTTGGTTATATCACGTTATTTTTATATGTGAAGGTCCCACGGAGACGTAGAGGCCAACTCGCCAGGAATGTTGTCACATAATAGCGCCGAGTGGTTAGGTCGGGTTATATTAGGTTATATTACGTCATTGATGGATATGAAGGTCTCACGGAGACGTAGAGGCCAACTCGCCAGGAATGTTGTCAAATATTACCGCCGAGATGTTAGATTGGGTTAGGTTAGGGTATATTCGTTAATGATGTATATAAAAGTCCCACGGAGACGTAGAGGTCAACTCGCCAGGAATGTTGTCAAATAATAGCGCCGAGAGGTTAGGTTGGGTTATATAAGGTTATATTATGTTATTGATGGATATGAAGGTCTCACGGAGACGTAGAGGCCAACACGCCAGGAATGTTGTCAAATATTACCGCCGAGATGTTAGGTTGGGTTAGGTTAGATTATATTACGTTATTGATGTATATAAAGGTCCCACGGAGACGTAGAAGCCAACTCGCCAGGAACGTTGTCAAATATTACCGCCGAGATGATAGGTTGTGTTAGGTTAGGTTATATTACGTTATTGATGTATATGAGGGTTACACGGAGACGTAGAGGCCAACTCGCCAGGAATGATGTCAAATATTACCGCCGAGATGTTAGGTTGGGTTAGGTTAGGTTATATTACGTTATTGATGTATATGAAGGTCAAACGGAGATGTAGAGGCCAACTCGCCAGGTATGTTGTCAAATATTACCGCGTAAATGTTAGGTTGGGTTAGGTTAGGTTATATTACGTTATTGACGTATGTGAGTGTAACACGGAGACGTAGAGGTCCACTCGGCAGGAATGTTGTCCAATATTACCGCCGAGATGTTAGGTTGGATTAGGTTATGTTATATTACGTTATTGATGTATATAAAATTCCCACGGAGACGTAGAGGCCAACTCGCCAGGAATGATGTCAAATATTACCGCCGAGATGTTAGATTGGGTTAGGTTAGGTTATATTACGTTATTGATGTATATAAATGTCCCACGTAGACGTAGAGGCCAACTCGCCACGAATGTTGTCAAATGTTACCGCCGAGATGTTAGGTTGGGTTAGGTTAGGTTATATTACGTTATTGATGTATATGAAGGTCAAACGGAGACGTAGAGGCGAAATCGCCAGGAATGTTGTCCAATATTACCGCCGAGATGTTAGGTTGGGTTAGGTTAGGTTATATTACGTTATTGATGTATATAAAGGTCCCAGGGAGACGTAGATGCCAGCTCGCCAGGAATGTTGTCAAATATAACCGCCGAGATGATAGGTTGGATTAGGTTACGTTATATTACGTTATTGATGTATATGAGGGTTACACGGAGACGTAGAGGCCAACTCGCCAGGAAAGATGTCAAATATTACCGCCGAGATGTTAGATTGGGTTAGGTTAGGTTATATTACGTTATGATGTATATGTAGGTCAAACGGAGACGTAGATGCCAACTCACCAGGAATGTTGCCAAATATTACCGCCGAGATGATAGGTTGGGTTAGGTTACGTTATATTACGTTATTGATCTATATGAAGGTCAAACGGAGACGTAGAGGCGAACTCGCCAGGAATGTTGTCCAATATTACCGCCGAGATGTTAGGTTGGGTTAGGTTAGGTTATATTACGTTATTGATGTATATAAAGGTCCCAGGGAGACGTAGATGCCAACTCGCCAGGAATGTTGTCAAATATTACCGCCGAGATGATAGGTTGGGTTAGGTTACGTTATATCACGTTATTGATGTATATGAGGTTTACACGGAGACGTAGAGGCCAACTCGCCAGGAATGATGTCAAATATTACCGCCGAGATGTTAGGTTGGGTTAGGTTAGATTATATTACGTTATTGATGTATATAAAGGTCCCACGGAGACGTAGAAGCCAACTCGCCAGGAACGTTGTCAAATATTACCGCCGAGATGATAGGTTGTGTTAGGTTAGGTTATATTACGTTATTGATGTATATGAGGGTTACACGGAGACGTAGAGGCCAACTCGCCAGGAATGACGTCAAATATTACCGCCGAGTTGATAGGTTGGGTTAGGTTATGTTATATTACGTTATTGATGTATATGAAGGTCAAACGGAGATGTAGAGGCCAACTCGCCAGGAACGTTGTCAAATATTACCGCCGAGATGATAGGTTGTGTTAGGTTAGGTTATATTACGTTATTGATGTATATGAGGGTTACACGGAGACGTAGAGGCCAACTCGCCAGGAATGATGTCAAATATTACCGCCGAGATGTTAGGTTGGGTTAGGTTAGGTTATATTACGTTATTGATGTATATGAAGGACAAACGGAGATGTAGAGGCCAACTCGCCAGGTTTGTTGTCAAATATTACCGCGGAAATGTTAGGTTGGGTTAGGTTAGGTTATATTACGTTATTGACGTATGTGAGTGTAACACGGAGACGTAGAGGTCCACTCGGCAGGAATGTTGTCCAATATTACCGCCGAGATGTTAGGTTAGATTAGGTTATGTTATATTGCGTTATTGATGTATATGAGGTTTACACGGAGACGTAGAAGCCAACTCGCCAGGAATGATGTCAAATATTACCGCCGATATGTTAGATTGGGTTAGGTTAGGTTATATTACGTTATTGATGTATATAAAGGTCCCACGTAGACGTACAGGCCAACTCGCCACGAATGTTGTCAAATCTTACCCCCGAGATGTTAGGTCGTGTTAGGTTAGGTTATATTACGTTATTGACGTATATGAGTGTTACACGGAGACGTAGAGTTCAACTGGGCAGGAATGTTGTCCAATATTACCGCCGAGATGTTAGGTTGGATTAGGTTAGGTTATATTACGTTATTGATCTATATAAAGTTCCCACGGAGACGTAGAAGCCAACTCGCCAGGAATGTTGCCAAAAATTACCGCCGAGATGATAGGTTGGGTTAGGTTACGTTATATTACGTTATTGATGTATATGAAGGTGAAACGGAGATGTAGAGGCCAACTCGACAGGTATGTTGTCAAATATTACCGCGGAAATGTTAGGTTGGGTTAGGTTAGGTTACATTACGTTATTGATGTATATGAGGGTTACACGGAGACGTAGAGGCCAACTCGCCGGGAATGATGTCAAATATTACCGCCGAGATGTTAGGTTGGGTTAGGTTAGGTTATATTACGTTATTGATGTATATAAAGGTCCCACGGAGATGTAGAAGCCAACTCGCCAGGAACGTTGTCAAATATTACCGCCGAGATGATAGGTTGTGTTAGGTTAGGTTATATTACGTTATTGATGTATATGAGGGTTACACGGAGACGTAGAGGCCAACTCGCCAGGAATGACGTCAAATATTACCGCCGAGATGATAGGTTGGGTTAGGTTATGTTATATTACGTTATTGATGTATATGAAGGTCAAACGGAGATGTAGAGGCCATCTCGCCAGGAACGTTGTCAAATATTACCGCCGAGATGATAGGTTGTGTTAGGTTAGGTTATATTACGTTATTGATGTATATGAGGTTTACACGGAGACGTAGAGTCCAACTCGCCAGGAATGTTGTCAAATATTACCGCCGATATGTGAGGTTGGGTTAGGTTATGTTATATTACGTTATTGATGTATATAAAGGTCAAACGGAGATGTAGAGGCCAACTCGACAGGTATGTTGTCAAATATTACCCCGGAAATGTTAGGTTGGGTTAGGTTAGGTTATATTACGTTATTGATGTATATGAAGGTCAAACGGAGATGTAGAGGTCCACTCGGCAGGAATGTTGTCCGATATTACCGCCGAGATGTTAGGTTGGGTTAGGTTATGTTATATTACTATATTGATGTATATGAAGGTCAAACGGAGATGTAGAGGCCAACTCGCCAGGTATGTTGTCAAATATTACCGCGGAAATGTTAGGTTGGGTTAGGTTAGGTTATATTACGTTATTGATGTATATGAAGGACAAACGGAGACGTAGAGGCGAAATCGCCAGGAATGTTGTCCAATATTACCGCCGAGATGTTAGGTTGGGTTAGGTTAGGTTATATTACGTTATTGATGTATATAAAGTTCCCACGGAGACGTAGAAGCCAACTCGCAAGGAATGTTGTCAAATATTACCGCCGCGATGATAGGTTGTGTTAGGTTAGGTTATATTACGTTATTGACGTATATGAGTTTTACACGGAGACGTAGAGGTCAACTCGGCAGGAATGTTGTCCAATATTACCGCCGAGATGTTAGTTTGGGTTAGGTTAGGTTATGTTACGTTATTGATGTATATAAAGGTCCCAGGGAGACGTAGATGCCAACTCGCCAGGAATGTTGTCAAATATAACCGCCGAGATGATAGGTTGGATGAGGTTACGTTATATTACGTTATTGATGTATATGAGTGTTACACGGAGACGTAGAGGCCAACTCGCCAGGAAACATGTCAAATATTACCGCCGAGATGTTAGGTTGGGTTAGGTTAGGTTATATTACGTTATTGATGTATATGAAGGTCAAACGGAGACGTAGATGCCAACTCGCCAGGAATGTTGCCAAATATTACCGCGAAGATGATAGGTTGGGTTAGGTTACGTTATATTACGTTATTGATGTATATGAGGTTTACACGGAGACGTAGAGGCCAACTCGCCAGGAATGATGTCAAATATTACCGCCGAGATGTTAGGTTGGGTTAGGTTAGGTTATATTACGTTATTGATGTATATAAAGGTCCCACGGAGACGTAGAAGCCAACTCGCCAGGAACGTTGTCAAATATTACCGCCGAGATGATAGGTTGTGTTAGATTAGGTTATATTACGTTATTGACGTATATGAGTGTTACACGGAGACGTAGAGTTCAACTCGGCAGGAATGTTGTCCAATATTACCGCCGAGATGTTAGGTTGGGTTAGGTTAGGTTATATTACGTTATTGATGTATATGAAGGTCAAACGGAGATGTAGAGGCCAACTCGCCAGGTATGTTGTCAAATATTACCGCGGAAATGTTAGGTTGGGTTAGGTTAGGTTATATTACGTTATTGACGTATGTGAGTGTAACACGGAGACGTAGAGGTCCACTCGGCAGGAATGTTGTCCAATATTACCGCCGAGATGTTAGGTTGGATTAGGTTATGTTATATTGCGTTATTGATGTATATGAGGTTTACACGGAGACGTAGAGGCCAACTCGCCAGGAATGATGTCAAATATTACCGCCGAGATGATAGGTTGTGTTAGGTTAGGTTATATTACGTTATTGATGTATATGAGGGTTACACGGAGACGTAAAGGCCAACTCGCCAGGAAACATGTCAAATATTACCGCCGAGATGTTAGGTTGGGTTAGGTTAGGTTATATTACGTTATTGATGTATATGAAGGTCAAACGGAGACGTAGAAGCCAATTCGCCAGGAACGTTGTCAAATATTACCGCCGAGATGATAGGTTGTGTTAGGTTAGGTTATATTACGTTATTGATGTATATGAGGGTTACGCGGAGACGTAGAGGCCAACTCGCCAGGAATGACTTCAAATATTACCGCCGAGATGATAGGTTGGGTTAGGTTATGTTATATTACGTTATTGATGTATATGAAGGTCAAACGGAGAATTAGAGGCCAACTCGCCAGGAACGTTGGCAAATATTACCGCCGAGATGATAGGTTGTGTTAGGTTAGGTTATATTACGTTATTGATATATATGAGGGTTACACGGAGACGTAGAGGCCAACTCGCCAGGAATGATGTCAAATATTACCGCCGAGATGTTAGGTTGGGTTAGGTTAGGTTATATTACGTTATTGATGTATATGAAGGTCAAACGGAGATGCAGAGGCCAACTCGCCAGGTATGTTTTCAAATATTACCGCGGAAATGTTAGGTTGGATTAGGTTAGGTTATATTACGTTATTGACGTATGTGAGTGTAACACGGAGACGTAGAGGTCCACTCGGCAGGAATGTTGTCCAATATTACCGCCGAGATGTTAGGTTGGATTAGATTATGTTATATTGCGTTATTGATGTATATGAGGTTTACACGGAGACGTAGAGGCCAACTCGCCAGGAATGATGTCAAATATTACCGCCGAGATGTTAGATTGGATTAGGTTAGGTTATATTACGTTATTGATGTATATAAAGGTCCCACGTAGACGTAGAGGCCAACTCGCCACGAATGTTTTCAAATCTTACCCCTGAGATGTTAGGTTGTGTTAGATTAGGTTATATTACGTTATTGACGTATATGAGTGTTACACGGAGACGTAGAGTTCAACTCGGCAGGAATGTTGTCCAATATTACCGCCGAGATGTTAGGTTGGGTTAGGTTAGGTTATATTACGTTATTGATGTATATGAAGGTCAAACGGAGATGTAGAGGCCAACTCGCCAGGTATGTTGTCAAATATTACCGCGGAAATGTTAGGTTGGGTTAGGTTAGGTTATATTACGTTATTGACGTATGTGAGTGTAACACGGAGACGTAGAGGTCCACTCGGCAGGAATGTTGTCCAATATTACCGCCGAGATGTTAGGTTGGATTAGGTTATGTTATATTGCGTTATTGATGTATATGAGGTTTACACGGAGACGTAGAGGCCAACCCGCCAGGAATGATGTCAAATATTACCGCCGAGATGTTAGATTGGGTTAGGTTAGGTTATATTACGTTATTGATGTATATAAAGGTTCCACGTAGACGTAGAGGCCAACTCGCCACGAATGTTGTCAAATCTTACCCCCGAGATGTTAGGTTGTGTTAGGTTAGGTTATATTACGTTATTGACGTATATGAGTGTTACACGGAGACGTAGAGTTCAACTCGGCAGGAATGTTGTCCAATATTACCGCCGAGATGTTAGGTTGGATTAGGTTAGGTTATATTACGTTATTGATGTATATAAAGTTCCCACGGAGACGTAGAAGCCAACTCGCCAGGAATGTTGTCAAATATTACCGCCGGGATGATAGGTTGTGTTAGGTTAGGTTATATTACGTTATTGATGTATATGAGGGTTACACGGAGACGTAAAGGCCAACTCGCCAGGAAACATGTCAAATATTACCGCCGAGATGTTAGGTTGGGTTAGGTTAGGTTATATTACGTTATTGATGTATATGAAGGTCAAACGCAGACGTAGATGCCAACTCGCCAGGAATGTTGCCAAATATTACCGCCGAGATGATAGGTTGGGTTAGGTTACGTTATATTACGTTATTGATGTATATGAAGGTCAAACGGAGACGTAGAGGCGAACTCGCCAGGAATGTTGTCCAATATTACCGCCGAGATGTTAGGTTGGGTTAGGTTAGGTCATATTACGTTATTGATGTATATAAAGGTCCCAGGGAGACGTAGATGCCAACTCGCCAGGAATGTTGTCAAAAATTACCGCCGAGATGATAGGTTGGGTTAGGTTACGTTATATCACGTTATTGATGTATATGAGGGTTACACGGAGACGTAGAGGCCAACTCGCCAGGAATGACGTCAAATATTACCGCCGAGATGATAGGTTGGGTTAGGTTATGTTATATTACGTTATTGATGTATATGAAGGTCAAACGGAGATGTAGAGGCCAACTCGCCAGGAACGTTGTCAAATATTACCGCCGAGATGATAGGTTGTGTTAGGTTAGGTTATATTACGTTATTGATGTATATGAGGGTTACACGGAGACGTAGAGGCCAACTCGCCAGGAATGATGTCAAATATTACCGCCGAGATGTTAGGTTGGGTTACGTTAGGTTATATTACGTTATTGATGTATATGAAGGTCAAACGGAGATGTAGAGGCCAACTCGCCAGGTATGTTGTCAAATATTACCGCGGAAATGTTAGGTTGGGTTAGGTTAGGTTATATTACGTTATTGACGTATGTGAGTGTAACACGGAGACGTAGAGGTCACTCGGCAGGAATGTTGTCCAATATTACCGCCGAGATGTTAGGTTGGATTAGGTTATGTTATATTGCGTTATTGATGTATATGAGGTTTACAGGGAGACGTAGAGGCCAACTCGCCAGGAATGATGTCAAATATTACCGCCGAGATGTTAGATTGGGTTAGGTTAGGTTATATTACGTTATTGATGTATATAAAGGTTCCACGTAGACGTAGAGGCCAACTCGCCACGAATGTTGTCAAATCTTACCCCCGAGATGTTAGGTTGTGTTAGGTTAGGTTATATTACGTTATTGACGTATATGAGTGTTACACGGAGACGTAGAGTTCAACTCGGCAGGAATGTTGTCCAATATTACCGCCGAGATGTTAGGTTGGATTAGGTTAGGTTATATTACGTTATTGATGTATATAAAGTTCCCACGGAGACGTAGAAGCCAACTCGCCAGGAATGTTGTCAAATATTACCGCCGGGATGATAGGTTGTGTTAGGTTAGGTTATATTACGTTATTGATGTATATGAGGGTTACACGGAGACGTAAAGGCCAACTCGCCAGGAAACATGTCAAATATTACCGCCGAGATGTTAGGTTGGGTTAGGTTAGGTTATATTACGTTATTGATGTATATGAAGGTCAAACGCAGACGTAGATGCCAACTCGCCAGGAATGTTGCCAAATATTACCGCCGAGATGATAGGTTGGGTTAGGTTACGTTATATTACGTTATTGATGTATATGAAGGTCAAACGGAGACGTAGAGGCGAACTCGCCAGGAATGTTGTCCAATATTACCGCCGAGATGTTAGGTTGGGTTAGGTTAGGTCATATTACGTTATTGATGTATATAAAGGTCCCAGGGAGACGTAGATGCCAACTCGCCAGGAATGTTGTCAAAAATTACCGCCGAGATGATAGGTTGGGTTAGGTTACGTTATATCACGTTATTGATGTATATGAGGGTTACACGGAGACGTAGAGGCCAACTCGCCAGGAATGACGTCAAATATTACCGCCGAGATGATAGGTTGGGTTAGGTTATGTTATATTACGTTATTGATGTATATGAAGGTCAAACGGAGATGTAGAGGCCAACTCGCCAGGAACGTTGTCAAATATTACCGCCGAGATGATAGGTTGTGTTAGGTTAGGTTATATTACGTTATTGATGTATATGAGGGTTACACGGAGACGTAGAGGCCAACTCGCCAGGAATGATGTCAAATATTACCGCCGAGATGTTAGGTTGGGTTACGTTAGGTTATATTACGTTATTGATGTATATGAAGGTCAAACGGAGATGTAGAGGCCAACTCGCCAGGTATGTTGTCAAATATTACCGCGGAAATGTTAGGTTGGGTTAGGTTAGGTTATATTACGTTATTGACGTATGTGAGTGTAACACGGAGACGTAGAGGTCACTCGGCAGGAATGTTGTCCAATATTACCGCCGAGATGTTAGGTTGGATTAGGTTATGTTATATTGCGTTATTGATGTATATGAGGTTTACAGGGAGACGTAGAGGCCAACTCGCCAGGAATGATGTCAAATATTACCGCCGAGATGTTAGATTGGGTTAGGTTAGGTTATATTACGTTATTGATGTATATGAAGGTCAAACGGAGACGTAGATGCCAACTCGCCAGGAATGTTGCCAAATATTACCGCCGAGATGATAGGTTGGGTTAGGTTACGTTATATTACGTTATTGATGTATATGAAGGTCAAACGGAGACGTAGCGGCGAACTCGCCAGGAATGTTGTCCAATATTACCGCCGAGATGTTAGGTTGTGTTAGGTTAGGTTATATTACGTTATTGATGTATATAAAGGTCGCACGGAGACGTAGAAGCCAACTCGCCAGGAACGTTGTCAAATATTACCGCCGAGATGGTAGGTTGTGTTAGGTTAGGTTATATTACGTTATTGATGTATATGAGGGTTACACGGAGATGTAGAGGCCAACTCGCCAGGTATGTTGTCAAATATTACCGCGGAAATGTTAGGTTGGGTTAGGTTAGGTTATATTACGTTATTGACGTATGTGAGTGTAACACGGAGACGTAGAGGTCCACTCGGCAGGAATGTTGTCCAATATTACCGCCGAGATGTTAGGTTGGATTAGGTTATGTTATATTGCGTTATTGATGTATATGAGGTTTACACGGAGACGTAGAGGCCAACTCGCCAGGAATGATGTCAAATATTACCGCCGAGATGTTAGATTGGGTTAGGTTAGGTTATATTACGTTATTGATGTATATAAAGGTCCCACGTAGACGTAGAGGCCAACTCGCCACGAATGTTGTCAAATCTTACCCCCGAGATGGTAGGTTGTGTTAGGTTAGGTTATAGTACGTTATTGACGTATATGAGTGTTACACGGAGACGTAGAGTTCAACTCGGCAGGAATGTTGTCCAATATTACCGCCGAGATGTTAGGTTGGATTAGGTTAGGTTATATTACGTTATTGATGTATATAAAGTTCCCACGGAGACGTAGAAGCCAACTCGCCAAGAATGTTGTCAAATATTACCGCCGGGATGATAGGTTGTGTTAGGTTAGGTTATATTACGTTATTGATGTATATGAGGGTTACACGGAGACGTAAAGGCCAACTCGCCAGGAAACATGTCAAATATTACCGCCGAGATGTTAGGTTGGGTTAGGTCAGGTTATATTACGTTATTGATGTATATGAAGGTCAAACGGAGACGTAGATGCCAACTCGCCAGGAATGTTGCCAAATATTACCGCCGAGATGATAGGTTGGGTTAGGTTACGTTATATCACGTTATTGATGTACATGAGGTTTACACGGAGACGTAGAGGCCAACTCGCCAGGAATGATGTCAAATATTACCGCCGAGATGTTAGGTTGGGTTAGGTTAGGTTATATTACGTTATTGATGTATATAAAGGTCCCACGGAGACGTAGAAGCCAATTCGCCAGGAACGTTGTCAAATATTACCGCCGAGATGATAGGTTGTGTTAGGTTAGGTTATATTACGTTATTGATGTATATGAGGGTTACGCGGAGACGTAGAGGCCAACTCGCCAGGAATGACTTCAAATATTACCGCCGAGATGATAGGTTGGGTTAGGTTATGTTATATTACGTTATTGATGTATATGAAGGTCAAACGGAGAATTAGAGGCCAACTCGCCAGGAACGTTGGCAAATATTACCGCCGAGATGATAGGTTGTGTTAGGTTAGGTTATATTACGTTATTGATATATATGAGGGTTACACGGAGACGTAGAGGCCAACTCGCCAGGAATGATGTCAAATATTACCGCCGAGATGTTAGGTTGGGTTAGGTTAGGTTATATTACGTTATTGATGTATATGAAGGTCAAACGGAGATGCAGAGGCCAACTCGCCAGGTATGTTGTCAAATATTACCGCGGAAATGTTAGGTTGGATTAGGTTAGGTTATATTACGTTATTGACGTATGTGAGTGTAACACGGAGACGTAGAGGTCCACTCGGCAGGAATGTTGTCCAATATTACCGCCGAGATGTTAGGTTGGATTAGATTATGTTATATTGCGTTATTGATGTATATGAGGTTTACACGGAGACGTAGAGGCCAACTCGCCAGGAATGATGTCAAATATTACCGCCGAGATGTTAGATTGGATTAGGTTAGGTTATATTACGTTATTGATGTATATAAAGGTCCCACGTAGACGTAGAGGCCAACTCGCCACGAATGTTTTCAAATCTTACCCCTGAGATGTTAGGTTGTGTTAGATTAGGTTATATTACGTTATTGACGTATATGAGTGTTACACGGAGACGTAGAGTTCAACTCGGCAGGAATGTTGTCCAATATTACCGCCGAGATGTTAGGTTGGGTTAGGTTAGGTTATATTACGTTATTGATGTATATGAAGGTCAAACGGAGATGTAGAGGCCAACTCGCCAGGTATGTTGTCAAATATTACCGCGGAAATGTTAGGTTGGGTTAGGTTAGGTTATATTACGTTATTGACGTATGTGAGTGTAACACGGAGACGTAGAGGTCCACTCGGCAGGAATGTTGTCCAATATTACCGCCGAGATGTTAGGTTGGATTAGGTTATGTTATATTGCGTTATTGATGTATATGAGGTTTACACGGAGACGTAGAGGCCAACCCGCCAGGAATGATGTCAAATATTACCGCCGAGATGTTAGATTGGGTTAGGTTAGGTTATATTACGTTATTGATGTATATAAAGGTTCCACGTAGACGTAGAGGCCAACTCGCCACGAATGTTGTCAAATCTTACCCCCGAGATGTTAGGTTGTGTTAGGTTAGGTTATATTACGTTATTGACGTATATGAGTGTTACACGGAGACGTAGAGTTCAACTCGGCAGGAATGTTGTCCAATATTACCGCCGAGATGTTAGGTTGGATTAGGTTAGGTTATATTACGTTATTGATGTATATAAAGTTCCCACGGAGACGTAGAAGCCAACTCGCCAGGAATGTTGTCAAATATTACCGCCGGGATGATAGGTTGTGTTAGGTTAGGTTATATTACGTTATTGATGTATATGAGGGTTACACGGAGACGTAAAGGCCAGCTCGCCAGGAAACATGTCAAATATTACCGCCGAGATGTTAGGTTGGGTTAGGTTAGGTTATATTACGTTATTGATGTATATGAAGGTCAAACGCAGACGTAGATGCCAACTCGCCAGGAATGTTGCCAAATATTACCGCCGAGATGATAGGTTGGGTTAGGTTACGTTATATTACGTTATTGATGTATATGAAGGTCAAACGGAGACGTAGAGGCGAACTCGCCAGGAATGTTGTCCAATATTACCGCCGAGATGTTAGGTTGGGTTAGGTTAGGTCATATTACGTTATTGATGTATATAAAGGTCCCAGGGAGACGTAGATGCCAACTCGCCAGGAATGTTGTCAAAAATTACCGCCGAGATGATAGGTTGGGTTAGGTTACGTTATATCACGTTATTGATGTATATGAGGTTTACACGGAGACGTAGAGGCCAACTCGCCAGGAATGATGTCAAATATTACCGCCGAGATGTTAGGTTGGGTTAGGTTAGGTTATATTACGTTATTGATGTATATAAAGGTCCCACGGAGACGTAGAAGCCAACTCGCCAGGAACGTTGTCAAATATTACCGCCGAGATGATAGGTTGTGTTAGGTTAGGTTATATTACGTTATTGATGTATATGAGGGTTACGCGGAGACGTAGAGGCCAACTCGCCAGGAATGACGTCAAATATTACCGCCGAGATGATAGGTTGGGTTAGGTTATGTTATATTACGTTATTGATGTATATGAAGGTCAAACGGAGATGTAGAGGCCAACTCGCCAGGAACGTTGTCAAATATTACCGCCGAGATGATAGGTTGTGTTAGGTTAGGTTATATTACGTTATTGATGTATATGAGGGTTACACGGAGACGTAGAGGCCAACTCGCCAGGAATGTTGTCAAATATTACCGCCGAGATGATAGGTTGGGTTAGGTTACGTTATATTACGTTATTGGTGTATATGAGGTTTACACGGAGACGTAGAGGCCAACTCGCCAGGAATGATGTCAAATATTACCGCCGAGATGTTAGGTTGGGTTAGGTTAGGTTATATTACGTTATTGATGTATATAAAGGTCCCACGGAGACGTAGAAGCCAACTCGCCACGAACGTTGTCAAATATTACCGCCGAGATGATAGGTTGTGTTAGGTTAGGTTATATTACGTTATTGATGTATATGAGGGTTACACGGAGACGTAGAGGCCAACTCGCCAGGAATGACGTCAAATATTACCGCCGAGATGATAGGTTGGGTTAGGTTATGTTATATTACGTTATTGATGTATATGAAGGTCAAACGGAGATGTAGAGGCCAACTCGCCAGGAACGTTGTCAAATATTACCGCCGAGATGATAGGTTGTGTTAGGTTAGGTTATATTACGTTATTGATGTATATGAGGGTTACACGGAGACGTAGAGGCCAACTCGCCAGGAATGATGTCAAATATTACCGCCGAGATGTTAGGTTGGGTTAGGTTAGGTTATATTACGTTATTGATGTATATGAAGGTCAAACGGAGATGCAGAGGCCAACTCGCCAGGTATGTTGTCAAATATTACCGCGGAAATGTTAGGTTGGGTTAGGTTAGGTTATATTACGTTATTGACGTATGTGAGTGTAACACGGAGACGTAGAGGTCCACTCGGCAGGAATGTTGTCCAATATTACCGCCGAGATGTTAGGTTGGATTAGATTATGTTATATTGCGTTATTGATGTATATGAGGTTTACACGGAGACGTAGAGGCCAACTCGCCAGGAATGATGTCAAATATTACCGCCGAGAGGTTAGATTGGATTAGGTTAGGTTATATTACGTTATTGATGTATATAAAGGTCCCACGTAGACGTAGAGGCCAACTCGCCACGAATGTTGTCAAATCTTACCCCCGAGATGTTAGGTTGTGTTAGGTTAGGTTATATTACGTTATTGACGTATATGAGTGTTACACGGAGACGTAGAGTTCAACTCGGCAGGAATGTTGTCCAATATTACCGCCGAGATGTTAGGTTGGATTAGGTTATGTTATATTGCGTTATTGATGTATATGAGGTTTACACGGAGACGTAGAAGGCAACTCGCCAGGAATGTTGTCAAATATTACCGCCGGGATGATAGGTTGTGTTAGGTTAGGTTATATTTCGTTATTGATGTATATGAGGGTTACACGGAGACGTAGAGGCCAACTCGCCGGGAATGATGTCAAATATTACCGCCGAGATGTTAGGTTGGGTTAGGTTAGGTTATATTACGTTATTGATGTATATGAAGGTCAAACGGAGATGTAGAGGCCAACTCGCCAGGTATGTTGTCAAATATTACCGCGGAAATGTTAGGTTGGGTTAGGTTAGGTTATATTACGTTATTGACGTATGTGAGTGTAACACGGAGACGTAGAGGTCCACTCGGCAGGAATGTTGTCCAATATTACCGCCGAGATGTTAGGTTGGATTAGGTTATGTTATATTACGTTATTGATGTATATGAAGGTCAAACGGAGATGTAGAGGCCAACTCGCCAGGAACGTTGTCAAATATTACCGCCGAGATGATAGGTTGTGTTAGGTTAGGTTATATTACGTTATTGATGTATATGAGGGTTACACGGAGACGTAGAGGCCAACTCGCCAGGAATGTTGTCAAATATTACCGCCGAGATGATAGGTTGGGTTAGGTTACGTTATATTACGTTATTGGTGTATATGAGGTTTACACGGAGACGTAGAGGCCAACTCGCCAGGAATGATGTCAAATATTACCGCCGAGATGTTAGGTTGGGTTAGGTTAGGTTATATTACGTTATTGATGTATATAAAGGTCCCACGGAGACGTAGAAGCCAACTCGCCAGGAACGTTGTCAAATATTACCGCCGAGATGATAGGTTGTGTTAGGTTAGGTTATATTACGTTATTGATGTATATGAGGGTTACGCGGAGACGTAGAGGCCAACTCGCCAGGAATGACGTCAAATATTACCGCCGAGATGATAGGTTGGGTTAGGTTATGTTATATTACGTTATTGATGTATATGAAGGTCAAACGGAGATGTAGAGGCCAACTCGCCAGGAACGTTGTCAAATATTACCACCGAGATGATAGGTTGTGTTAGGTTAGGTTATATTACGTTATTGATGTATATGAGGGTTACACGGAGACGTAGAGGCCAACTCGCCAGGAATGTTGTCAAATATTACCGCCGAGATGATAGGTTGGGTTAGGTTAGGTTATATTACGTTATTGATGTATATAAAGGTCCCACGGAGACGTAGAAGCCAACTCGCCAGGAACGTTGTCAAATATTACCGCCGAGATGATAGGTTGGGTTAGGTTAGGTTATATTACGTTATTGATGTATATAAAGGTCCCACGGAGACGTAGAAGCCAACTCGCCAGGAACGTTGTCAAATATTACCGCCGAGATGATAGGTTGTGTTAGGTTAGGTTATATTACGTTATTGATGTATATGAGGGTTACACGGAGACGTAGAGGCCAACTCGCCAGGAATGACGTCAAATATTACCGCCGAGTTGATAGGTTGGGTTAGGTTATGTTCTATTACGTTACTGATGTATATGAAGGTCAAACGGAGATGTAGAGGCCAACTCGCCAGGAACGTTGTCAAATATTACCGCCGAGATGATAGGTTGTGTTAGGTTAGGTTATATTACGTTATTGATGTATATGAGGGTTACACGGAGACGTAGAGGCCAACTCGCCAGGAATGACGTCAAATATTACCGCCGAGATGATAGGTTGGGTTAGGTTATGTTATATTACGTTATTGATGTATATGAAGGTCAAACGGAGATGTAGAGGCCAACTCGCCAGGAACGTTGTCAAATATTACCGCCGAGATGATAGGTTGTGTTAGGTTAGGTTATATTACGTTATTGATGTATATGAGGGTTACACGGAGACGTAGAGGCCAACTCGCCAGGAATGATGTCAAATATTACCGCCGAGATGTTAGGTTGGGTTAGGTTAGGTTATATTACGTTATTGATGTATATGAAGGTCAAACGGAGATGCAGAGGCCAACTCGCCAGGTATGTTGTCAAATATTACCGCGGAAATGTTAGGTTGGGTTAGGTTAGGTTATATTACGTTATTGACGTATGTGAGTGTAACACGGAGACGTAGAGGTCCACTCGGCAGGAATGTTGTCCAATATTACCGCCGAGATGTTAGGTTGGATTAGATTATGTTATATTGCGTTATTGATGTATATGAGGTTTACACGGAGACGTAGAGGCCAACTCGCCAGGAATGATGTCAAATATTAGCGCCGAGATGTTAGATTGGATTAGGTTAGGTTATATTACGTTATTGATGTATATAAACGTCCCATGTAGACGTAGAGGCCAACTCGCCACGAATGTTGTCAAATCTTACCCCCGAGATGTTAGGTTGTGTTAGGTTAGGTTATATTACGTTATTGACGTATATGAGTGTTACACGGAGACGTAGAGTTCAACTCGGCAGGAATGTTGTCCAATATTACCGCCGAGATGTTAGGTTGGATTAGGTTATGTTATATTGCGTTATTGATGTATATGAGGTTTACACGGAGACGTAGAAGGCAACTCGCCAGGAATGTTGTCAAATATTACCGCCGGGATGATAGGTTGTGTTAGGTTAGGTTATATTTCGTTATTGATGTATATGAGGGTTACACGGAGACGTAGAGGCCAACTCGCCGGGAATGATGTCAAATATTACCGCCGAGATGTTAGGTTGGGTTAGGTTAGGTTATATTACGTTATTGACGTATGTGAGTGTAACACGGAGACGTAGAGGTCCACTCGGCAGGAATGTTGTCCAATATTACCGCCGAGATGTTAGGTTGGATTAGGTTATGTTATATTGCGTTATTGATGTATATGAGGTTTACACGGAGACGTAGAGGCCAACTCGCCAGGAATGATGTCAAATATTACCGCCGAGATGTTAGATTGGGTTACGTTAGGTTATATTACGTTATTGATGTATATAAACGTCCCACGTAGACGTAGAGGCCAACTCGCCACGAATGTTGTCAAATCTTACCCCCGAGATGTTAGGTTGTGTTAGGTTAGGTTATATTACGTTATTGACGTATATGAGTGTTACACGGAGACGTAGAGTTCAACTCGGCAGGAATGTTGTCCAATATTACCGCCGAGATGTTAGGTTGGATTAGGTTATGTTATATTGCGTTATTGATGTATATGAGGTTTACACGGAGACGTAGAAGGCAACTCGCCAGGAATGTTGTCAAATATTACCGCCGGGATGATAGGTTGTGTTAGGTTAGGTTATATTTCGTTATTGATGTATATGAGGGTTACACGGAGACGTAGAGGCCAACTCGCCGGGAATGATGTCAAATATTACCGCCGAGATGTTAGGTTGGGTTAGGTTAGGTTATATTACGTTATTGACGTATGTGAGTGTAACACGGAGACGTAGAGGTCCACTCGGCAGGAATGTTGTCCAATATTACCGCCGAGATGTTAGGTTGGATTAGGTTATGTTATATTGCGTTATTGATGTATATGAGGTTTACACGGAGACGTAGAGGCCAACTCGCCAGGAATGATGTCAAATATTACCGCCGAGATGTTAGATTGGGTTACGTTAGGTTATATTACGTTATTGATGTATATAAAGGTCCCACGTAGACGTAGAGGCCAACTCTCCACGAATGTTGTCAAATCTTACCCCCGAGATGTTAGGTTGTGTTAGGTTAGGTTATATTACGTTATTGACGTATATGAGTGTTACACGGAGACGTAGAGTTCAACTCGGCAGGAATGTTGTTCAATATTACCGCCGAGATGATAGGTTGGGTTATGTTAGGTTATATTACGTTATTGATGTATATAAAGTTCCCACGGAGACGTAGAAGCCAACTCGCCAGGAATGTTGTCAAATATTACCGCCGGGATGATAGGTTGGGTTAGGTTACGTTATATTACGTTATTGATGTATATGAGGGTTACACGGAGATGTAGAGGCCAACTCGCCAGGTATGTTGTCAAATATTACCGCGGAAATGTTAGGTTGGGTTAGGTTAGGTTATATTACGTTATTGATGTATATAAAGGTCCCACGGAGACGTAGAAGCCAACTCGCCAGGAACGTTGTCAAATATTACCGCCGAGATGATAGGTTGTGTTAGGTTAGGTTATATTACGTTATTGATGTATATGAGGGTTACGCGGAGACGTAGAGGCCAACTCGCCAGGAATGACGTCAAATATTACCGCCGAGATGATAGGTTGGGTTAGGTTATGTTATATTACGTTATTGATGTATATGAAGGTCAAACGGAGATGTAGAGGCCAACTCGCCAGGAACGTTGTCAAATATTACCGCCGAGATGATAGGTTGTGTTAGGTTAGGTTATATTACGTTATTGATGTATATGAGGGTTACACGGAGACGTAGAGGCCAACTCGCCAGGAATGTTGTCAAATATTACCGCCGAGATGATAGGTTGGGTTAGGTTACGTTATATTACGTTATTGGTGTATATGAGGTTTACACGGAGACGTAGAGGCCAACTCGCCAGGAATGATGTCAAATATTACCGCCGAGATGTTAGGTTGGGTTAGGTTAGGTTATATTACGTTATTGATGTATATAAAGGTCCCACGGAGACGTAGAAGCCAACTCGCCAGGAACGTTGTCAAATATTACCGCCGAGATGATAGGTTGTGTTAGGTTAGGTTATATTACGTTATTGATGTATATGAGGGTTACACGGAGATGTAGAGGCCAACTCGCCAGGTATGTTGTCAAATATTACCGCGGAAATGTTAGGTTGGGTTAGGTTAGGTTATATTACGTTATTGCTGTATATAAAGGTCCCACGGAGACGTAGAAGCCAACTCGCCAGGAACGTTGTCAAATATTACCGCTGAGATGATAGGTTGTGTTAGGTTAGGTTATATTACGTTATTGATGTATATGAGGGTTACGCGGAGACGTAGAGGCCAACTCGCCAGGAATGACGTCAAATATTACCGCCGAGATGATAGGTTGGGTTAGGTTATGTTATATTACGTTATTGATGTATATGAAGGTCAAACGGAGATGTAGAGGCCAACTCGCCCGGAACGTTGTCAAATATTACCGCCGAGATGATAGGTTGTGTTAGGTTAGGTTATATTACGTTATTGATGTATATGAGGGTTACACGGAGACGTAGAGGCCAACTCGCCAGGAATGTTGTCAAATATTACCGCCGAGATGATAGGTTGGGTTAGGTTACGTTATATTACGTTATTGGTGTATATGAGGTTTACACGGAGACGTAGAGGCCAACTCGCCAGGAATGATGTCAAATATTACCGCCGAGATGTTAGGTTGGGTTAGGTTAGGTTATATTACGTTATTGATGTATATAAAGGTCCCACGGAGACGTAGAAGCCAACTCGCCAGGAACGTTGTCAAATATTACCGCCGAGATGATAGGTTGTGTTAGGTTAGGTTATATTACGTTATTGATGTATATGAGGGTTACGCGGAGACGTAGAGGCCAACTCGCCAGGAATGACGTCAAATATTACCGCCGAGATGATAGGTTGGGTTAGGTTATGTTATATTACGTTATTGATGTATATGAAGGTCAAACGGAGATGTAGAGGCCAACTCGCCAGGAACGTTGTCAAATATTACCGCCGAGATGATAGGTTGTGTTAGGTTAGGTTATATTACGTTATTGATGTATATGAGGGTTACACGGAGACGTAGAGGCCAACTCGCCAGGAATGTTGTCAAATATTACCGCCGAGATGATAGGTTGGGTTAGGTTACGTTATATTACGTTATTGGTGTATATGAGGTTTACACGGAGACGTAGAGGCAAACTCGCCAGGAATGATGTCAAATATTACCGCCGAGATGTTAGGTTGGGTTAGGTTAGGTTATATTACGTTATTGATGTATATAAAGGTCCCACGGAGACGTAGAAGCCAACTCGCCAGGAACGTTGTCAAATATTACCGCCGAGATGATAGGTTGTGTTAGGTTAGGTTATATTACGTTATTGATGTATATGAGGGTTACGCGGAGACGTAGAGGCCAACTCGCCAGGAATGACGTCAAATATTACCGCCGAGATGATAGGTTGGGTTAGGTTATGTTATATTACGTTATTGATGTATATGAAGGTCAAACGGAGATGTAGAGGCCAACTCGCCAGGAACGTTGTCAAATATTACCGCCGAGATGATAGGTTGTGTTAGGTTAGGTTATATTACGTTATTGATGTATATGAGGGTTACACGGAGACGTAGAGGCCAACTCGCCAGGAATGTTGTCAAATATTACCGCCGAGATGATAGGTTGGGTTAGGTTACGTTATATTACGTTATTGGTGTATATGAGGTTTACACGGAGACGTAGAGGCCAACTCGCCAGGAATGATGTCAAATATTACCGCCGAGATGTTAGGTTGGGTTAGGTTAGGTTATATTACGTTATTGATGTATATAAAGGTCCCACGGAGACGTAGAAGCCAACTCGCCAGGAACGTTGTCAAATATTACCGCCGAGATGATAGGTTGTGTTAGGTTAGGTTATATTACGTTATTGATGTATATGAGGGTTACGCGGAGACGTAGAGGCCAACTCGCCAGGAATGACGTCAAATATTACCGCCGAGATGATAGGTTGGGTTAGGTTATGTTATATTACGTTATTGATGTATATGAAGGTCAAACGGAGATGTAGAGGCCAACTCGCCAGGAACGTTGTCAAATATTACCGCCGAGATGATAGGTTGTGTTAGGTTAGGTTATATTACGTTATTGATGTATATGAGGGTTACACGGAGACGTAGAGGCCAACTCGCCAGGAATGTTGTCAAATATTACCGCCGAGATGATAGGTTGGGTTAGGTTACGTTATATTACGTTATTGGTGTATATGAGGTTTACACGGAGACGTAGAGGCCAACTCGCCAGGAATGATGTCAAATATTACCGCCGAGATGTTAGGTTGGGTTAGGTTAGGTTATATTACGTTATTGATGTATATAAAGGTCCCACGGAGACGTAGAAGCCAACTCGCCAGGAACGTTGTCAAATATTACCGCCGAGATGATAGGTTGTGTTAGGTTAGGTTATATTACGTTATTGATGTATATGAGGGTTACACGGAGATGTAGAGGCCAACTCGCCAGGTATGTTGTCAAATATTACCGCGGAAATGTTAGGTTGGGTTAGGTTAGGTTATATTACGTTATTGATGTATATGAAGGTCAAACGGAGATGTAGAGGCCAACTCGCCAGGAACGTTGTCAAATATTACCGCCGAGATGATAGGTTGTGTTAGGTTAGGTTATATTACGTTATTGATGTATATGAGGGTTACACGGAGACGTAGAGGCCAACTCGCCAGGAATGTTGTCAAATATTACCGCCGAGATGATAGGTTGGGTTAGGTTACGTTATATTACGTTATTGGTGTATATGAGGTTTACACGGAGACGTAGAGGCCAACTCGCCAGGAATGATGTCAAATATTACCGCCGAGATGTTAGGTTGGGTTAGGTTAGGTTATATTACGTTATTGATGTATATAAAGGTCCCACGGAGACGTAGAAGCCAACTCGCCAGGAACGTTGTCAAATATTACCGCCGAGATGATAGGTTGTGTTAGGTTAGGTTATATTACGTTATTGATGTATATGAGGGTTACACGGAGATGTAGAGGCCAACTCGCCAGGTATGTTGTCAAATATTACCGCCGAGATGTTAGGTTGGGTTAGGTTAGGTTATATTACGTTATTGATGTATATAAAGGTCCCACGGAGACGTAGAAGCCAACTCGCCAGGAACGTTGTCAAATATTACCGCCGAGATGATAGGTTGTGTTAGGTTAGGTTATATTACGTTATTGATGTATATGAGGGTTACGCGGAGACGTAGAGGCCAACTCGCCAGGAATGACGTCAAATATTACCGCCGAGATGATAGGTTGGGTTAGGTTATGTTATATTACGTTATTGATGTATATGAAGGTCAAACGGAGATGTAGAGGCCAACTCGCCAGGAACGCTGTCAAATATTACCGCCGAGATGATAGGTTGTGTTAGGTTAGGTTATATTACGTTATTGATGTATATGAGGGTTACACGGAGACGTAGAGGCCAACTCGCCAGGAATGTTGTCAAATATTACCGCCGAGATGATAGGTTGGGTTAGGTTACGTTATATTACGTTATTGGTGTATATGAGGTTTACACGGAGACGTAGAGGCCAACTCGCCAGGAATGATGTCAAATATTACCGCCGAGATGTTAGGTTGGGTTAGGTTAGGTTATATTACGTTATTGATGTATATAAAGGTCCCACGGAGACGTAGAAGCCAACTCGCCAGGAACGTTGTCAAATATTACCGCCGAGATGATAGGTTGTGTTAGGTTAGGTTATATTACGTTATTGATGTATATGAGGGTTACACGGAGATGTAGAGGCCAACTCGCCAGGTATGTTGTCAAATATTACCGCGGAAATGTTAGGTTGGGTTAGGTTAGGTTATATTACGTTATTGATGTATATAAAGGTCCCACGGAGACGTAGAAGCCAACTCGCCAGGAACGTTGTCAAATATTACCGCCGAGATGATAGGTTGTGTTAGGTTAGGTTATATTACGTTATTGATGTATATGAGGGTTACGCGGAGACGTAGAGGCCAACTCGCCAGGAATGACGTCAAATATTACCGCCGAGATGATAGGTTGGGTTAGGTTATGTTATATTACGTTATTGATGTATATGAAGGTCAAACGGAGATGTAGAGGCCAACTCGCCAGGAACGTTGTCAAATATTACCGCCGAGATGATAGGTTGTGTTAGGTTAGGTTATATTACGTTATTGATGTATATGAGGGTTACACGGAGACGTAGAGGCCAACTCGCCAGGAATGTTGTCAAATATTACCGCCGAGATGATAGGTTGGGTTAGGTTACGTTATATTACGTTATTGGTGTATATGAGGTTTACACGGAGACGTAGAGGCCAACTCGCCAGGAATGATGTCAAATATTACCGCCGAGATGTTAGGTTGGGTTAGGTTAGGTTATATTACGTTATTGATGTATATAAAGGTCCCACGGAGACGTAGAAGCCAACTCGCCAGGAACGTTGTCAAATATTACCGCCGAGATGATAGGTTGTGTTAGGTTAGGTTATATTACGTTATTGATGTATATGAGGGTTACGCGGAGACGTAGAGGCCAACTCGCCAGGAATGACGTCAAATATTACCGCCGAGATGATAGGTTGGGTTAGGTTATGTTATATTACGTTATTGATGTATATGAAGGTCAAACGGAGATGTAGAGGCCAACTCGCCAGGAACGTTGTCAAATATTACCGCCGAGATGATAGGTTGTGTTAGGTTAGGTTATATTACGTTATTGATGTATATGAGGGTTACACGGAGACGTAGAGGCCAACTCGCCAGGAATGTTGTCAAATATTACCGCCGAGATGATAGGTTGGGTTAGGTTACGTTATATTACGTTATTGGTGTATATGAGGTTTACACGGAGACGTAGAGGCCAACTCGCCAGGAATGATGTCAAATATTACCGCCGAGATGTTAGGTTGGGTTAGGTTAGGTTATATTACGTTATTGATGTATATAAAGGTCCCACGGAGACGTAGAAGCCAACTCGCCAGGAACGTTGTCAAATATTACCGCCGAGATGATAGGTTGTGTTAGGTTAGGTTATATTACGTTATTGATGTATATGAGGGTTACGCGGAGACGTAGAGGCCAACTCGCCAGGAATGACGTCAAATATTACCGCCGAGATGATAGGTTGGGTTAGGTTATGTTATATTACGTTATTGATGTATATGAAGGTCAAACGGAGATGTAGAGGCCAACTCGCCAGGAACGTTGTCAAATATTACCGCCGAGATGATAGGTTGTGTTAGGTTAGGTTATATTACGTTATTGATGTATATGAGGGTTACACGGAGACGTAGAGGCCAACTCGCCAGGAATGTTGTCAAATATTACCGCCGAGATGATAGGTTGGGTTAGGTTACGTTATATTACGTTATTGGTGTATATGAGGTTTACACGGAGACGTAGAGGCCAACTCGCCAGGAATGATGTCAAATATTACCGCCGAGATGTTAGGTTGGGTTAGGTTAGGTTATATTACGTTATTGATGTATATAAAGGTCCCACGGAGACGTAGAAGCCAACTCGCCAGGAACGTTGTCAAATATTACCGCCGAGATGATAGGTTGTGTTAGGTTAGGTTATATTACGTTATTGATGTATATGAGGGTTACGCGGAGACGTAGAGGCCAACTCGCCAGGAATGACGTCAAATATTACCGCCGAGATGATAGGTTGGGTTAGGTTAGGTTATATTACGTTATTGATGTATATGAAGGTCAAACGGAGATGTAGAGGCCAACTCGCCAGGAACGTTGTCAAATATTACCGCCGAGATGATAGGTTGTGTTAGGTTAGGTTATATTACGTTATTGATGTATATGAGGGTTACACGGAGACGTAGAGGCCAACTCGCCAGGAATGTTGTCAAATATTACCGCCGAGATGATAGGTTGGGTTAGGTTACGTTATATTACGTTATTGGTGTATATGAGGTTTACACGGAGACGTAGAGGCCAACTCGCCAGGAATGATGTCAAATATTACCGCCGAGATGTTAGGTTGGGTTAGGTTAGGTTATATTACGTTATTGATGTATATAAAGGTCCCACGGAGACGTAGAAGCCAACTCGCCAGGAACGTTGTCAAATATTACCGCCGAGATGATAGGTTGTGTTAGGTTAGGTTATATTACGTTATTGATGTATATGAGGGTTACACGGAGATGTAGAGGCCAACTCGCCAGGTATGTTGTCAAATATTACCGCCGAGATGTTAGGTTGGGTTAGGTTAGGTTATATTACGTTATTGATGTATATAAAGGTCCCACGGAGACGTAGAAGCCAACTCGCCAGGAACGTTGTCAAATATTACCGCCGAGATGATAGGTTGTGTTAGGTTAGGTTATATTACGTTATTGATGTATATGAGGGTTACGCGGAGACGTAGAGGCCAACTCGCCAGGAATGACGTCAAATATTACCGCCGAGATGATAGGTTGGGTTAGGTTATGTTATATTACGTTATTGATGTATATGAAGGTCAAACGGAGATGTAGAGGCCAACTCGCCAGGAACGCTGTCAAATATTACCGCCGAGATGATAGGTTGTGTTAGGTTAGGTTATATTACGTTATTGATGTATATGAGGGTTACACGGAGACGTAGAGGCCAACTCGCCAGGAATGTTGTCAAATATTACCGCCGAGATGATAGGTTGGGTTAGGTTACGTTATATTACGTTATTGGTGTATATGAGGTTTACACGGAGACGTAGAGGCCAACTCGCCAGGAATGATGTCAAATATTACCGCCGAGATGTTAGGTTGGGTTAGGTTAGGTTATATTACGTTATTGATGTATATAAAGGTCCCACGGAGACGTAGAAGCCAACTCGCCAGGAACGTTGTCAAATATTACCGCCGAGATGATAGGTTGTGTTAGGTTAGGTTATATTACGTTATTGATGTATATGAGGGTTACACGGAGACGTAGAGGCCAACTCGCCAGGAATGATGTCAAATATTACCGCCGAGATGTTAGGTTGGGTTAGGTTAGGTTATATTACGTTATTGATGTATATGAAGGTCAAACGGAGATGCAGAGACCAACTCGCCAGGTATGTTGTCAAATATTACCGCGGAAATGTTAGGTTGGGTTAGGTTAGGTTATATTACGTTATTGACGTATGTGAGTGTAACACGGAGACGTAGAGGTCCACTCGGCAGGAATGTTGTCCAATATTACCGCCGAGATGTTAGGTTGGATTAGATTATGTTATATTGCGTTATTGATGTATATGAGGTTTACACGGAGACGTAGAGGCCAACTCGCCAGGAATGATGTCAAATATTACCGCCGAGATGTTAGATTGGATTAGGTTAGGTTATATTACGTTATTGATGTATATAAAGGTCCCACGTAGACGTAGAGGCCAACTCGCCACGAATGTTGTCAAATCTTACCCCCGAGATGTTAGGTTGTGTTAGGTTAGGTTATATTACGTTATTGACGTATATGAGTGTTACACGGAGACGTAGAGTTCAACTCGGCAGGAATGTTGTCCAATATTACCGCCGAGAAGTTAGGTTGGATTAGGTTATGTTATATTGCGTTATTGATGTATATGAGGTTTACACGGAGACGTAGAAGGCAACTCGCCAGGAATGTTGTCAAATATTACCGCCGGGATGATAGGTTGTGTTAGGTTAGGTTATATTTCGTTATTGATGTATATGAGGGTTACACGGAGACGTAGAGGCCAACTCGCCGGGAATGATGTCAAATATTACCGCCGAGATGTTAGGTTGGGTTAGGTTAGGTTATATTACGTTATTGACGTATGTGAGTGTAACACGGAGACGTAGAGGTCCACTCGGCAGGAATGTTGTCCAATATTACCGCCGAGATGTTAGGTTGGATTAGGTTATGTTATATTGCGTTATTGATGTATATGAGGTTTACACGGAGACGTAGAGGCCAACTCGCCAGGAATGATGTCAAATATTACCGCCGAGATGTTAGATTGGGTTACGTTAGGTTATATTACGTTATTGATGTATATAAAGGTCCCACGTAGACGTAGAGGCCAACTCGCCACGAATGTTGTCAAATCTTACCCCCGAGATGTTAGGTTGTGTTAGGTTAGGTTATATTACGTTATTGACGTATATGAGTGTTACACGGAGACGTAGAGTTCAACTCGGCAGGAATGTTGTCCAATATTACCGCCGAGATGATAGGTTGGGTTATGTTAGGTTATATTACGTTATTGATGTATATAAAGTTCCCACGGAGACGTAGAAGCCAACTCGCCAGGAATGTTGTCAAATATTACCGCCGGGATGATAGGTTGGGTTAGGTTATGTTATATTACGTTATTGATGTATATGAAGGTCAAACGGAGATGTAGAGGCCAACTCGCCAGGAACGCTGTCAAATATTACCGCCGAGATGATAGGTTGTGTTAGGTTAGGTTATATTACGTTATTGATGTATATGAGGGTTACACGGAGACGTAGAGGCCAACTCGCCAGGAATGTTGTCAAATATTACCGCCGAGATGATAGGTTGGGTTAGGTTACGTTATATTACGTTATTGGTGTATATGAGGTTTACACGGAGACGTAGAGGCCAACTCGCCAGGAATGATGTCAAATATTACCGCCGAGATGTTAGGTTGGGTTAGGTTAGGTTATATTACGTTATTGATGTATATAAAGGTCCCACGGAGACGTAGAAGCCAAGTCGCCAGGAACGTTGTCAAATATTACCGCCGAGATGATAGGTTGTGTTAGGTTAGGTTATATTACGTTATTGATGTATATGAGGGTTACACGGAGACGTAGAGGCCAACTCGCCAGGAATGATGTCAAATATTACCGCCGAGATGTTAGGTTGGGTTAGGTTAGGTTATATTACGTTATTGATGTATATGAAGGTCAAACGGAGATGCAGAGACCAACTCGCCAGGTATGTTGTCAAATATTACCGCGGAAATGTTAGGTTGGGTTAGGTTAGGTTATATTACGTTATTGACGTATGTGAGTGTAACACGGAGACGTAGAGGTCCACTCGGCAGGAATGTTGTCCAATATTACCGCCGAGATGTTAGGTTGGATTAGATTATGTTATATTGCGTTATTGATGTATATGAGGTTTACACGGAGACGTAGAGGCCAACTCGCCAGGAATGATGTCAAATATTACCGCCGAGATGTTAGATTGGATTAGGTTAGGTTATATTACGTTATTGATGTATATAAAGGTCCCACGTAGACGTAGAGGCCAACTCGCCACGAATGTTGTCAAATCTTACCCCCGAGATGTTAGGTTGTGTTAGGTTAGGTTATATTACGTTATTGACGTATATGAGTGTTACACGGAGACGTAGAGTTCAACTCGGCAGGAATGTTGTCCAATATTACCGCCGAGATGTTAGGTTGGATTAGGTTATGTTATATTGCGTTATTGATGTATATGAGGTTTACACGGAGACGTAGAAGGCAACTCGCCAGGAATGTTGTCAAATATTACCGCCGGGATGATAGGTTGTGTTAGGTTAGGTTATATTTCGTTATTGATGTATATGAGGGTTACACGGAGACGTAGAGGCCAACTCGCCGGGAATGATGTCAAATATTACCGCCGAGATGTTAGGTTGGGTTAGGTTAGGTTATATTACGTTATTGACGTATGTGAGTGTAACACGGAGACGTAGAGGTCCACTCGGCAGGAATGTTGTCCAATATTACCGCCGAGATGTTAGGTTGGATTAGGTTATGTTATATTGCGTTATTGATGTATATGAGGTTTACACGGAGACGTAGAGGCCAACTCGCCAGGAATGATGTCAAATATTACCGCCGAGATGTTAGATTGGGTTACGTTAGGTTATATTACGTTATTGATGTATATAAAGGTCCCACGTAGACGTAGAGGCCAACTCGCCACGAATGTTGTCAAATCTTACCCCCGAGATGTTAGGTTGTGTTAGGTTAGGTTATATTACGTTATTGACGTATATGAGTGTTACACGGAGACGTAGAGTTCAACTCGGCAGGAATGTTGTCCAATATTACCGCCGAGATGATAGGTTGGGTTATGTTAGGTTATATTACGTTATTGATGTATATAAAGTTCCCACGGAGACGTAGAAGCCAACTCGCCAGGAATGTTGTCAAATATTACCGCCGGGATGATAGGTTGGGTTAGGTTATGTTATATTACGTTATTGATGTATATGAAGGTCAAACGGAGATGTAGAGGCCAACTCGCCAGGAACGCTGTCAAATATTACCGCCGAGATGATAGGTTGTGTTAGGTTAGGTTATATTACGTTATTGATGTATATGAGGGTTACACGGAGACGTAGAGGCCAACTCGCCAGGAATGTTGTCAAATATTACCGCCGAGATGATAGGTTGGGTTAGGTTACGTTATATTACGTTATTGGTGTATATGAGGTTTACACGGAGACGTAGAGGCCAACTCGCCAGGAATGATGTCAAATATTACCGCCGAGATGTTAGGTTGGGTTAGGTTAGGTTATATTACGTTATTGATGTATATAAAGGTCCCACGGAGACGTAGAAGCCAACTCGCCAGGAACGTTGTCAAATATTACCGCCGAGATGATAGGTTGTGTTAGGTTAGGTTATATTACGTTATTGATGTATATGAGGGTTACACGGAGACGTAGAGGCCAACTCGCCAGGAATGATGTCAAATATTACCGCCGAGATGTTAGGTTGGGTTAGGTTAGGTTATATTACGTTATTGATGTATATGAAGGTCAAACGGAGATGCAGAGACCAACTCGCCAGGTATGTTGTCAAATATTACCGCGGAAATGTTAGGTTGGGTTAGGTTAGGTTATATTACGTTATTGACGTATGTGAGTGTAACACGGAGACGTAGAGGTCCACTCGGCAGGAATGTTGTCCAATATTACCGCCGAGATGTTAGGTTGGATTAGATTATGTTATATTGCGTTATTGATGTATATGAGGTTTACACGGAGACGTAGAGGCCAACTCGCCAGGAATGATGTCAAATATTACCGCCGAGATGTTAGATTGGATTAGGTTAGGTTATATTACGTTATTGATGTATATAAAGGTCCCACGTAGACGTAGAGGCCAACTCGCCACGAATGTTGTCAAATCTTACCCCCGAGATGTTAGGTTGTGTTAGGTTAGGTTATATTACGTTATTGACGTATATGAGTGTTACACGGAGACGTAGAGTTCAACTCGGCAGGAATGTTGTCCAATATTACCGCCGAGATGTTAGTTTGGATTAGGTTATGTTATATTGCGTTATTGATGTATATGAGGTTTACACGGAGACGTAGAAGCCAACTCGCCAGGAATGTTGTCAAATATTACCGCCGGGATGATAGGTTGGGTTAGGTTATGTTATATTACGTTATTGATGTATATGAAGGTCAAACGGAGATGTAGAGGCCAACTCGCCAGGAACGCTGTCAAATATTACCGCCGAGATGATAGGTTGTGTTAGGTTAGGTTATATTACGTTATTGATGTATATGAGGGTTACACGGAGACGTAGAGGCCAACTCGCCAGGAATGTTGTCAAATATTACCGCCGAGATGATAGGTTGGGTTAGGTTACGTTATATTACGTTATTGGTGTATATGAGGTTTACACGGAGACGTAGAGGCCAACTCGCCAGGAATGATGTCAAATATTACCGCCGAGATGTTAGGTTGGGTTAGGTTAGGTTATATTACGTTATTGATGTATATAAAGGTCCCACGGAGACGTAGAAGCCAACTCGCCAGGAACGTTGTCAAATATTACCGCCGAGATGATAGGTTGTGTTAGGTTAGGTTATATTACGTTATTGATGTATATGAGGGTTACACGGAGACGTAGAGGCCAACTCGCCAGGAATGATGTCAAATATTACCGCCGAGATGTTAGGTTGGGTTAGGTTAGGTTATATTACGTTATTGATGTATATGAAGGTCAAACGGAGATGCAGAGACCAACTCGCCAGGTATGTTGTCAAATATTACCGCGGAAATGTTAGGTTGGGTTAGGTTAGGTTATATTACGTTATTGACGTATGTGAGTGTAACACGGAGACGTAGAGGTCCACTCGGCAGGAATGTTGTCCAATATTACCGCCGAGATGTTAGGTTGGATTAGATTATGTTATATTGCGTTATTGATGTATATGAGGTTTACACGGAGACGTAGAGGCCAACTCGCCAGGAATGATGTCAAATATTACCGCCGAGATGTTAGATTGGATTAGGTTAGGTTATATTACGTTATTGATGTATATAAAGGTCCCACGTAGACGTAGAGGCCAACTCGCCACGAATGTTGTCAAATCTTACCCCCGAGATGTTAGGTTGTGTTAGGTTAGGTTATATTACGTTATTGACGTATATGAGTGTTACACGGAGACGTAGAGTTCAACTCGGCAGGAATGTTGTCCAATATTACCGCCGAGATGTTAGGTTGGATTAGGTTATGTTATATTGCGTTATTGATGTATATGAGGTTTACACGGAGACGTAGAAGGCAACTCGCCAGGAATGTTGTCAAATATTACCGCCGGGATGATAGGTTGTGTTAGGTTAGGTTATATTTCGTTATTGATGTATATGAGGGTTACACGGAGACGTAGAGGCCAACTCGCCGGGAATGATGTCAAATATTACCGCCGAGATGTTAGGTTGGGTTAGGTTAGGTTATATTACGTTATTGACGTATGTGAGTGTAACACGGAGACGTAGAGGTCCACTCGGCAGGAATGTTGTCCAATATTACCGCCGAGATGTTAGGTTGGATTAGGTTATGTTATATTGCGTTATTGATGTATATGAGGTTTACACGGAGACGTAGAGGCCAACTCGCCAGGAATGATGTCAAATATTACCGCCGAGATGTTAGATTGGGTTACGTTAGGTTATATTACGTTATTGATGTATATAAAGGTCCCACGTAGACGTAGAGGCCAACTCGCCACGAATGTTGTCAAATCTTACCCCCGAGATGTTAGGTTGTGTTAGGTTAGGTTATATTACGTTATTGACGTATATGAGTGTTACACGGAGACGTAGAGTTCAACTCGGCAGGAATGTTGTCCAATATTACCGCCGAGATGATAGGTTGGGTTATGTTAGGTTATATTACGTTATTGATGTATATAAAGGTCCCACGGAGACGTAGAAGCCAACTCGCCAGGAACGTTGTCAAATATTACCGCCGAGATGATAGGTTGTGTTAGGTTAGGTTATATTACGTTATTGATGTATATGAGGGTTACGCGGAGACGTAGAGGCCAACTCGCCAGGAATGACGTCAAATATTACCGCCGAGATGATAGGTTGGGTTAGGTTATGTTATATTACGTTATTGATGTATATGAAGGTCAAACGGAGATGTAGAGGCCAACTCGCCAGGAACGTTGTCAAATATTACCGCCGAGATGATAGGTTGTGTTAGGTTAGGTTATATTACGTTATTGATGTATATGAGGGTTACACGGCGACGTAGAGGCCAACTCGCCAGGAATGTTGTCAAATATTACCGCCGAGATGATAGGTTGGGTTAGGTTACGTTATATTACGTTATTGGTGTATATGAGGTTTACACGGAGACGTAGAGGCCAACTCGCCAGGAATGATGTCAAATATTACCGCCGAGATGTTAGGTTGGGTTAGGTTAGGTTATATTACGTTATTGATGTATATAAAGGTCCCACGGAGACGTAGAAGCCAACTCGCCAGGAACGTTGTCAAATATTACCGCCGAGATGATAGGTTGTGTTAGGTTAGGTTATATTACGTTATTGATGTATATGAGGGTTACACGGAGACGTAGAGGCCAACTCGCCAGGAATGACGTCAAATATTACCGCCGAGATGATAGGTTGGGTTAGGTTATGTTATATTACGTTATTGATGTATATGAAGGTCAAACGGAGATGTAGAGGCCAACTCGCCAGGAACGTTGTCAAATATTACCGCCGAGATGATAGGTTGTGTTAGGTTAGGTTATATTACGTTATTGATGTATATGAGGGTTACACGGAGACGTAGAGGCCAACTCGCCAGGAATGATGTCAAATATTACCGCCGAGATGTTAGGTTGGGTTAGGTTAGGTTATATTACGTTATTGATGTATATGAAGGTCAAACGGAGATGCAGAGGCCAACTCGCCAGGTATGTTGTCAAATATTACCGCGGAAATGTTAGGTTGGGTTAGGTTAGGTTATATTACGTTATTGACGTATGTGAGTGTAACACGGAGACGTAGAGGTCCACTCGGCAGGAATGTTGTCCAATATTACCGCCGAGATGTTAGGTTGGATTAGATTATGTTATATTGCGTTATTGATGTATATGAGGTTTACACGGAGACGTAGAGGCCAACTCGCCAGGAATGATGTCAAATATTACCGCCGAGATGTTAGATTGGATTAGGTTAGGTTATATTACGTTATTGATGTATATAAAGGTCCCACGTAGACGTAGAGGCCAACTCGCCACGAATGTTGTCAAATCTTACCCCCGAGATGTTAGGTTGTGTTAGGTTAGGTTATATTACGTTATTGACGTATATGAGTGTTACACGGAGACGTAGAGTTCAACTCGGCAGGAATGTTGTCCAATATTACCGCCGAGATGTTAGGTTGGATTAGGTTATGTTATATTGCGTTATTGATGTATATGAGGTTTACACGGAGACGTAGAAGGCAACTCGCCAGGAATGTTGTCAAATATTACCGCCGGGATGATAGGTTGTGTTAGGTTAGGTTATATTTCGTTATTGATGTATATGAGGGTTACACGGAGACGTAGAGGCCAACTCGCCGGGAATGATGTCAAATATTACCGCCGAGATGTTAGGTTGGGTTAGGTTAGGTTATATTACGTTATTGACGTATGTGAGTGTAACACGGAGACGTAGAGGTCCACTCGGCAGGAATGTTGTCCAATATTACCGCCGAGATGTTAGGTTGGATTAGGTTATGTTATATTGCGTTATTGATGTATATGAGGTTTACACGGAGACGTAGAGGCCAACTCGCCAGGAATGATGTCAAATATTACCGCCGAGATGTTAGATTGGGTTACGTTAGGTTATATTACGTTATTGATGTATATAAAGGTCCCACGTAGACGTAGAGGCCAACTCGCCACGAATGTTGTCAAATCTTACCCCCGAGATGTTAGGTTGTGTTAGGTTAGGTTATATTACGTTATTGACGTATATGAGTGTTACACGGAGACGTAGAGTTCAACTCGGCAGGAATTTTGTCCAATATTACCGCCGAGATGATAGGTTGGGTTATGTTAGGTTATATTACGTTATTGATGTATATAAAGTTCCCACGGAGACGTAGAAGCCAACTCGCCAGGAATGTTGTCAAATATTACCGCCGGGATGATAGGTTGTGTTAGGTTAGGTTATATTACGTTATTGATGTATATGAGGGTTACACGGAGATGTAGAGGCCAACTCGCCAGGTATGTTGTCAAATATTACCGCGGAAATGTTAGGTTGGGTTAGGTTAGGTTATATTACGTTATTGATGTATATAAAGGTCCCACGGAGACGTAGAAGCCAACTCGCCAGGAACGTTGTCAAATATTACCGCCGAGATGATAGGTTGTGTTAGGTTAGGTTATATTACGTTATTGATGTATATGAGGGTTACGCGGAGACGTAGAGGCCAACTCGCCAGGAATGACGTCAAATATTACCGCCGAGATGATAGGTTGGGTTAGGTTATGTTATATTACGTTATTGATGTATATGAAGGTCAAACGAAGATGTAGAGGCCAACTCGCCAGGAACGTTGTCAAATATTACCGCCGAGATGATAGGTTGTGTTAGGTTAGGTTATATTACGTTATTGATGTATATGAGGGTTACACGGAGACGTAGAGGCCAACTCGCCAGGAATGTTGTCAAATATTACCGCCGAGATGATAGGTTGGGTTAGGTTACGTTATATTACGTTATTGGTGTATATGAGGTTTACACGGAGACGTAGAGGCCAACTCGCCAGGAATGATGTCAAATATTACCGCCGAGATGTTAGGTTGGGTTAGGTTAGGTTATATTACGTTATTGATGTATATAAAGGTCCCACGGAGACGTAGAAGCCAACTCGCCAGGAACGTTGTCAAATATTACCGCCGAGATGATAGGTTGTGTTAGGTTAGGTTATATTACGTTATTGATGTATATGAGGGTTACACGGAGACGTAGAGGCCAACTCGCCAGGAATGACGTCAAATATTACCGCCGAGATGATAGGTTGGGTTAGGTTATGTTATATTACGTTATTGATGTATATGAAGGTCAAACGGAGATGTAGAGGCCAACTCGCCAGGAACGTTGTCAAATATTACCGCCGAGATGATAGGTTGTGTTAGGTTAGGTTATATTACGTTATTGATGTATATGAGGGTTACACGGAGACGTAGAGGCCAACTCGCCAGGAATGATGTCAAATATTACCGCCGAGATGTTAGGTTGGGTTAGGTTAGGTTATATTACGTTATTGATGTATATGAAGGTCAAACGGAGATGCAGAGGCCAACTCGCCAGGTATGTTGTCAAATATTACCGCGGAAATGTTAGGTTGGGTTAGGTTAGGTTATATTACGTTATTGACGTATGTGAGTGTAACACGGAGACGTAGAGGTCCACTCGGCAGGAATGTTGTCCAATATTACCGCCGAGATGTTAGGTTGGATTAGATTATGTTATATTGCGTTATTGATGTATATGAGGTTTACACGGAGACGTAGAGGCCAACTCGCCAGGAATGATGTCAAATATTACCGCCGGGATGATAGGTTGTGTTAGGTTAGGTTATATTTCGTTATTGATGTATATGAGGGTTACACGGAGACGTAGAGGCCAACTCGCCGGGAATGATGTCAAATATTACCGCCGAGATGTTAGGTTGGGTTAGGTTAGGTTATATTACGTTATTGATGTATATGAATGTCAAACGGAGACGTAGATGCCAACTCACCAGGAATGTTGCCAAATATTACCGCCGAGATGATAGGTTGGGTTAGGTTACGTTATATTACGTTATTGATATATATGAAGGTCAAACGGAGACGTAGAGGCGAACTCGTCAGGAATGTTGTCCAATATTACCGCCGAGATGTTAGGTTGGGTTAGGTTAGGTTATATTACGTTATTGATGTATATAAAGGTCCCAGGGAGACGTAGATGCCAACTCGCCAGGAATGTTGTCAAATATTACCGCCGAGATGATAGGTTGGGTTAGGTTACGTTATATCACGTTATTGATGTATATGAGGTTTACACGGAGACGTAGAGGCCAACTCGCCAGGAATGATGTCAAATATTACCGCCGAGATGTTAGGTTGGGTTAGGTTAGGTTATATTACGTTATTGATGTATATAAAGGTCCCACGGAGACGTAGAAGCCAACTCGCCAGGAACGTTGTCAAATATTACCGCCGAGATGATAGGTTGTGTTAGGTTAGGCTATATTACGTTATTGATGTATATGAGGGTTACACGGAGACGTAGAGGCCAACTCGCCAGGAATGACGTCAAATATTACCGCCGAGTTGATAGGTTGGGTTAGGTTATGTTATATTACGTTACTGATGTATATGAAGGTCAAACGGAGATGTAGAGGCCAACTCGCCAGGTATGTTGTCAAATATTACCGCGGAAATGTTAGGTTGGGTTAGGTTAGGTTATATTACGTTATTGACGTATGTGAGTGTAACACGGAGACGTAGAGGTCCACTCGGCAGGAATGTTGTCCAATATTACCGCCGAGATGTTAGGTTGGATTAGGTTATGTTATATTGCGTTATTGATGTATATGAGGTTTACACGGAGACGTAGGGGCCAACTCGCCGGGAATGATATCAAATATTACCGCCGAGATGTTAGGTTGGGTTAGGTTAGGTTATATTACGTTATTGATGTATATAAAGGTCGCACGGAGACGTAGAAGCCAACTCGCCAGGAACGTTGTCAAATATTACCGCCGAGATGATAGGTTGTGTTAGGTTAGGTTATATTACGTTATTGATGTATATGAGGGTTACACGGAGACGTAGAGGCCAACTCGCCAGGAATGACGTCAAATATTACCGCCGAGATGATAGGTTGGGTTAGGTTATGTTATATTACGTTATTGATGTATATGAAGGTCAAACGGAGATGTAGAGGCCAACTCGCCAGGAACGTTGTCAAATATTACCGCCGAGATGATAGGTTGTGTTAGGTTAGGTTATATTACGTTATTGATGTATATGAGGGTTACACGGAGACGTAGAGGCCAACTCGCCAGGAATGATGTCAAATATTACCGCCGAGATGTTAGGTTGGGTTACGTTAGGTTATATTACGTTATTGATGTATATGAAGGTCAAACGGAGATGTAGAGGCCAACTCGCCAGGTATGTTGTCAAATATTACCGCGGAAATGTTAGGTTGGGTTAGGTTAGGTTATATTACGTTATTGACGTATGTGAGTGTAACACGGAGACGTAGAGGTCACTCGGCAGGAATGTTGTCCAATATTACCGCCGAGATGTTAGGTTGGATTAGGTTATGTTATATTGCGTTATTGATGTATATGAGGTTTACACGGAGACGTAGAGGCCAACTCGCCAGGAATGATGTCAAATATTACCGCCGAGATGTTAGATTGGGTTAGGTTAGGTTATATTACGTTATTGATGTATATAAAATTCCCACGGAGACGTAGAGGCCAACTCGCCAGGAATGTTGTCAAATATTACCGCCCAGATGATAGGTTGGGATAGGTTAGGTTATATAACGTTATTGATGGATATGAAGTTCCCACGTAGACGTAGACGCCAACTCGCCAGGAATGTTGTCAAATATTACCGCCGAGATGATAGGTTGGGTTAGGTTAGGTAATATTACGTTATTGATGTATATGAAGGCCCCACGGAGACGTAGAGGCCAACCCGCCAGGAATGTTGGCAAATAATAGCGCCGAAAGGTTAGGTTGGGTTACTTTTGGTTATATTACGTTATTGATATATGTGAAGGTCCCACGGAGACGTAGAGGCCAACTTGCCAGGAATGTTGTCAAATATTACCACCGAGATGATAGGTTGGGTTAGGTTAGCTTATATTACGATATTGATGTATATGAAGGGCCCACGGAGACGTAGAGGCCAACTCGCCAGGAATGTTGTCAAATATTACCGCCCAGATGATAGGTTGGGATAGGTTAGGTTATATAACGTTATTGATGGATATGAAGTTCCCACGTAGACGTAGACGCCAACTCGCCAGGAATGTTGTCAAATATTACCGCCGAGATGATAGGTTGGGTTAGGTTAGGTAATATTACGTTATTGATGTATATGAAGGCCCCACGGAGACGTAGAGGCCAACCCGCCAGGAATGTTGGCAAATAATAGCGCCGAAAGGTTAGGTTGGGTTACTTTTGGTTATATTACGTTATTGATATATGTGAAGGTCCCACGGAGACGTAGAGGCCAACTTGCCAGGAATGTTGTCAAATATTACCACCGAGATGATAGGTTGGGTTAGGTTAGCTTATATTACGATATTGATGTATATGAAGGGCCCACGGAGACGTAGAGGCCAACTCGCCAGGAATGTTGTCAAATATTACCGCCGAGATGATAGGTTGGGTTAGGTTAGGTAATATTACGTTATTGATGTATATGAAGGCCCCACGGAGACGTAGAGGACAACTCGCCAGGAATGTTGTCAAATATTACCGCCGAGATGTTAGGTTGGGTTAGGTTAGGTTATATTAGGTTATTGATGTATATAAAATTCCCACGGAGACGTAGAGGCCAACTCGCCAGGAATGTTGTCAAATATTAGTACAGAGATGTTAGGTTGGGTTAGGTTAGGTTATATTACGCTATTGATGTATATAAAAGTCCCACGGAGACGTAGAAGCCAACTCGACAGGAATGTTGTCAAATAATAGCGCCGAAAGGTTAGGTTGGGTTAGTTTTGGTTATATTACGTTATTGATGTATATGAAGGTCCCACGGAGACGTAGAGGCCAACTCGCCAGGAATGTTGTCACATAATAGCGCCGAGTGGTTAGGTCGGGTTATATTAGGTTATATTACGTTATTAATGGATATGAAGGTCTCACGGAGACGTAGAGGCCAACTCGCCAGGAATGTTGTCAAATATTAGTACCGAGATGTTAGGTTGGGTTATGTTAGGTTATATTACGCTATTGATGTATATAAAAGTCCCACGGAGACGTAGAGGCCAACTCGCCAGGAATGTTGTCAAATATTACCGCCCAGATGATAGGTTGGGTTAGGTTAGGTAATATTACGTTATTGATGTATATAAAGGCCCCACGGAGGCGTAGAGGCCAACCCGCCAGGAATGTTGGCAAATAATAGCGCCGAAAGATTAGGTTGGGTTAGTTTTGGTTATATTACGTTATTGATGTATATAAAAGTCCCACGGAGACGTAGAGGCCAACTCGCCAGGAATGTTGTCAAATATTACCGCCGAGATGATAGGTTGGGTTAGGTTAGGTTATATTACGTTATTGATGTATATGAAGGCCCCACGAATACGTAGAGGCCAACTCGCAAGGAATGTTGTCAAATAATAGCGCAGAAAGGTTAGGCTGGGTTATGTAAGGTTATATTACGTTATTGATGTATATGAAGGTCCCACGGAGACGTAGAGGCCAACTCGCCAGGAATGTTGTCAAATATTACCGCCGAGATGACAGGTTGGGTTAGGTTAGGTAATATTACGTTATTGATGTACATGAAGGCCCCACGGAGACGTAGAGGCCAACTCGCCAGGAATGTTGTCAAATATTACCGCCGAGATGTTAGGTTGGGTTAGGTTAGGTTATATTACGTTATTGATGTATACAAAATTCCCACGGAGACGTAGAGGCCAACTCGCCAGGAATGTTGTCAAATATTACCGCCCAGATGATAGGTTGGGATAGGTTAGGTTATATAACGTTATTGATGGATATGAAGTTCCCACTTAGACGTAGACGCCAACTCGCCAGGAATGTTGTCAAATATTACCGCCGAGATGATAGGTTGGGTTAGGTTAGGTAATATTACGTTATTGATGTATATAAAGGCCCCACGGAGACGTAGAGGCCAACCCGCCAGGAATGTTGGCAAATAATAGCGCCGAAAGGTTAGGTTGGGTTAGTTTTGGTTATATTACGTTATTGATATATGTGAAGGTCCCACGGAGACGCAGAGGCCAACTTGCCAGGAATGTTGTCAAATATTACCGCCGAGATGATAGGTTGGGTTAGGTTAGGTAATATTACGTTATTGATGTATATAAAGGCCGCACGGAGACGTAGAGGCCAACCCGCCAGGAATGTTGGCAAATAATAGCGCCGAAAGGTTAGGTTGGGTTAGTTTTGGTTATATTACGTTATTGATATATGTGAAGGTCCCACGGAGACGTAGAGGCCAACTTGCCAGGAATGTTGTCAAATATTACCACCGAGATGATAGGTTGGGTTAGGTTAGCTTATATTACGATATTGATGTATATGAAGGGCCCACGGAGACGTAGAGGCCAACTCGCCAGGAATGTTGTCAAATATTACCGCCGAGATGATATGTTGGGTTAGGTTAGGTTATATTACGTTATTGATGTATATAAAATTCCCACGGAGACGTAGAGGCCAACTCGCCAGGAATGTTATCAAATATTAGTACAGAGATGTTAGGTTGGGTTAGGTTAGGTTATATTACGCTATTGATGTATATAAAAGTCCCACGGAGACGTAGAAGCCAACTCGACAGGAATGTTGTCAAATAATAGCGCCGAAAGGTTAGGTTGGGTTAGGTTAGGTTATATTACGTTATTGATGTATATGAAGGTCCCACGGAGACGTAGAGGCCAACTCGCCAGGAATGTTGTCAAATATTACCGCCCAGATGATAGGTTGGGATAGGTTAGGTTATATTACGTTATTGATGGATATGAAGGTCCCACCGAGACGTAGACGCCAACTCGCCAGGAATATTGTCAAATATTACCGCCGAGATGATAGGTTGGGTTAGGTTAGGTAATATTACGTTATTGATGTATATAAAGGCCCCACGGAGACGTAGAGGCCAACCCGCCAGGAATGTTGGCAAATAATAGCGCCGAAAGGTTAGGTTGGGTTAGTTTTGGTTATATCACGTTATTTTTATATGTGAAGGTCCCACGGAGACGTAGAGGCCAACTCGCCAGGAATGTTGTCACATAATAGCGCCGAGTGGTTAGGTCGGGTTATATTAGGTTATATTACGTCATTGATGGATATGAAGGTCTCACGGAGACGTAGAGGCCAACTCGCCAGGAATGTTGTCAAATATTACCGCCGAGATGTTAGATTGGGTTAGGTTAGGGTATATTCGTTAATGATGTATATAAAAGTCCCACGGAGACGTAGAGGTCAACTCGCCAGGAATGTTGTCAAATAATAGCGCCGAGAGGTTAGGTTGGGTTATATAAGGTTATATTATGTTATTGATGGATATGAAGGTCTCACGGAGACGTAGAGGCCAACACGCCAGGAATGTTGTCAAATATTACCGCCGAGATGTTAGGTTGGGTTAGGTTAGATTATATTACGTTATTGATGTATATAAAGGTCCCACGGAGACGTAGAAGCCAACTCGCCAGGAACGTTGTCAAATATTACCGCCGAGATGATAGGTTGTGTTAGGTTAGGTTATATTACGTTATTGATGTATATGAGGGTTACACGGAGACGTAGAGGCCAACTCGCCAGGAATGACGTCAAATATTACCGCCGAGTTGATAGGTTGGGTTAGGTTATGTTATATTACGTTATTGATGTATATAAAGGTCAAACGGAGATGTAGAGGCCAACTCGCCAGGAACGTTGTCAAATATTACCGCCGAGATGATAGGTTGTGTTAGGTTAGGTTATATTACGTTATTGATGTATATGAGGGTTACACGGAGACGTAGAGGCCAACTCGCCAGGAATGATGTCAAATATTACCGCCGAGATGTTAGGTTGGGTTAGGTTAGGTTATATTACGTTATTGATGTATATGAATGTCAAACGGAGATGTAGAGGCCAACTCGCCAGGAACGTTGTCAAATATTACCGCCGAGATGATAGGTTGTGTTAGGTTAGGTTATATTACGTTATTGATGTATATGAGGGTTACACGGAGACGTAGAGGCCAACTCGCCAGGAATGATGTCAAATATTACCGCCGAGATGTTAGGTTGGGTTAGGTTAGGTTATATTACGTTATTGATGTATATGAATGTCAAACGGAGATGTAGAGGCCAACTCGCCAGGTATGTTGTCAAATATTACCGCGGAAATGTTAGGTTGGGTTAGGTTAGGTTATATTACGTTATTGACGTATGTGAGTGTAACACGGAGACGTAGAGGTCCACTCGGCAGGAATGTTGTCCAATATTACCGCCGAGATGTTAGGTTGGATTAGGTTATGTTATATTACGTTATTGATGTATATAAAATTCCCACGGAGACGTAGAGGCCAACTCGCCAGGAATGATGTCAAATATTACCGCCGAGATGTTAGATTGGGTTAGGTTAGGTTATATTACGTTATTGATGTATATAAATGTCCCACGTAGACGTAGAGGCCAACTCGCCACGAATGTTGTCAAATGTTACCGCCGAGATGTTAGGTTGGGTTAGGTTAGGTTATATTACGTTATTGATGTATATGAAGGTCAAACGGAGACGTAGAGGCGAAATCGCCAGGAATGTTGTCCAATATTACCGCCGAGATGTTAGGTTGGGTTAGGTTAGGTTATATTACGTTATTGATGTATATAAAGGTCCCAGGGAGACGTAGATGCCAGCTCGCCAGGAATGTTGTCAAATATAACCGCCGAGATGATAGGTTGGATTAGGTTACGTTATATTACGTTATTGATGTATATGAGGGTTACACGGAGACGTAGAGGCCAACTCGCCAGGAAAGATGTCAAATATTACCGCCGAGATGTTAGATTGGGTTAGGTTAGGTTATATTACGTTATGATGTATATGAAGGTCAAACGGAGACGTAGATGCCAACTCACCAGGAATGTTGCCAAATATTACCGCCGAGATGATAGGTTGGGTTAGGTTACGTTATATTACGTTATTGATCTATATGAAGGTCAAACGGAGACGTAGAGGCGAACTCGCCAGGAATGTTGTCCAATATTACCGCCGAGATGTTAGGTTGGGTTAGGTTAGGTTATATTACGTTATTGATGTATATAAAGGTCCCAGGGAGACGTAGATGCCAACTCGCCAGGAATGTTGTCAAATATTACCGCCGAGATGATAGGTTGGGTTAGGTTACGTTATATCACGTTATTGATGTATATGAGGTTTACACGGAGACGTAGAGGCCAACTCGCCAGGAATGATGTCAAATATTACCGCCGAGATGTTAGGTTGGGTTAGGTTAGATTATATTACGTTATTGATGTATATAAAGGTCCCACGGAGACGTAGAAGCCAACTCGCCAGGAACGTTGTCAAATATTACCGCCGAGATGATAGGTTGTGTTAGGTTAGGTTATATTACGTTATTGATGTATATGAGGGTTACACGGAGACGTAGAGGCCAACTCGCCAGGAATGACGTCAAATATTACCGCCGAGTTGATAGGTTGGGTTAGGTTATGTTATATTACGTTATTGATGTATATGAAGGTCAAACGGAGATGTAGAGGCCAACTCGCCAGGAACGTTGTCAAATATTACCGCCGAGATGATAGGTTGTGTTAGGTTAGGTTATATTACGTTATTGATGTATATGAGGGTTACACGGAGACGTAGAGGCCAACTCGCCAGGAATGATGTCAAATATTACCGCCGAGATGTTAGGTTGGGTTAGGTTAGGTTATATTACGTTATTGATGTATATGAAGGTCAAACGGAGATGTAGAGGCCAACTCGCCAGGTTTGTTGTCAAATATTACCGCGGAAATGTTAGGTTGGGTTAGGTTAGGTTATATTACGTTATTGACGTATGTGAGTGTAACACGGAGACGTAGAGGTCCACTCGGCAGGAATGTTGTCCAATATTACCGCCGAGATGTTAGGTTAGATTAGGTTATGTTATATTGCGTTATTGATGTATATGAGGTTTACACGGAGACGTAGAAGCCAACTCGCCAGGAATGATGTCAAATATTACCGCCGATATGTTAGATTGGGTTAGGTTAGGTTATATTACGTTATTGATGTATATAAAGGTCCCACGTAGACGTACAGGCCAACTCGCCACGAATGTTGTCAAATCTTACCCCCGAGATGTTAGGTCGTGTTAGGTTAGGTTATATTACGTTATTGACGTATATGAGTGTTACACGGAGACGTAGAGTTCAACTCGGCAGGAATGTTGTCCAATATTACCGCCGAGATGTTAGGTTGGATTAGGTTAGGTTATATTACGTTATTGATCTATATAAAGTTCCCACGGAGACGTAGAAGCCAACTCGCCAGGAATGTTGCCAAAAATTACCGCCGAGATGATAGGTTGGGTTAGGTTACGTTATATTACGTTATTGATGTATATGAAGGTGAAACGGAGATGTAGAGGCCAACTCGACAGGTATGTTGTCAAATATTACCGCGGAAATGTTAGGTTGGGTTAGGTTAGGTTACATTACGTTATTGATGTATATGAGGGTTACACGGAGACGTAGAGGCCAACTCGCCGGGAATGATGTCAAATATTACCGCCGAGATGTTAGGTTGGGTTAGGTTAGGTTATATTACGTTATTGATGTATATAAAGGTCCCACGGAGACGTAGAAGCCAACTCGCCAGGAACGTTGTCAAATATTACCGCCGAGATGATAGGTTGTGTTAGGTTAGGTTATATTACGTTATTGATGTATATGAGGGTTACACGGAGACGTAGAGGCCAACTCGCCAGGAATGACGTCAAATATTACCGCCGAGATGATAGGTTGGGTTAGGTTATGTTATATTACGTTATTGATGTATATGAAGGTCAAACGGAGATGTAGAGGCCAACTCGCCAGGAACGTTGTCAAATATTACCGCCGAGATGATAGGTTGTGTTAGGTTAGGTTATATTACGTTATTGATGTATATGAGGTTTACACGGAGACGTAGAGTCCAACTCGCCAGGAATGTTGTCAAATATTACCGCCGATATGTGAGGTTGGGTTAGGTTATGTTATATTACGTTATTGATGTATATAAAGGTCAAACGGAGATGTAGAGGCCAACTCGACAGGTATGTTGTCAAATATTACCCCGGAAATGTTAGGTTGGGTTAGGTTAGGTTATATTACGTTATTGATGTATATGAAGGTCAAACGGAGATGTAGAGGCCAACTCGACAGGTGTGTTGTCAAATATTACCCCGGAAATGTTAGGTTGGGTTAGGTTAGGTGATATTACGTTATTGATGTATATGAGGGTTACACGGAGACGTAGAGGCCAACTCGCCGGGAATGGTGTCAAATATTACCGCCGAGATGTTAGGTTGGGTTAGGTTAGGTTATATTACGTTATTGATGTATATGAAGGTCAAACGGAGATGTAGAGGCCAACTCGCCAGGTATGTTGTCAAATATTACCGCGGAAATGTTAGGTTGGGTTAGGTTAGGTTATATTACGTTATTGAAGTATATGACCGTTACACGGAGACGTAGAGGTCCACTCGGCAGAAATGTTGTCCGATATTACCGCCGAGATGTTAGGTTGGGTTAGGTTATGTTATATTACTATATTGATGTATATGAAGGTCAAACGGAGATGTAGAGGCCAACTCGCCAGGTATGTTGTCAAATATTACCGCGGAAATGTTAGGTTGGGTTAGGTTAGGTTATATTACGTTATTGATGTATATGAAGGACAAACGGAGACGTAGAGGCGAAATCGCCAGGAATGTTGTCCAATATTACCGCCGAGATGTTAGGTTGGGTTAGGTTAGGTTATATTACGTTATTGATGTATATAAAGTTCCCACGGAGACGTAGAAGCCAACTCGCCAGGAATGTTGTCAAATATTACCGCCGCGATGATAGGTTGTGTTAGGTTAGGTTATATTACGTTATTGACGTATATGAGTTTTACACGGAGACGTAGAGGTCAACTCGGCAGGAATGTTGTCCAATATTACCGCCGAGATGTTAGTTTGGGTTAGGTTAGGTTATGTTATGTTATTGATGTATATAAAGGTCCCAGGGAGACGTAGATGCCAACTCGCCAGGAATGTTGTCAAATATAACCGCCGAGATGATAGGTTGGATGAGGTTACGTTATATTACGTTATTGATGTATATGAGTGTTACACGGAGACGTAGAGGCCAACTCGCCAGGAAACATGTCAAATATTACCGCCGAGATGTTAGGTTGGGTTAGGTTAGGTTATATTACGTTATTGATGTATATGAAGGTCAAACGGAGACGTAGATGCCAACTCGCAAGGAATGTTGCCAAATATTACCGCGAAGATGATAGGTTGGGTTAGGTTACGTTATATTACGTTATTGATGTATATGAGGTTTACACGGAGACGTAGAGTCCAACTCGCCAGGAATGTTGTCAAATATTACCGCCGATATGTGAGGTTGGGTTAGGTTATGTTATATTACGTTATTGATGTATATAAAGGTCAAACGGAGATGTAGAGGCCAACTCGACAGGTATGTTGTCAAATATTACCCCGGAAATGTTAGGTTGGGTTAGGTTAGGTTATATTACGTTATTGATGTATATGAAGGTCAAACGGAGATGTAGAGGCCAACTCGACAGGTGTGTTGTCAAATATTACCCCGGATATGTTAGGTTGGGTTAGGTTAGGTTATATTACGTTATTGATGTATATGAGGGTTACACGGAGACGTAGAGGCCAACTCGCCGGGAATGGTGTCAAATATTACCGCCGAGATGTTAGGTTGGGTTAGGTTAGGTTATATTACGTTATTGATGTATATGAAGGTCAAACGGAGATGTAGAGGCCAACTCGCCAGGTATGTTGTCAAATATTACCGCGGAAATGTTAGGTTGGGTTATGTTAGGTTATATTACGTTATTGAAGTATATGACCGTTACACGGAGACGTAGAGGTCCACTCGGCAGGAATGTTGTCCGATATTACCGCCGAGATGTTAGGTTGGGTTAGGTTATGTTATATTACGATATTGATGTATATGAAGGTCAAACGGAGATGTAGAGGCCAACTCGCCAGGTATGTTGTCAAATATTACCGCGGAAATGTTAGGTTGGGTTAGGTTAGGTTATATTACGTTATTGATGTATATGAAGGACAAACGGAGACGTAGAGGCGAAATCGCCAGGAATGTTGTCCAATATTACCGCCGAGATGTTAGGTTGGGTTAGGTTAGGTTATATTACGTTATTGACGTATATGAGTTTTACACGGAGACGTAGAGGTCAACTCGGCAGGAATGTTGTCCAATATTACCGCCGAGAGGTTAGTTTGGGTTAGGTTAGGTTATGTTACGTTATTGATGTATATAAAGGTCCCAGGGAGACGTAGATGCCAACTCGCCAGGAATGTTGTCAAATATAACCGCCGAGATGATAGGTTGGATGAGGTTACGTTATATTACGTTATTGATGTATATGAGTGTTACACGGAGACGTAGAGGCCAACTCGCCAGGAAACATGTCAAATATTACCGCCGAGATGTTAGGTTGGGTTAGGTTAGGTTATATTACGTTATTGATGTATATGATGGTCAAACGGAGACGTAGATGCCAACTCGCCAGGAATGTTGCCAAATATTGCCGCCGAGATGATAGGTTGGGTTAGGTTATGTTATATTACGTTATTGATGTATATGAAGGTCAAACGGAGATGTAGAGGCCAACTCGACAGGTATGTTGTCAAATATTACCGCGGAAATGTTAGGTTGGGTTAGGTTAGGTTATATTACGTTATTGATGTATATGAGGGTTACACGGAGACGTAGGGGCCAACTCGCCGGGAATGATGTCAAATATTACCGCCGAGATGTTAGGTTGGGTTAGGTTAGGTTATATTACGTTATTGATGTATATAAAGGTCGCACGGAGACGTAGAAGCCAACTCGCCAGGAACGTTGTCAAATATTACCGCCGAGATGATAAGTTGTGTTAGGTTAGGTTATATTACGTTATTGATGTATATGAGGGTTACACGGAGACGTAGAGGCCCACTCGCCAGGAATGACGTCAAATATTACCGCCGAGATGATAGGTTCGGTTAGGTTATGTTATATTACGTTATTGATGTATATGAAGGTCAAACGGAGATGTAGAGGCCAACTCGCCAGGAACGTTGTCAAATATTACCGCCGAGATGATAGGTTGTGTTAGGTTAGGTTATATTACGTTATTGATGTATATGAGGGTTACACGGAGACGTAGAGGCCAACTCGCCAGGAATGATGTCAAATATTACCGCCGAGATGTTAGGTTGGGTTAGGTTAGGTTATATTACGTTATTGATGTATATGAAGGTCAAACGGAGATGTAGAGGCCAACTCGCCAGGTTTGTTGTCAAATATTACCGCGGAAATGTTAGGTTGGGTTAGGTTAGGTTATATTACGTTATTGACGTATGTGAGTGTAACACGGAGACGTAGAGGTCCACTCGGCAGGAATGTTGTCCAATATTACCGCCGAGATGTTAGGTTAGATTAGGTTATGTTATATTGCGTTATTGATGTATATGAGGTTTACACGGAGACGTAGAAGCCAACTCGCCAGGAATGATGTCAAATATTACCGCCGATATGTTAGATTGGGTTAGGTTAGGTTATATTACGTTATTGATGTATATAAAGGTCCCACGTAGACGTACAGGCCAACTCGCCACGAATGTTGTCAAATCTTACCCCCGAGATGTTAGGTCGTGTTAGGTTAGGTTATATTACGTTATTGACGTATATGAGTGTTACACGGAGACGTAGAGTTCAACTCGGCAGGAATGTTGTCCAATATTACCGCCGAGATGTTAGGTTGGATTAGGTTAGGTTATATTACGTTATTGATCTATATAAAGTTCCCACGGAGACGTAGAAGCCAACTCGCCAGGAATGTTGCCAAAAATTACCGCCGAGATGATAGGTTGGGTTAGGTTACGTTATATTACGTTATTGATGTATATGAAGGTGAAACGGAGATGTAGAGGCCAACTCGACAGGTATGTTGTCAAATATTACCGCGGAAATGTTAGGTTGGGTTAGGTTAGGTTACATTACGTTATTGATGTATATGAGGGTTACACGGAGACGTAGAGGCCAACTCGCCGGGAATGATGTCAAATATTACCGCCGAGATGTTAGGTTGGGTTACGTTAGGTTATATTACGTTATTGATGTATATGAAGGTCAAACGGAGATGTAGAGGCCAACTCGCCAGGTATGCTGTCAAATATTACCGCGGAAATGTTAGGTTGGGTTAGGTTAGGTTATATTACGTTATTGACGTATGTGAGTGTAACACGGAGACGTAGAGGTCACTCGGCAGGAATGTTGTCCAATATTACCGCCGAGATGTTAGGTTGGATTAGGTTATGTTATATTGCGTTATTGATGTATATGAGGTTTACACGGAGACGTAGAGGCCAACTCGCCAGGAATGATGTCAAATATTACCGCCGAGATGTTAGATTGGGTTAGGTTAGGTTATATTACGTTATTGATGTATATGAAGGTCAGACGGAGACGTAGATGCCAACTCGCCAGGAATGTTGCCAAATATTACCGCCGAGATGATAGGTTGGGTTAGGTTACGTTATATTACGTTATTGATGTATATGAAGGTCAAACGGAGACGTAGCGGCGAACTCGCCAGGAATGTTGTCCAATATTACCGCCGAGATGTTAGGTTGTGTTAGGTTAGGTTATATTACGTTATTGACGTATATGAGTGTTACACGGAGACGTAGAGTTCAACTCGGCAGGAATGTTGTCCAATATTACCGCCGAGATGTTAGGTTGGATTAGGTTAGGTTATATTACGTTATTGATGTATATAAAGTTCCCACGGAGACGTAGAAGCCAACTCGCCAGGAATGTTGTCAAATACTACCGCCGGGATGATAGGTTGTGTTAGGTTAGGTTATATTACGTTATTGATGTATATGAGGGTTACACGGAGACGTAAAGGCCAACTCGCCAGGAAACATGTCAAATATTACCGCCGAGATGTTAGGTTGGGTTAGGTCAGGTTATATTACGTTATTGATGTATATGAAGGTCAAACGGAGACGTAGATGCCAACTCGCCAGGAATGTTGCCAAATATTACCGCCGAGATGATAGGTTGGGTTAGGTTACGTTATATCACGTTATTGATGTATATGAGGTTTACACGGAGACGTAGAGGCCAACTCGCCAGGAATGATGTCAAATATTACCGCCGAGATGTTAGGTTGGGTTAGGTTAGGTTATATTACGTTATTGATGTATATAAAGGTCCCACGGAGACGTAGAAGCCAACTCGCCAGGAACGTTGTCAAATATTACCGCCGAGATGATAGGTTGTGTTAGATTAGGTTATATTACGTTATTGACGTATATGAGTGTTACACGGAGACGTAGAGTTCAACTCGCCAGGAATGATGTCAAATATTACCGCCGAGATGTTAGATTGGTTTAGGTTAGGTTATATTACGTTATTGATGTATATAAAGGTTCCACGTAGACGTAGAAGCCAACTCGCCACGAATGTTGTCAAATCTTACCCCCGAGATGTTAGGTTGTGTTAGGTTAGGTTATATTACGTTATTGACGTATATGAGTGTTACACGGAGACGTAGAGTTCAACTCGGCAGGAATGTTGTCCAATATTACCGCCGAGATGTTAGGTTGGATTAGGTTAGGTTATATTACGTTATTGATGTATATAAAGTTCCCACGGAGACGTAGAAGCCAACTCGCCAGGAATGTTGTCAAATATTACCGCCGGGATGATAGGTTGTGTTAGGTTAGGTTATATTACGTTATTGATGTATATGAGGGTTACACGGAGACGTAAAGGCCAACTCGCCAGGAAACATGTCAAATATTACCGCCGAGATGTTAGGTTGGGTTAGGTTAGGTTATATTACGTTATTGATGTATATGAAGGTCAAACGGAGACGTAGAGGCGAACTCGCGAGGAATGTTGTCCAATATTACCGCCGAGATGTTAGGTTGTGTTAGGTTAGGTTATATTACGTTATTGATGTATATGAGGGTTACACGGAGACGTAGAGGCCAACTCGCCAGGAATGACGTCAAATATTACCGCCGAGATGATAGGTTGGGTTAGGTTATGTTATATTACGTTATTGATGTATATGAAGGTCAAACGGAGATGTAGAGGCCAACTCGCCAGGAACGTTGTCAAATATTACCGCCGAGATGATAGGTTGTGTTAGGTTAGGTTATATTACGTTATTGATGTATATGAGGGTTACACGGAGACGTAGAGGCCAACTCGCCAGGAATGATGTCAAATATTACCGCCGAGATGTTAGGTTGGGTTACGTTAGGTTATATTACGTTATTGATGTATATGAAGGTCAAACGGAGATGTAGAGGCCAACTCGCCAGGTATGTTGTCAAATATTACCGCGGAAATGTTAGGTTGGGTTAGGTTAGGTTATATTACGTTATTGACGTATGTGAGTGTAACACGGAGACGTAGAGGTCACTCGGCAGGAATGTTGTCCAATATTACCGCCGAGATGTTAGGTTGGATTAGGTTATGTTATATTGCGTTATTGATGTATATGAGGTTTACAGGGAGACGTAGAGGCCAACTCGCCAGGAATGATGTCAAATATTACCGCCGAGATGTTAGATTGGGTTAGGTTAGGTTATATTACGTTATTGATGTATATGAAGGTCAAACGGAGACGTAGATGCCAACTCGCCGGGAATGTTGCCAAATATTACCGCCGAGATGATAGGTTGGGTTAGGTTACGTTATATTACGTTATTGATGTATATGAAGGTCAAACGGAGACGTAGCGGCGAACTCGCCAGGAATGTTGTCCAATATTACCGCCGAGATGTTAGGTTGTGTTAGGTTAGGTTATATTACGTTATTGATGTATATAAAGGTCGCACGGAGACGTAGAAGCCAACTCGCCAGGAACGTTGTCAAATATTACCGCCGAGATGGTAGGTTGTGTTAGGTTAGGTTATATTACGTTATTGATGTATATGAGGGTTACACGGAGATGTAGAGGCCAACTCGCCAGGTATGTTGTCAAATATTACCGCGGAAATGTTAGGTTGGGTTAGGTTAGGTTATATTACGTTATTGACGTATGTGAGTGTAACACGGAGACGTAGAGGTCCACTCGGCAGGAATGTTGTCCAATATTACCGCCGAGATGTTAGGTTGGATTAGGTTATGTTATATTGCGTTATTGATGTATATGAGGTTTACACGGAGACGTAGAGGCCAACTCGCCAGGAATGATGTCAAATATTACCGCCGAGATGTTAGATTGGGTTAGGTTAGGTTATATTACGTTATTGATGTATATAAAGGTCCCACGTAGACGTAGAGGCCAACTCGCCACGAATGTTGTCAAATCTTACCCCCGAGATGGTAGGTTGTGTTAGGTTAGGTTATATTACGTTATTGACGTATATGAGTGTTACACGGAGACGTAGAGTTCAACTCGGCAGGAATGTTGTCCAATATTACCGCCGAGATGTTAGGTTGGATTAGGTTAGGTTATATTACGTTATTGATGTATATAAAGTTCCCACGGAGACGTAGAAGCCAACTCGCCAAGAATGTTGTCAAATATTACCGCCGGGATGATAGGTTGTGTTAGGTTAGGTTATATTACGTTATTGATGTATATGAGGGTTACACGGAGACGTAAAGGCCAACTCGCCAGGAAACATGTCAAATATTACCGCCGAGATGTTAGGTTGGGTTAGGTCAGGTTATATTTCGTTATTGATGTATATGAAGGTCAAACGGAGACGTAGATGCCAACTCGCCAGGAATGTTGCCAAATATTACCGCCGAGATGATAGGTTGGGTTAGGTTACGTTATATCACGTTATTGATGTATATGAGGTTTACACGGAGACGTAGAGGCCAACTCGCCAGGAATGATGTCAAATATTACCGCCGAGATGTTAGGTTGGGTTAGGTTAGGTTATATTACGTTATTGATGTATATAAAGGTCCCACGGAGACGTAGAAGCCAATTCGCCAGGAACGTTGTCAAATATTACCGCCGAGATGATAGGTTGTGTTAGGTTAGGTTATATTACGTTATTGATGTATATGAGGGTTACGCGGAGACGTAGAGGCCAACTCGCCAGGAATGACGTCAAATATTACCGCCGAGATGATAGGTTGGGTTAGGTTATGTTATATTACGTTATTGATGTATATGAAGGTCAAACGGAGAATTAGAGGCCAACTCGCCAGGAACGTTGGCAAATATTACCGCCGAGATGATAGGTTGTGTTAGGTTAGGTTATATTACGTTATTGATATATATGAGGGTTACACGGAGACGTAGAGGCCAACTCGCCAGGAATGATGTCAAATATTACCGCCGAGATGTTAGGTTGGGTTAGGTTAGGTTATATTACGTTATTGATGTATATGAAGGTCAAACGGAGATGCAGAGGCCAACTCGCCAGGTATGTTGTCAAATATTACCGCGGAAATGTTAGGTTGGGTTAGGTTAGGTTATATTACGTTATTGACGTATGTGAGTGTAACACGGAGACGTAGAGGTCCACTCGGCAGGAATGTTGTCCAATACTACCGCCGAGATGTTAGGTTGGATTAGATTATGTTATATTGCGTTATTGATGTATATGAGGTTTACACGGAGACGTAGAGGCCAACTCGCCAGGAATGATGTCAAATATTACCGCCGAGATGTTAGATTGGATTAGGTTAGGTTATATTACGTTATTGATGTATATAAAGGTCCCACGTAGACGTAGAGGCCAACTCGCCACGAATGTTTTCAAATCTTACCCCTGAGATGTTAGGTTGTGTTAGATTAGGTTATATTACGTTATTGACGTATATGAGTGTTACACGGAGACGTAGAGTTCAACTCGGCAGGAATGTTGTCCAATATTACCGCCGAGATGTTAGGTTGGGTTAGGTTAGGTTATATTACGTTATTGATGTATATGAAGGTCAAACGGAGATGTAGAGGCCAACTCGCCAGGTATGTTGTCAAATATTACCGCGGAAATGTTAGGTTGGGTTAGGTTAGGTTCTATTACGTTATTGACGTATGTGAGTGTAACACGGAGACGTAGAGGTCCACTCGGCAGGAATGTTGTCCAATATTACCGCCGAGATGTTAGGTTGGATTAGGTTATGTTATATTGCGTTATTGATGTATATGAGGTTTACACGGAGACGTAGAGGCCAACTCGCCAGGAATGATGTCAAATATTACCGCCGAGATGTTAGATTGGGTTAGGTTAGGTTATATTACGTTATTGATGTATATAAAGGTTCCACGTAGACGTAGAGGCCAACTCGCCACGAATGTTGTCAAATCTTACCCCCGAGATGTTAGGTTGTGTTAGGTTAGGTTATATTACGTTATTGACGTATATGAGTGTTACACGGAGACGTAGAGTTCAACTCGGCAGGAATGTTGTCCAATATTACCGCCGAGATGTTAGGTTGGATTAGGTTAGGTTATATTACGTTATTGATGTATATAAAGTTCCCACGGAGACGTAGAAGCCAACTCGCCAGGAATGTTGTCAAATATTACCGCCGGGATGATAGGTTGTGTTAGGTTAGGTTATATTACGTTATTGATGTATATGAGGGTTACACGGAGACGTAAAGGCCAACTCGCCAGGAAACATGTCAAATATTACCGCCGAGATGTTAGGTTGGGTTAGGTTAGGTTATATTACGTTATTGATGTATATGAAGGTCAAACGCAGACGTAGATGCCAACTCGCCAGGAATGTTGCCAAATATTACCGCCGAGATGATAGGTTGGGTTAGGTTACGTTATATTACGTTATTGATGTATATGAAGGTCAAACGGAGACGTAGAGGCGAACTCGCCAGGAATGTTGTCCAATATTACCGCCGAGATGTTAGGTTGGGTTAGGTTAGGTTATATTACGTTATTGATGTATATAAAGGTCCCAGGGAGACGTAGATGCCAACTCGCCAGGAATGTTGTCAAAAATTACCGCCGAGATGATAGGTTGGGTTAGGTTACGTTATATCACGTTATTGATGTATATGAGGTTTACACGGAGACGTAGAGGCCAACTCGCCAGGAATGATGTCAAATATTACCGCCGAGATGTTAGGTTGGGTTAGGTTAGGTTATATTACGTTATTGATGTATATAAAGGTCCCACGGAGACGTAGAAGCCAACTCGCCAGGAACGTTGTCAAATATTACCGCCGAGATGATAGGTTGTGTTAGGTTAGGTTATATTACGTTATTGGTGTATATGAGGTTTACACGGAGACGTAGAGGCCAACTCGCCAGGAATGATGTCAAATATTACCGCCGAGATGTTAGGTTGGGTTAGGTTAGGTTATATTACGTTATTGATGTATATAAAGGTCCCACGGAGACGTAGAAGCCAACTCGCCAGGAACGTTGTCAAATATTACCGCCGAGATGATAGGTTGTGTTAGGTTAGGTTATATTACGTTATTGATGTATATGAGGGTTACACGGAGACGTAGAGGCCAACTCGCCAGGAATGACGTCAAATATTACCGCCGAGATGATAGGTTGGGTTAGGTTACGTTATATTACGTTATTGGTGTATATGAGGTTTACACGGAGACGTAGAGGCCAACTCGCCAGGAATGATGTCAAATATTACCGCCGAGATGTTAGGTTGGGTTAGGTTAGGTTATATTACGTTATTGATGTATATAAAGGTCCCACGGAGACGTAGAAGCCAACTCGCCAGGAACGTTGTCAAATATTACCGCCGAGATGATAGGTTGTGTTAGGTTAGGTTATATTACGTTATTGATGTATATGAGGGTTACATGGAGACGTAGAGGCCAACTCGCCAGGAATGATGTCAAATATTACCGCCGAGATGTTAGGTTGGGTTAGGTTAGGTTATATTACGTTATTGATGTATATGAAGGTCAAACGGAGATGCAGAGGCCAACTCGCCAGGTATGTTGTCAAATATTACCGCGGAAATGTTAGGTTGGGTTAGGTTAGGTTATATTACGTTATTGACGTATGTGAGTGTAACACGGAGACGTAGAGGTCCACTCGGCAGGAATGTTGTCCAATATTACCGCCGAGATGTTAGGTTGGATTAGATTATGTTATATTGCGTTATTGATGTATATGAGGTTTACACGGAGACGTAGAGGCCAACTCGCCAGGAATGATGTCAAATATTACCGCCGAGATGTTAGATTGGATTAGGTTAGGTTATATTACGTTATTGATGTATATAAAGGTCCCACGTAGACGTAGAGGCCAACTCGCCACGAATGTTGTCAAATCTTACCCCCGAGATGTTAGGTTGTGTTAGGTTAGGTTATATTACGTTATTGACGTATATGAGTGTTACACGGAGACGTAGAGTTCAACTCGGCAGGAATGTTGTCCAATATTACCGCCGAGATGTTAGGTTGGATTAGGTTATGTTATATTGCGTTATTGATGTATATGAGGTTTACACGGAGACGTAGAAGGCAACTCGCCAGGAATGTTGTCAAATATTACCGCCGGGATGATAGGTTGTGTTAGGTTAGGTTATATTTCGTTATTGATGTATATGAGGGTTACACGGAGACGTAGAGGCCAACTCGCCGGGAATGATGTCAAATATTACCGCCGAGATGTTAGGTTGGGTTAGGTTAGGTTATATTACGTTATTGATGTATATGAAGGTCAAACGGAGACGTAGATGCCAACTCACCAGGAATGTTGCCAAATATTACCGCCGAGATGATAGGTTGGGTTAGGTTACGTTATATTACGTTATTGATATATATGAAGGTCAAACGGAGACGTAGAGGCGAACTCGCCAGGAATGTTGTCCAATATTACCGCCGAGATGTTAGGTTGGGTTAGGTTAGGTTATATTACGTTATTGATGTATATAAAGGTCCCACGGAGACGTAGATGCCAACTCGCCAGGAATGTTGTCAAATATTACCGCCGAGATGATAGGTTGGGTTAGGTTACGTTATATCACGTTATTGATGTATATGAGGTTTACACGGAGACGTAGAGGCCAACTCGCCAGGAATGATGTCAAATATTACCGCCGAGATGTTAGGTTGGGTTAGGTTAGGTTATATTACGTTATTGATGTATATAAAGGTCCCACGGAGACGTAGAAGCCAACTCGCCAGGAACGTTGTCAAATATTACCGCCGAGATGATAGGTTGTGTTAGGTTAGGTTATATTACGTTATTGATGTATATGAGGGTTACACGGAGACGTAGAGGCCAACTCGCCAGGAATGACGTCAAATATTACCGCCGAGTTGATAGGTTGGGTTAGGTTATGTTATATTACGTTACTGATGTATATGAAGGTCAAACGGAGATGTAGAGGCCAACTCGCCAGGAACGTTGTCAAATATTACCGCCGAGATGATAGGTTGTGTTAGGTTAGGTTATATTACGTTATTGATGTATATGAGGGTTACACGGAGACGTAGAGGCCAACTCGCCAGGAATGATGTCAAATATTACCGCCGAGATGTTAGGTTGGGTTAGGTTAGGTTATATTACGTTATTGATGTATATGAAGGTCAAACGGAGATGCAGAGGCCAACTCGCCAGGTATGTTGTCAAATATTACCGCGGAAATGTTAGGTTGGGTTAGGTTAGGTTATATTACGTTATTGACGTATGTGAGTGTAACACGGAGACGTAGAGGTCCACTCGGCAGGGATGTTGTCCAATACTACCGCCGAGATGTTAGGTTGGATTAGATTATGTTATATTGCGTTATTGATGTATATGAGGTTTACACGGAGACGTAGAGGCCAACTCGCCAGGAATGATGTCAAATATTACCGCCGAGATGTTAGATTGGATTAGGTTAGGTTATATTACGTTATTGATGTATATAAAGGTCCCACGTAGACGTAGAGGCCAACTCGCCACGAATGTTTTCAAATCTTACCCCTGAGATGTTAGGTTGTGTTAGATTAGGTTATATTACGTTATTGACGTATATGAGTGTTACACGGAGACGTAGAGTTCAACTCGGCAGGAATGTTGTCCAATATTACCGCCGAGATGTTAGGTTGGGTTAGGTTAGGTTATATTACGTTATTGATGTATATGAAGGTCAAACGGAGATGTAGAGGCCAACTCGCCAGGTATGTTGTCAAATATTACCGCGGAAATGTTAGGTTGGGTTAGGTTAGGTTCTATTACGTTATTGACGTATGTGAGTGTAACACGGAGACGTAGAGGTCCACTCGGCAGGAATGTTGTCCAATATTACCGCCGAGATGTTAGGTTGGATTAGGTTATGTTATATTGCGTTATTGATGTATATGAGGTTTACACGGAGACGTAGAGGCCAACTCGCCAGGAATGATGTCAAATATTACCGCCGAGATGTTAGATTGGGTTAGGTTAGGTTATATTACGTTATTGATGTATATAAAGGTTCCACGTAGACGTAGAGGCCAACTCGCCACGAATGTTGTCAAATCTTACCCCCGAGATGTTAGGTTGTGTTAGGTTAGGTTATATTACGTTATTGACGTATATGAGTGTTACACGGAGACGTAGAGTTCAACTCGGCAGGAATGTTGTCCAATATTACCGCCGAGATGTTAGGTTGGATTAGGTTAGGTTATATTACGTTATTGATGTATATAAAGTTCCCACGGAGACGTAGAAGCCAACTCGCCAGGAATGTTGTCAAATATTACCGCCGGGATGATAGGTTGTGTTAGGTTAGGTTATATTACGTTATTGATGTATATGAGGGTTACACGGAGACGTAAAGGCCAACTCGCCAGGAAACATGTCAAATATTACCGCCGAGATGTTAGGTTGGGTTAGGTTAGGTTATATTACGTTATTGATGTATATGAAGGTCAAACGCAGACGTAGATGCCAACTCGCCAGGAATGTTGCCAAATATTACCGCCGAGATGATAGGTTGGGTTAGGTTACGTTATATTACGTTATTGATGTATATGAAGGTCAAACGGAGACGTAGAGGCGAACTCGCCAGGAATGTTGTCCAATATTACCGCCGAGATGTTAGGTTGGGTTAGGTTAGGTTATATTACGTTATTGATGTATATAAAGGTCCCAGGGAGACGTAGATGCCAACTCGCCAGGAATGTTGTCAAAAATTACCGCCGAGATGATAGGTTGGGTTAGGTTACGTTATATAACGTTATTGATGTATATGAGGTTTACACGGAGACGTAGAGGCCAACTCGCCAGGAATGATGTCAAATATTACCGCCGAGATGTTAGGTTGGGTTAGGTTAGGTTATATTACGTTATTGATGTATATAAAGGTCCCACGGAGACGTAGAAGCCAACTCGCCAGGAACGTTGTCAAATATTACCGCCGAGATGATAGGTTGTGTTAGGTTAGGTTATATTACGTTATTGGTGTATATGAGGTTTACACGGAGACGTAGAGGCCAACTCGCCAGGAATGATGTCAAATATTACCGCCGAGATGTTAGGTTGGGTTAGGTTAGGTTATATTACGTTATTGATGTATATAAAGGTCCCACGGAGACGTAGAAGCCAACTCGCCAGGAACGTTGTCAAATATTACCGCCGAGATGATAGGTTGTGTTAGGTTAGGTTATATTACGTTATTGATGTATATGAGGGTTACACGGAGACGTAGAGGCCAACTCGCCAGGAATGACGTCAAATATTACCGCCGAGATGATAGGTTGGGTTAGGTTACGTTATATTACGTTATTGGTGTATATGAGGTTTACACGGAGACGTAGAGGCCAACTCGCCAGGAATGATGTCAAATATTACCGCCGAGATGTTAGGTTGGGTTAGGTTAGGTTATATTACGTTATTGATGTATATAAAGGTCCCACGGAGACGTAGAAGCCAACTCGCCAGGAACGTTGTCAAATATTACCGCCGAGATGATAGGTTGTGTTAGGTTAGGTTATATTACGTTATTGATGTATATGAGGGTTACACGGAGACGTAGAGGCCAACTCGCCAGGAATGACGTCAAATATTACCGCCGAGATGATAGGTTGGGTTAGGTTATGTTATATTACGTTATTGATGTATATGAACGTCAAACGGAGATGTAGAGGCCAACTCGCCAGGAACGTTGTCAAATATTACCGCCGAGATGATAGGTTGTGTTAGGTTAGGTTATATTACGTTATTGATGTATATGAGGGTTACATGGAGACGTAGAGGCCAACTCGCCAGGAATGATGTCAAATATTACCGCCGAGATGTTAGGTTGGGTTAGGTTAGGTTATATTACGTTATTGATGTATATGAAGGTCAAACGGAGATGCAGAGGCCAACTCGCCAGGTATGTTGTCAAATATTACCGCGGAAATGTTAGGTTGGGTTAGGTTAGGTTATATTACGTTATTGACGTATGTGAGTGTAACACGGAGACGTAGAGGTCCACTCGGCAGGAATGTTGTCCAATATTACCGCCGAGATGTTAGGTTGGATTAGATTATGTTATATTGCGTTATTGATGTATATGAGGTTTACACGGAGACGTAGAGGCCAACTCGCCAGGAATGATGTCAAATATTACCGCCGAGATGTTAGATTGGATTAGGTTAGGTTATATTACGTTATTGATGTATATAAAGGTCCCACGTAGACGTAGAGGCCAACTCGCCACGAATGTTGTCAAATCTTACCCCCGAGATGTTAGGTTGTGTTAGGTTAGGTTATATTACGTTATTGACGTATATGAGTGTTACACGGAGACGTAGAGTTCAACTCGGCAGGAATGTTGTCCAATATTACCGCCGAGATGTTAGGTTGGATTAGGTTATGTTATATTGCGTTATTGATGTATATGAGGTTTACACGGAGACGTAGAAGGCAACTCGCCAGGAATGTTGTCAAATATTACCGCCGGGATGATAGGTTGTGTTAGGTTAGGTTATATTTCGTTATTGATGTATATGAGGGTTACACGGAGACGTAGAGGCCAACTCGCCGGGAATGATGTCAAATATTACCGCCGAGATGTTAGGTTGGGTTAGGTTAGGTTATATTACGTTATTGATGTATATGAAGGTCAAACGGAGACGTAGATGCCAACTCACCAGGAATGTTGCCAAATATTACCGCCGAGATGATAGGTTGGGTTAGGTTACGTTATATTACGTTATTGATATATATGAAGGTCAAACGGAGACGTAGAGGCGAACTCGCCAGGAATGTTGTCCAATATTACCGCCGAGATGTTAGGTTGGGTTAGGTTAGGTTATATTACGTTATTGATGTATATAAAGGTCCCAGGGAGACGTAGATGCCAACTCGCCAGGAATGTTGTCAAATATTACCGCCGAGATGATAGGTTGGGTTAGGTTACGTTATATCACGTTATTGATGTATATGAGGTTTACACGGAGACGTAGAGGCCAACTCGCCAGGAATGATGTCAAATATTACCGCCGAGATGTTAGGTTGGGTTAGGTTAGGTTATATTACGTTATTGATGTATATAAAGGTCCCACGGAGACGTAGAAGCCAACTCGCCAGGAACGTTGTCAAATATTACCGCCGAGATGATAGGTTGTGTTAGGTTAGGTTATATTACGTTATTGATGTATATGAGGGTTACACGGAGACGTAGAGGCCAACTCGCCAGGAATGACGTCAAATATTACCGCCGAGTTGATAGGTTGGGTTAGGTTATGTTATATTACGTTACTGATGTATATGAAGGTCAAACGGAGATGTAGAGGCCAACTCGCCAGGAACGTTGTCAAATATTACCGCCGAGATGATAGGTTGTGTTAGGTTAGGTTATATTACGTTATTGATGTATATGAGGGTTACACGGAGACGTAGAGGCCAACTCGCCAGGAATGATGTCAAATATTACCGCCGAGATGTTAGGTTGGGTTAGGTTAGGTTATATTACGTTATTGATGTATATGAAGGTCAAACGGAGATGTAGAGGCCAACTCGCCAGGTATGTTGTCAAATATTACCGCGGAAATGTTAGGTTGGGTTAGGTTAGGTTATATTACGTTATTGACGTATGTGAGTGTAACACGGAGACGTAGAGGTCCACTCGGCAGGAATGTTGTCCAATATTACCGCCGAGATGTTAGGTTGGATTAGGTTATGTTATATTGCGTTATTGATGTATATGAGGTTTACACGGAGACGTAGAGGCCAACTCGCCAGGAATGATGTCAAATATTACCGCCGAGATGTTAGATTGGGTTAGGTTAGGTTATATTACGTTATTGATGTATATAAAGGTCCCACGTAGACGTAGAGGCCAACTCGCCACGAATGTTGTCAAATCTTACCCCCGAGATGTTAGGTTGTGTTAGGTTAGGTTATATTACGTTATTGACGTATATGAGTGTTACACGGAGACGTAGAGTTCAACTCGGCAGGAATGTTGTCCAATATTACCGCCGAGATGATAGGTTGGGTTATGTTAGGTTATATTACGTTATTGATGTATATAAAGTTCCCACGGAGACGTAGAAGCCAACTCGCCAGGAATGTTGTCAAATATTACCGCCGGGATGATAGGTTGTGTTAGGTTAGGTTATATTACGTTATTGATGTATATGAGGTTTACACGGAGACGTAGAGGCCAACTCGCCAGGAATGATGTCAAATATTACCGCCGAGATGTTAGGTTGGGTTAGGTTAGGTTATATTACGTTATTGATGTATATAAAGGTCCCACGGAGACGTAGAAGCCAACTCGCCAGGAACGTTGTCAAATATTACCGCCGAGATGATAGGTTGTGTTAGGTTAGGTTATATTACGTTATTGATGTATATGAGGGTTACACGGAGACGTAGAGGCCAACTCGCCAGGAATGACGTCAAATATTACCGCCGAGATGATAGGTTGGGTTAGGTTATGTTATATTACGTTATTGATGTATATGAAGGTCAAACGGAGATGTAGAGGCCAACTCGCCAGGAACGTTGTCAAATATTACCGCCGAGATGATAGGTTGTGTTAGGTTAGGTTATATTACGTTATTGATGTATATGAGGGTTACACGGAGACGTAGAGGCCAACTCGCCAGGAATGATGTCAAATATTACCGCCGAGATGTTAGGTTGGGTTAGGTTAGGTTATATTACGTTATTGATGTATGTGAAGGTCAAACGGAGATGCAGAGGCCAACTCGCCAGGTATGTTGTCAAATATTACCGCGGAAATGTTAGGTTGGGTTAGGTTAGGTTATATTACGTTATTGACGTATGTGAGTGTAACACGGAGACGTAGAGGTCCACTCGGCAGGAATGTTGTCCAATATTACCGCCGAGATGTTAGGTTGGATTAGATTATGTTATATTGCGTTATTGATGTATATGAGGTTTACACGGAGACGTAGAGGCCAACTCGCCAGGAATGATGTCAAATATTACCGCCGAGATGTTAGATTGGATTAGGTTAGGTTATATTACGTTATTGATGTATATAAAGGTCCCACGTAGACGTAGAGGCCAACTCGCCACGAATGTTGTCAAATCTTACCCCCGAGATGTTAGGTTGTGTTAGGTTAGGTTATATTACGTTATTGACGTATATGAGTGTTACACGGAGACGTAGAGTTCAACTCGGCAGGAATGTTGTCCAATATTACCGCCGAGATGATAGGTTGTGTTAGGTTAGGTTATATTACGTTATTGATATATATGAGGGTTACACGGAGACGTAGAGGCCAACTCGCCAGGAATGTTGTCAAATATTACCGCCGAGATGATAGGTTGGGTTAGGTTACGTTATATTACGTTATTGGTGTATATGAGGTTTACACGGAGACGTAGAGGCCAACTCGCCAGGAATGATGTCAAATATTACCGCCGAGATGTTAGGTTGGGTTAGGTTAGGTTATATTACGTTATTGATGTATATGAAGGTCAAACGGAGACGTAGATGCCAACTCACCAGGAATGTTGCCAAATATTACCGCCGAGATGATAGGTTGGGTTAGGTTACGTTATATTACGTTATTGATATATATGAAGGTCAAACGGAGACGTAGAGGCGAACTCGTCAGGAATGTTGTCCAATATTACCGCCGAGATGTTAGGTTGGGTTAGGTTAGGTTATATTACGTTATTGATGTATATAAAGGTCCCAGGGAGACGTAGATGCCAACTCGCCAGGAATGTTGTCAAATATTACCGCCGAGATGATAGGTTGGGTTAGGTTACGTTATATCACGTTATTGATGTATATGAGGTTTACACGGAGACGTAGAGGCCAACTCGCCAGGAATGATGTCAAATATTACCGCCGAGATGTTAGGTTGGGTTGGGTTAGGTTATATTACGTTATTGATGTATATAAAGGTACCACGGAGACGTAGAAGCCAACTCGCCAGGAACGTTGTCAAATATTACCGCCGAGATGATAGGTTGTGTTAGGTTAGGTTATATTACGTTATTGATGTATATGAGGGTTACACGGAGACGTAGAGGCCAACTCGCCAGGAATGACGTCAAATATTACCGCCGAGTTGATAGGTTGGGTTAGGTTATGTTATATTACGTTACTGATGTATATGAAGGTCAAACGGAGATGTAGAGGCCAACTCGCCAGGAACGTTGTCAAATATTACCGCCGAGATGATAGGTTGTGTTAGGTTAGGTTATATTACGTTATTGATGTATATGAGGGTTACACGGAGACGTAGAGGCCAACTCGCCAGGAATGATGTCAAATATTACCGCCGAGATGTTAGGTTGGGTTAGGTTAGGTTATATTACGTTATTGATGTATATGAAGGTCAAACGGAGATGTAGAGGCCAACTCGCCAGGTATGTTGTCAAATATTACCGCGGAAATGTTAGGTTGGGTTAGGTTAGGTTATATTACGTTATTGACGTATGTGAGTGTAACACGGAGACGTAGAGGTCCACTCGGCAGGAATGTTGTCCAATATTACCGCCGAGATGTTAGGTTGGATTAGGTTATGTTATATTGCGTTATTGATGTATATGAGGTTTACACGGAGACGTAGAGGCCAACTCGCCAGGAATGATGTCAAATCTTACCCCCGAGATGTTAGGTTGTGTTAGGTTAGGTTATATTACGTTATTGACGTATATGAGTGTTACACGGAGACGTAGAGTTCAACTCGGCAGGAATGTTGTCCAATATTACCGCCGAGATGATAGGTTGGGTTATGTTAGGTTATATTACGTTATTGATGTATATAAAGTTCCCACGGAGACGTAGAAGCCAACTCGCCAGGAATGTTGTCAAATATTACCGCCGGGATGATAGGTTGTGTTAGGTTAGGTTATATTACGTTATTGATGTATATGAGGGTTACACGGAGACGTAGAGGCCAACTCGCCACGAATGTTGTCAAATCTTACCCCCGAGATGGTAGGTTGTGTTAGGTTAGGTTATATTACGTTATTGACGTATATGAGTGTTACACGGAGACGTAGAGTTCAACTCGGCAGGAATGTTGTCCAATATTACCGCCGAGATGTTAGGTTGGATTAGGTTAGGTTATATTACGTTATTGATGTATATAAAGTTCCCACGGAAACGTAGAAGCCAACTCGCCAGGAATGTTGTCAAATATTACCGCCGGGATGATAGGTTGTGTTAGGTTAGGTTATATTACGTTATTGATGTATATGAGGGTTACACGGAGACGTAAAGGCCAACTCGCCAGGAAACATGTCAAATATTACCGCCGAGATGTTAGGTTGGGTTAGGTCAGGTTATATTACGTTATTGATGTATATGAAGGTCAAACGGAGACGTAGATGCCAACTCGCCAGGAATGTTGCCAAATATTACCGCCGAGATGATAGGTTGTGTTAGGTTAGGTTATATTACGTTATTGATGTATATGAGGGTTACGCGGAGACGTAGAGGCCAACTCGCCAGGAATGACGTCAAATATTACCGCCGAGATGATAGGTTGGGTTAGGTTATGTTATATTACGTTATTGATGTATATGAAGGTCAAACGGAGAATTAGAGGCCAACTCGCCAGGAACGTTGGCAAATATTACCGCCGAGATGATAGGTTGTGTTAGGTTAGGTTATATTACGTTATTGATGTATATGAGGGTTACACGGAGACGTAGAGGCCAACTCGCCAGGAATGATGTCAAATATTACCGCCGAGATGTTAGGTTGGGTTAGGTTAGGTTATATTACGTTATTGATGTATATGAAGGTCAAACGGAGATGCAGAGGCCAACTCGCCAGGTATGTTGTCAAATATTACCGCGGAAATGTTAGGTTGGGTTAGGTTAGGTTATATTACGTTATTGACGTATGTGAGTGTAACACGGAGACGTAGAGGTCCACTCGGCAGGAATGTTGTCCAATATTACCGCCGAGATGTTAGGTTGGATTAGATTATGTTATATTGCGTTATTGATGTATATGAGGTTTACACGGAGACGTAGAGGCCAACTCGCCAGGAATGATGTCAAATATTACCGCCGAGATGTTAGATTGGATTAGGTTAGGTTATATTACGTTATTGATGTATATAAAGGTCCCACGTAGACGTAGAGGCCAACTCGCCACGAATGTTTTCAAATCTTACCCCCGAGATGTTAGGTTGTGTTAGATTAGGTTATATTACGTTATTGACGTATATGAGTGTTACACGGAGACGTAGAGTTCAACTCGGCAGGAATGTTGTCCAATATTACCGCCGAGATGTTAGGTTGGGTTAGGTTAGGTTATATTACGTTATTGATGTATATGAAGGTCAAACGGAGATGTAGAGGCCAACTCGCCAGGTATGTTGTAAAATATTACCGCGGAAATGTTAGGTTGTGTTAGGTTAGGTTATATTACGTTATTGATGTATATGAGGGTTACACGGAGACGTAGAGGCCAACTCGCCAGGAATGACGTCAAATATTACCGCCGAGATGATAGGTTGGGCTAGGTTATGTTATATTACGTTATTGATGTATATGAAGGTCAAACGGAGATGTAGAGGCCAACTCGCCAGGAACGTTGTCAAATATTACCGCCGAGATGATAGGTTGTGTTAGGTTAGGTTATATTACGTTATTGATGTATATGAGGGTTACACGGAGACGTAGAGGCCAACTCGCCGGGAATGATGTCAAATATTACCGCCGAGATGTTAGGTTGGGTTAGGCTAGGTTATATTACGTTATTGATGTATATGAAGGTCAAACGGAGATGTAGAGGCCAACTCGCCAGGTATGTTGTCAAATATTACCGCGGAAACGTTAGGTTGGGTTAGGTTAGGTTATATTACGTTATTGACGTATATGAGCGTTACACGGAGACGTAGAGGTCCACTCGGCAGGAATGTTGTCCAATATTACCGCCGAGATGTTAGGTTGAGTTAGGTTATGTTATATTACGTTATTGATGTATATGAGGGTTACACGGAGACGTAGAGGCCAACTCGCCAGGAATGACGTCAAACGTTACCGCCGAGATGTTAGGTTGGGTTAGGTTAGGTTATATTACGTTATTGATGTATATGAGGGTTACACGGAGACGTAGATGCCAACTCGCCAGGAATGATGTCAAATATTACCGCTGAGATGTTAGGTTGGGTTAGGTTAGGTTATATTACGTTATTGGTGTATATGAAGGTCAAACGGAGATGTAGAGGCCAACTCGCCAGGTATGTTGTCAAATATTACCGCGGAAATGTTAGGTTGGGTTAGGTTAGGTTATATTACTTTACTGACGTATGTGAGCGTTACACGGAGACGTAGAGGTCCACTCGGCAGGAATGTTGTCCAATATTACCGCCGAGATGTTAGGTTGGGTTAGGTTATGTTATATTACGTTATTGATGTATATGAGGTTTACACGGAGACGTAGAGGCCAACTCGCCACGAATGATGTCAAATCTTACCCCCGAGATGTTAGGTTGTGTTAGGTTAGGTTATATTACGTTATTGACGTATATGAGTGTTACACGGAGACGTAGAGTTCAACTCGGCAGGAATGTTGTCCAATATTACCGCCGAGATGTTAGGTTGGATTAGGTTAGGTTATATTACGTTATTGATGTATATAAAGTTCCCACGGAGACGTAGAAGCCAACTCGCCAGGAATGTTGTCCAATATTACCGCCGAGATGTTATGTTGGGTTAGGTTAGGTTATATTACGTTATTGATGTATATAAAGGTCCCAGGGAGACGTAGATGCCAACTCGCCAGGAATGTTGTCAAATATTACCGCCGAGATGATAGGTTGGGTTAGGTTACGTTATATTACGTTATTGATGTATATGAGGTTTACACGGAGACGTAGAGGCCAACTCGCCAGGAATGATGTCAAATATTACCTCTGAGATGTTAGGTTGGGTTAGGTTAGGTTATATGACGTTATTGATGTATATAAAGGTCCCACGGAGACGTAGAAGCCAACTCGCCACGAACGTTGTCAAATATTACCGCCGAGATGATAGGTTGTGTTAGGTTAGGTTATATTACGTTATTGATGTATATGAGGGTTACACGGAGACGTAGAGGCCAACTCGCCAGGAATGACGTCAAATATTACCGCCGAGATGATAGGTTGGGTTAGGTTATGTTATATTACGTTATTGATGTATATGAAGGTGAAACGGAGATGTAGAGGCCAACTCGACAGGTATGTTGTCAAATATTACTGCGGAAATGTTAGGTTGGGTTAGGTTAGGTTATATTACGTTATTGATGTATATGAGGGTTACACGGAGACGTAGAGGCCAACTCGGCAGGAATGTTGTCCAATATTACCGCCGAGATGTTAGGTTGGATTAGATTATGTTATATTGCGTTATTGATGTATATGAGGGTTACACGGAGACGTAAAGGCCAACTCGCCAGGAAACATGTCAAATATTACCGCCGAGATGTTAGGTTGGGTTAGGTTAGGTTATATTACGTTATTGATGTATATGAGGTTTACACGGAGACGTAGAGGCCAACTCGCCAGGAATGATGTCAAATATTACCGCCGAGATGTTAGGTTGGGTTAGGTTAGGTTATATTACGTTACTGATGTATATAAAGGTCCCACGGAGACGTAGAAGCCAACTCGCCAGGAACGTTGTCAAATATTACCGCCGAGATGATAGGTTGTGTTAGGTTAGGTTATATTACGTTATTGATGTATATGAGGGTTACACGGAGACGTAGAAGCCAACTCGCCGGGAATGATGTCAAATATTACCGCCGAGATGTTAGGTTGGGTTAGGTTAGGTTATATTACGTTATTGATGTATATGAAGGTCAAACGGAGATGTAGAGGCCAACTCGCCAGGTATGTTGTCAAATATTACCGCGGAAACGTTAGGTTGGGTTAGGTTAGGTTATATTACGTTATTGACGTATATGAGCGTTACACGGAGACGTAGAGGTCCACTCGGCAGGAATGTTGTCCAATATTACCGCCGAGATGTTAGGTTGAGTTAGGTTATGTTATATTACGTTATTGATGTATATGAGGGTTACACGGAGACGTAGAGGCCAACTCGCCAGGAATGACGTCAAACGTTACCGCCGAGATGTTAGGTTGGGTTAGGTTAGGTTATATTACGTTATTGATGTATATGAGGGTTACACGGAGACGTAGATGCCAACTCGCCAGGAATGATGTCAAATATTACCGCTGAGATGTTAGGTTGGGTTAGGTTAGGTTATATTACGTTATTGGTGTATATGAAGGTCAAACGGAGATGTAGAGGCCAACTCGCCAGGTATGTTGTCAAATATTACCGCGGAAATGTTAGGTTGGGTTAGGTTAGGTTATATTACTTTACTGACGTATATGAGCGTTACACGGAGACGTAGAGGCCAACTCGCCAGGAATGACGTCAAATATTACCGCCGAGATGATAGGTTGGGTTAGGTTATGTTATATTACGTTATTGATGTATATGAAGGTGAAACGGAGATGTAGAGGCCAACTCGACAGGTATGTTGTCAAATATTACTGCGGAAATGTTAGGTTGGGTTAGGTTAGGTTATATTACGTTATTGATGTATATGAGGGTTACACGGAGACGTAGAGGCCAACTCGGCAGGAATGTTGTCCAATATTACCGCCGAGATGTTAGGTTGGATTAGATTATGTTATATTGCGTTATTGATGTATATGAGGTTTACACGGAGACGTAGAGGCCAACACGCCAGGAATGATGTCAAATATTACCGCCGAGATGTTAGATTGGATTAGGTTAGGTTATATTACGTTATTGATGTATATAAAGGTCCCACGTAGACGTAGAGGCCAACTCGCCACGAATGTTGTCAAATCTTACCCCCGAGATGTTAGGTTGTGTTAGGTTAGGTTATATTGCGTTATTGACGTATATGAGTGTTACACGGAGACGTAGAGTTCAACTCGGCAGGAATGTTGTCCAATATTACCGCCTAGATGTTAGGTTGGATTAGGTTAGGTTATATTACGTTATTGATGTATATAAAGTTCCCACGGAGACGTAGAAGGCAACTCGCCAGGAATGTTGTCAAATATTACCGCCGGGATGATAGGTTGTGTTAGGTTAGGTTATATTACGTTATTGATGTATATGAGGGTTACACGGAGACGTAAAGGCCAACTCGCCAGGAAACATGTCAAATATTACCGCCGAGATGTTAGGTTGGGTTAGGTTATGTTATATTACGTTATTGATGTATATGAAGGTCAAACGGAGATGTAGAGGCCAACTCGACAGGTATGTTGTCAAATATTACCGCGGAAATGTTAGGTTGGGTTAGGTTAGGTTATATTACGTTATTGATGTATATGAGGGTTACACGGAGACGTAGAGGCCAACTCGCCGGGAATGATGTCAAATATTACCGCCGAGATGTTAGGTTGGGTTAGGTTAGGTTATATTACGTTATTGGTGTATATGAAGGTCAAACGGAGATGTAGAGGCCAACTCGCCAGGTATGTTGTCAAATATTACCGCGGAAATGTTAGGTTGGGTTAGGTTAGGTTATATTACTTTACTGACGTATATGAGCGTTACACGGAGACGTAGAGGTCCACTCGGCAGGAATGTTGTCCAATATTACCGCCGAGATGTTAGGTTGGGTTAGGTTATGTTATATTACGTTATTGATGTATATGAGGTTTACACGGAGACGTAGAGGCCAACTCGCCACGAATGTTGTCAAATCTTACCCCCGAGATGTTAGGTTGTGTTAGGTTAGGTTATATTACGTTATTGACGTATATGAGTGTTACACGGAGACGTAGAGTTCAACTCGGCAGGAATGTTGTCCAATATTACCGCCGAGATGTTAGGTTGGATTAGGTTAGGTTATATTACGTTATTGATGTATATAAAGTTCCCACGGAGACGTAGAAGCCAACTCGCCAGGAATGTTGTCAAATATTACCGCCGGGATGATAGGTTGTGTTAGGTTAGGTTATATTACGTTATTGATGTATATGAGGGTTACACGGAGACGTAAAGGCCAACTCGCCAGGAAACATGTCAAATATTACCGCCGAGATGTTAGGTTGGGTTAGGTTATGTTATATTACGTTATTGATGTATATGAAGGTCAAACGGAGATGTAGAGGCCAACTCGACAGGTATGTTGTCAAATATTACCGCGGAAATGTTAGGTTGGGTTAGGTTAGGTTATATTACGTTATTGATGTATATGAGGGTTACACGGAGACGTAGAGGCCAACTCGCCGGGAATGATGTCAAATATTACCGCCGAGATGTTAGGTTGGGTTAGGTTAGGTTATATTACGTTATTGATGTATATGAAGGTCAAACGGAGATGTAGAGGCCAACTCGCCAGGTATGTTGTCAAATATTACCGCGGAAACGTTAGGTTGGGTTAGGTTAGGTTATATTACGTTATTGACGTATATGAGCGTTACACGGAGACGTAGAGGTCCACTCGGCAGGAATGTTGTCCAATATTACCGCCGAGATGTTAGGTTGAGTTAGGTTATGTTATATTACGTTATTGATGTATATGAGGGTTACACGGAGACGTAGAGGCCAACTCGCCAGGAATGACGTCAAATATTACCGCCGAGATGATAGGTTGGGTTAGGTTATGTTATATTACGTTATTGATGTATATGAAGGTCAAACGGAGATGTAGAGGCCAACTCGCCAGGAACGTTGTCAAATATTACCGCCGAGATGATAGGTTGGGTTAGGTTACGTTATATTACGTTATTGATGTATATGAAGGTCAAACGGAGACGTAGAGGCGAACTCGCCAGGAATGTTGTCCAATATTACCGCCGAGATGTTAGGTTGGGTTAGGTTAGGTTATATTACGTTATTGATGTATATAAAGGTCCCAGGGAGACGTAGATGCCAACTCGCCAGGAATGTTGTCAAATATTACCGCCGAGATGATAGGTTGGGTTAGGTTACGTTATATCACGTTATTGATGTATATGAGGTTTACACGGAGATGTAGAGGCCAACTCGCCAGGTATGTTGTCAAATATTACCGCGGAAATGTTAGGTTGGGTTAGGTTAGGTTATATTACGTTATTGACGTATGTGAGTGTAACACGGAGACGTAGAGGTCCACTCGGCAGGAATGTTGTCCAATATTACCGCCGAGATGTTAGGTTGGATTAGGTTATGTTATATTGCGTTATTGATGTATATGAGGTTTACACGGAGACATAGAGGCCATCTCGCCAGGAATGATGTCAAATATTACCGCCGAGATGTTAGATTGGGTTAGGTTAGGTTATATTACGTTATTGACGTATATGAGTGTTACACGGAGACGTAGAGTTCAACTCGGCAGGAATGTTGTCCAATATTACCGCCGAGATGTTAGGTTCGATTAGGTTAGGTTATATTACGTTACTGATGTATATAAAGTTCCCACGGAGACGTAGAAGCCAACTCGCCAGGAATGTTGTCAAATATTACCGCCGGGATGATAGGTTGTGTTAGGTTAGGTTATATTACGTTATTGATGTATATGAGGGTTACACGGAGACGTAAAGGCCAACTCGCCAGGAAACATGTCAAATATTACCGCCGAGATGTTAGGTTGGGTTAGGTTAGGTTATATTACGTTATTGATGTATATGAAGGTCAAACGGAGACGTAGATGCCAACTCGCCAGGAATGTTGCCAAATATTACCGCCGAGATGATAGGTTGGGTTAGGTTACGTTATATTACGTTATTGACGTATATGAAGGTCAAACGGAGACGTAGAGGCGAACTCGCCAGGAATGTTGTCCAATATTACCGCCGAGATGATAGGTTGGGTTAGGTTACGTTATATCACGTTATTGATGTATATGAGGTTTACACGGAGACGTAGAGGCCAACTCGCCAGGAATGATGTCAAATATTACCGCCGAGATGTTAGGTTGGGTTAGGTTAGGTTATATTACGTTACTGATGTATATAAAGGTCCCACGGAGACGTAGAAGCCAACTCGCCAGGAACGTTGTCAAATATTACCGCCGAGATGATAGGTTGTGTTAGGTTAGGTTATATTACGTTATTGATGTATATGAGGGTTACACGGAGACGTAGAGGCCAACTCGCCAGGAATGACGTCAAATATTACCGCCGAGATGATAGGTTGGGCTAGGTTATGTTATATTACGTTATTGATGTATATGAAGGTCAAACGGAGATGTAGAGGCCAACTCGCCAGGAACGTTGTCAAATATTACCGCCGAGATGATAGGTTGTGTTAGGTTAGGTTATATTACGTTATTGATGTATATGAGGGTTACACGGAGACGTAGAGGCCAACTCGCCGGGAATGATGTCAAATATTACCGCCGAGATGTTAGGTTGGGTTAGGTTAGGTTATATTACGTTATTGATGTATATGAAGGTCAAACGGAGATGTAGAGGCCAACTCGACAGGTATGTTGTCAAATATTACCGCGGAAATGTTAGGTTGGGTTAGGTTAGGTTATATTACGTTATTGATGTATATGAGGGTTACACGGAGACGTAGAGGCCAACTCGCCGGGAATGATGTCAAATATTACCGCCGAGATGTTAGGTTGGGTTAGGTTAGGTTATATTACGTTATTGATGTATATGAAGGTCAAACGGAGATGTAGAGGCCAACTCGCCAGGTATGTTGTCAAATATTACCGCGGAAACGTTAGGTTGGGTTAGGTTAGGTTATATTACGTTATTGACGTATATGAGCGTTACACGGAGACGTAGAGGTCCACTCGGCAGGAATGTTGTCCAATATTACCGCCGAGATGTTAGGTTGAGTTAGGTTATGTTATATTACGTTATTGATGTATATGAGGGTTACACGGAGACGTAGAGGCCAACTCGCCAGGAATGACGTCAAATATTACCGCCGAGATGATAGGTTGGGTTAGGTTATGTTATATTACGTTATTGATGTATATGAAGGTCAAACGGAGATGTAGAGGCCAACTCGCCAGGAACGTTGTCAAATATTACCGCCGAGATGATAGGTTGGGTTAGGTTACGTTATATTACGTTATTGATGTATATGAAGGTCAAACGGAGACGTAGAGGCGAACTCGCCAGGAATGTTGTCCAATATTACCGCCGAGATGTTAGGTTGGGTTAGGTTAGGTTATATTACGTTATTGATGTATATAAAGGTCCCAGGGAGACGTAGATGCCAACTCGCCAGGAATGTTGTCAAATATTACCGCCGAGATGATAGGTTGGGTTAGGTTACGTTATATCACGTTATTGATGTATATGAGGTTTACACGGAGATGTAGAGGCCAACTCGCCAGGTATGTTGTCAAATATTACCGCGGAAATGTTAGGTTGGGATAGGTTAGGTTATATTACGTTATTGACGTATGTGAGTGTAACACGGAGACGTAGAGGTCCACTCGGCAGGAATGTTGTCCAATATTACCGCCGAGATGTTAGGTTGGATTAGGTTATGTTATATTGCGTTATTGATGTATATGAGGTTTACACGGAGACATAGAGGCCAACTCGCCAGGAATGATGTCAAATATTACCGCCGAGATGTTAGATTGGGTTAGGTTAGGTTATATTACGTTATTGACGTATATGAGTGTTACACGGAGACGTAGAGTTCAACTCGGCAGGAATGTTGTCCAATATTACCGCCGAGATGTTAGGTTCGATTAGGTTAGGTTATATTACGTTACTGATGTATATAAAGGTCCCACGGAGACGTAGAAGCCAACTCGCCAGGAACGTTGTCAAATATTACCGCCGAGATGATAGGTTGTGTTAGGTTAGGTTATATTACGTTATTGATGTATATGAGGGTTACACGGAGACGTAGAGGCCAACTCGCCAGGAATGACGTCAAATATTACTGCCGAGATGATAGGTTGGGCTAGGTTATGTTATATTACGTTATTGATGTATATGAAGGTCAAACGGAGATGTAGAGGCCAACTCGCCAGGAACGTTGTCAAATATTACCGCCGAGATGATAGGTTGTGTTAGGTTAGGTTATATTACGTTATTGATGTATATGAGGGTTACACGGAGACGTAGAGGCCAACTCGCCGGGAATGATGTCAAATATTACCGCCGAGATGTTAGGTTGGGTTAGGTTACGTTATATCACGTTATTGATGTATATGAGGTTTACACGGAGACGTAGAGGCCAACTCGCCAGGAATGATGTCAAATATTACCGCCGAGATGTTAGGTTGGGTTAGGTTAGGTTATATTACGTTACTGATGTATATAAAGGTCCCACGGAGACGTAGAAGCCAACTCGCCAGGAACGTTGTCAAATATTACCGCCGAGATGATAGGTTGTGTTAGGTTAGGTTATATTACGTTATTGATGTATATGAGGGTTACACGGAGACGTAGAGGCCAACTCGCCAGGAATGACGTCAAATATTACCGCCGAGATGATAGGTTGGGCTAGGTTATGTTATATTACGTTATTGATGTATATGAAGGTCAAACGGAGATGTAGAGGCCAACTCGCCAGGAACGTTGTCAAATATTACCGCCGAGATGATAGGTTGTGTTAGGTTAGGTTATATTACGTTATTGATGTATATGAGGGTTACACGGAGACGTAGAGGCCAACTCGCCGGGAATGATGTCAAATATTACCGCCGAGATGTTAGGTTGGGTTAGGTTAGGTTATATTATGTTATTGATGTATATGAAGGTCAAACGGAGATGTAGAGGCCAACTCGCCAGGTATGATGTCAAATATTACCGCGGAAACGTTAGGTTGGGTTAGGTTAGGTTATATTACGTTATTGACGTATATGAGCGTTACACGGAGACGTAGAGGTCCACTCGGCAGGAATGTTGTCCAATATTACCGCCGAGATGTTAGGTTGAGTTAGGTTATGTTATATTACGTTATTGATGTATATGAGGGTTACACGGAGACGTAGAGGCCAACTCGCCAGGAATGACGTCAAACGTTACCGCCGAGATGTTAGGTTGGGTTAGGTTAGGTTATATTACGTTATTGATGTATATGAGGGTTACACGGAGACGTAGATGCCAACTCGCCAGGAATGATGTCAAATATTACCGCCGAGATGTTAGGTTGGGTTAGGTTAGGTTATATTACGTTATTGGTGTATATGAAGGTCAAACGGAGATGTAGAGGCCAACTCGCCAGGTATGTTGTCCAATATTACCGCCGAGATGTTAGGTTGGGTTAGGTTAGGTTATATTACGTTATTGATGTATATAAAGGTCCCAGGGAGACGTAGATGCCAACTCGCCAGGAATGTTGTCAAATATTACCGCCGAGATGATAGGTTGGGTTAGGTTACGTTATATCACGTTATTGATGTATATGAGGTTTACACGGAGATGTAGAGGCCAACTCGCCAGGTATGTTGTCAAATATTACCGCGGAAATGTTAGGTTGGGTTAGGTTAGGTTATATTACGTTATTGACGTATGTGAGTGTAACACGGAGACGTAGAGGTCCACTCGGCAGGAATGTTGTCCAATATTACCGCCGAGATGTTAGGTTGGATTAGGTTATGTTATATTGCGTTATTGATGTATATGAGGTTTACACGGAGACATAGAGGCCAACTCGCCAGGAATGATGTCAAATATTACCGCCGAGATGTTAGATTGGGTTAGGTTAGGTTATATTACGTTATTGACGTATATGAGTGTTACACGGAGACGTAGAGTTCAACTCGGCAGGAATGTTGTCCAATATTACCGCCGAGATGTTAGGTTCGATTAGGTTAGGTTATATTACGTTACTGATGTATATAAAGGTCCCACGGAGACGTAGAAGCCAACTCGCCAGGAACGTTGTCAAATATTACCGCCGAGATGATAGGTTGTGTTAGGTTAGGTTATATTACGTTATTGATGTATATGAGGGTTACACGGAGACGTAGAGGCCAACTCGCCAGGAATGACGTCAAATATTACTGCCGAGATGATAGGTTGGGCTAGGTTATGTTATATTACGTTATTGATGTATATGAAGGTCAAACGGAGATGTAGAGGCCAACTCGCCAGGAACGTTGTCAAATATTACCGCCGAGATGATAGGTTGTGTTAGGTTAGGTTATATTACGTTATTGATGTATATGAGGGTTACACGGAGACGTAGAGGCCAACTCGCCGGGAATGATGTCAAATATTACCGCCGAGATGTTAGGTTGGGTTAGGTTAGGTTATATTACGTTATAGATGTATATGAAGGTCAAACGGAGATGTAGAGGCCAACTCGCCAGGTATGTTGTCAAATATTACCGCGGAAACGTTAGGTTGGGTTAGGTTAGGTTATATTACGTTATTGACGTATATGAGCGTTACACGGAGACGTAGAGGTCCTCTCGGCAGGAATGTTGTCCAATATTACCGCCGAGATGTTAGGTTGAGTTAGGTTATGTTATATTACGTTATTGATGTATATGAGGGTTACACGGAGACGTAGAGGCCAACTCGCCAGGAATGACGTCAAACGTTACCGCCGAGATGTTAGGTTGGGTTAGGTTAGGTTATATTACGTTATTGATGTATATGAGGGTTACACGGAGACGTAGATGCCAACTCGCCAGGAATGATGTCAAATATTACCGCCGAGATGTTAGGTTGGGTTAGGTTAGGTTATATTACGTTATTGGTGTATATGAAAGTCAAACGGAGATGTAGAGGCCAACTCGCCAGGTATGTTGTCCAATATTACCGCCGAGATGTTATGTTGGGTTAGGTTAGGTTATATTACGTTATTGATGTATATAAAGGTCCCAGGGAGACGTAGATGCCAACTCGCCAGGAATGCTGTCAAATATTACCGCCGAGATGATAGGTTGGGTTAGGTTACGTTATATTACGTTATTGATGTATATGAGGTTTACACGGAGACGTAGAGGCCAACTCGCCAGGAATGATGTCAAATATTACCTCCGAGATGTTAGGTTGGGTTAGGTTAGGTTATATGACGTTATTGATGTATATAAAGGTCCCACGGAGACGTAGAAGCCAACTCGCCACGAACGTTGTCAAATATTACCGCCGAGATGATAGGTTGTGTTAGGTTAGGTTATATTACGTTATTGATGTATATGAGGGTTACACGGAGACGTAGAGGCCAACTCGCCAGGAATGACGTCAAATATTACCGCCGAGATGATAGGTTGGGTTAGGTTATGTTATATTACGTTATTGATGTATATGAAGGTGAAACGGAGATGTAGAGGCCAACTCGACAGGTATGTTGTCAAATATTACTGCGGAAATGTTAGGTTGGGTTAGGTTAGGTTATATTACGTTATTGATGTATATGAGGGTTACACGGAGACGTAGAGGCCAACTCGGCAGGAATGTTGTCCAATATTACCGCCGAGATGTTAGGTTGGATTAGATTATGTTATATTGCGTTATTGATGTATATGAGGTTTACACGGAGACGTAGAGGCCAACACGCCAGGAATGATGTCAAATATTACCGCCGAGATGTTAGATTGGATTAGGTTAGGTTATATTACGTTATTGATGTATATAAAGGTCCCACGTAGACGTAGAGGCCAACTCGCCACGAATGTTGTCAAATCTTACCCCCGAGATGTTAGGTTGTGTTAGGTTAGGTTATATTGCGTTATTGACGTATATGAGTGTTACACGGAGACGTAGAGTTCAACTCGGCAGGAATGTTGTCCAATATTACCGCCGAGATGTTAGGTTGGATTAGGTTAGGTTATATTACGTTATTGATGTATATAAAGTTCCCACGGAGACGTAGAAGGCAACTCGCCAGGAATGTTGTCAAATATTAACGCCGGGATGATAGGTTGTGTTAGGTTAGGTTATATTACGTTATTGATGTATATGAGGGTTACACGGAGATGTAGAGGCCAACTCGCCAGGTATGTTGTCAAATATTACCGCGGAAATGTTAGGTTGGGTTAGGTTAGGTTATATTACGTTATTGACGTATGTGAGTGTAACACGGAGACGTAGAGGTCCACTCGGCAGGAATGTTGTCCAATATTACCGCCGAGATGTTAGGTTGGATTAGGTTATGTTATATTGCGTTATTGATGTATATGAGGTTTACACGGAGACATAGAGGCCAACTCGCCAGGAATGATGTCAAATATTACCGCCGAGATGTTAGATTGGGTTAGGTTAGGTTATATTACGTTATTGACGTATATGAGTGTTACACGGAGACGTAGAGTTCAACTCGGCAGGAATGTTGTCCAATATTACCGCCGAGATGTTAGGTTCGATTAGGTTAGGTTATATTACGTTATTGATGTATATAAAGTGCCCACGGAGACGTAGAAGCCAACTCGCCAGGAATGTTGTCAAATATTACCGCCGGGATGATAGGTTGTGTTAGGTTAGGTTATATTACGTTATTGATGTATATGAGGGTTACACGGAGCCGAAAAGGCCAACTCGCCAGGAAACATGTCAAATATTACCGCCGAGATGTTAGGTTGGGTTAGGTTAGGTTATATTACGTTATTGATGTATATGAAGGTCAAACGGAGACGTAGATGCCAACTCGCCAGGAATGTTGCCAAATATTACCGCCGAGATGATAGGTTGGGTTAGGTTACGTTATATTACGTTATTGATGTATATGAAGGTCAAACGGAGACGTAGAGGCGAACTCGCCAGGAATGTTGTCCAATATTACCGCCGAGATGATAGGTTGGGTTAGGTTACGTTATATCACGTTATTGATGTATATGAGGTTTACACGGAGACGTAGAGGCCAACTCGCCAGGAATGATGTCAAATATTACCGCCGAGATGTTAGGTTGGGTTAGGTTAGGTTATATTACGTTACTGATGTATATAAAGGTCCCACGGAGACGTAGAAGCCAACTCGCCAGGAACGTTGTCAAATATTACCGCCGAGATGATAGGTTGTGTTAGGTTAGGTTATATTACGTTATTGATGTATATGAGGGTTACACGGAGACGTAGAGGCCAACTCGCCAGGAATGACGTCAAATATTACCGCCGAGATGATAGGTTGGGCTAGGTTATGTTATATTACGTTATTGATGTATATGAAGGTCAAACGGAGATGTAGAGGCCAACTCGCCAGGAACGTTGTCAAATATTACCGCCGAGATGATAGGTTGTGTTAGGTTAGGTTATATTACGTTATTGATGTATATGAGGGTTACACGGAGACGCAGAGGCCAACTCGCCGGGAATGATGTCAAATATTACCGCCGAGATGTTAGGTTGGGTTAGGTTAGGTTATATTACGTTATTGATGTATATGAAGGTCAAACGGAGATGTAGAGCCCAACTCGCCAGGTATGTTGTCAAATATTACCGCGGAAACGTTAGGTTGGGTTAGGTTAGGTTATATTACGTTATTGACGTATATGAGCGTTACACGGAGACGTAGAGGTCCACTCGGCAGGAATGTTGTCCAATATTACCGCCGAGATGTTAGGTTGAGTTAGGTTATGTTATATTACGTTATTGATGTATATGAGGGTTACACGGAGACGTAGAGGCCAACTCGCCAGGAATGACGTCAAACGTTACCGCCGAGATGTTAGGTTGGGTTAGGTTAGGTTATATTACGTTATTGATGTATATGAGGGTTACACGGAGACGTAGATGCCAACTCGCCAGGAATGATGTCAAATATTACCGCCGAGATGTTAGGTTGGGTTAGGTTAGGTTATATTACGTTATTGGTGTATATGAAGGTCAAACGGAGATGTAGAGGCCAACTCGCCAGGTATGTTGTCCAATATTACCGCCGAGATGTTATGTTGGGTTAGGTTAGGTTATATTACGTTATTGATGTATATAAAGGTCCCAGGGAGACGTAGATGCCAACTCGCCAGGAATGTTGTCAAATATTACCGCCGAGATGATAGGTTGGGTTAGGTTACGTTATATTACGTTATTGATGTATATGAGGTTTACACGGAGACGTAGAGGCCAACTCGCCAGGAATGATGTCAAATATTACCTCCGAGATGTTAGGTTGGGTTAGGTTAGGTTATATGACGTTATTGATGTATATAAAGGTCCCACGGAGACGTAGAAGCCAACTCGCCACGACCGTTGTCAAATATTACCGCCGAGATGATAGGTTGTGTTAGGTTAGGTTATATTACGTTATTGATGTATATGAGGGTTACACGGAGACGTAGAGGCCAACTCGCCAGGAATGACGTCAAATATTACCGCCGAGATGATAGGTTGGGCTAGGTTATGTTATATTACGTTATTGATGTATATGAAGGTCAAACGGAGATGTAGAGGCCAACTCGCCAGGAACGTTGTCAAATATTACCGCCGAGATGATAGGTTGTGTTAGGTTAGGTTATATTACGTTATTGATGTATATGAGGGTTACACGGAGACGCAGAGGCCAACTCGCCGGGAATGATGTCAAATATTACCGCCGAGATGTTAGGTTGGGTTAGGTTAGGTTATATTACGTTATTGATGTATATGAAGGTCAAACGGAGATGTAGAGGCCAACTCGCCAGGTATGTTGTCAAATATTACCGCGGAAACGTTAGGTTGGGTTAGGTTAGGTTATATTACGTTATTGACGTATATGAGCGTTACACGGAGACGTAGAGGTCCACTCGGCAGGAATGTTGTCCAATATTACCGCCGAGATGTTAGGTTGAGTTAGGTTATGTTATATTACGTTATTGATGTATATGAGGGTTACACGGAGACGTAGAGGCCAACTCGCCAGGAATGACGTCAAACGTTACCGCCGAGATGTTAGGTTGGGTTAGGTTAGGTTATATTACGTTATTGATGTATATGAGGGTTACACGGAGACGTAGATGCCAACTCGCCAGGAATGATGTCAAATATTACCGCCGAGATGTTAGGTTGGGTTAGGTTAGGTTATATTACGTTATTGGTGTATATGAAGGTCAAACGGAGATGTAGAGGCCAACTCGCCAGGTATGTTGTCCAATATTACCGCCGAGATGTTATGTTGGGTTAGGTTAGGTTATATTACGTTATTGATGTATATAAAGGTCCCAGGGAGACGTAGATGCCAACTCGCCAGGAATGTTGTCAAATATTACCGCCGAGATGATAGGTTGGGTTAGGTTACGTTATATTACGTTATTGATGTATATGAGGTTTACACGGAGACGTAGAGGCCAACTCGCCAGGAATGATGTCAAATATTACCTCCGAGATGTTAGGTTGGGATAGGTTAGGTTATATGACGTTATTGATGTATATAAAGGTCCCACGGAGACGTAGAAGCCAACTCGCCACGACCGTTGTCAAATATTACCGCCGAGATGATAGGTTGTGTTAGGTTAGGTTATATTACGTTATTGATGTATATGAGGGTTACACGGAGACGTAGAGGCCAACTCGCCAGGAATGACGTCAAATATTACCGCCGAGATGATAGGTTGGGTTAGGTTATGTTATATTACGTTATTGATGTATATGAAGGTGAAACGGAGATGTAGAGGCCAACTCGACAGGTATGTTGTCAAATATTACTGCGGAAATGTTAGGTTGGGTTAGGTTAGGTTATATTACGTTATTGATGTATATGAGGGTTACACGGAGACGTAGAGGCCAACTCGGCAGGAATGTTGTCCAATATTACCGCCGAGATGTTAGGTTGGATTAGATTATTTTATATTGCGTTATTGATGTATATGAGGTTTACACGGAGACGTAGAGGCCAACACGCCAGGAATGATGTCAAATATTACAGCCGAGATGTTAGATTGGATTAGGTTAGGTTATATTACGTTATTGATGTATATAAAGGTCCCACGTAGACGTAGAGGCCAACTCGCCACGAATGTTGTCAAATCTTACCCCCGAGATGTTAGGTTGTGTTAGGTTAGGTTATATTGCGTTATTGACGTATATGAGTGTTACACGGAGACGTAGAGTTCAACTCGGCAGGAATGTTGTCCAATATTACCGCCGAGATGATAGGTTGGATTAGGTTAGGTTATATTACGTTATTGATGTATATAAAGTTCCCACGGAGACGTAGAAGGCAACTCGCCAGGAATGTTGTCAAACATTAACGCCGGGATGATAGGTTGTGTTAGGTTAGGTTATATTACGTTATTGATGTATATGAGGGTTACACGGAGACGTAAAGGCCAACTCGCCAGGAAACATGTCAAATATTACCGCCGAGATGTTAGGTTGGGTTAGGTTAGGTTATATTACGTTATTGATGTATATGAAGGTCAAACGGAGACGTAGATGCCAACTCGCCAGGAATGTTGCCAAATATTACCGCCGAGATGATAGGTTGGGTTAGGTTACGTTATATTACGTTATTGATGTATATGAAGGTCAAACGGAGACGTAGAGGCGAACTCGCCAGGAATGTTGTCCAATATTACCGCCGAGATGTTAGGTTGGGTTAGGTTAGGTTATATTACGTTATTGATGTATATAAAGGTCCCAGGGAGACGTAGATGCCAACTCGCCAGGAATGTTGTCAAGTATTACCACCGAGATGATAGGTTGGGTTAGGTTACGTTATATCACGTTATTGATGTATATGAGGTTTACACGGAGACGTAGAGGCCAACTCGCCAGGAATGATGTCAAATATTACCGCCGAGATGTTAGGTTGGGTTAGGTTAGGTTATATTACGTTACTGATGTATACAAAGGTCCCACGGAGACGTAGAAGCCAACTCGCCAGGAACGTTGTCAAATATTACCGCCGAGATGATAGGTTGTGTTAGGTTAGGTTATATTACGTTATTGATGTATATGAGGGTTACACGGAGACGTAGAGTCCAACTCGCCAGGAATGACGTCATATATTACCGCCGAGATGATAGGTTGGGTTAGGTTATGTTATATTACGTTATTGATGTATATGAAGGTCAAGCGGAGATGTAGAGGCCAACTCGCCAGGAACGTTGTCAAATATTACCGCCGAGATGATAGGTTGTGTTAGGTTAGGTTATATTACGTTATTGATGTATATGAGGGTTACACGGAGACGTAGAGGCCAACTCGCCAGGAATGATGTCAAATATTACCGCCGAGATGTTAGGTTGGGTTAGGTTAGGTTATATTACGTTATTGATGTATATGAAGGTCAAACGGAGATGTAGAGGCCAACTCGCCAGGTATGTTGTCAAATATTACCGCGGAAATGTTAGGTTGGGTTAGGTTAGGTTATATTACGTTATTGACGTATGTGAGTGTAACACGGAGACGTAGAGGTCCACTCGGCAGGAATGTTGTCCAATATTACCGCCGAGATGTTAGGTTGGATTAGGTTAGGTTATATTACGTTATTGATGTATATAAAGTTCCCACGGAGACGTAGAAGCCAACTCGCCAGGAATGTTGTCAAATATTACCGCCGGGATGATAGGTTGTGTTAGGTTAGGTTATATTACGTTATTGATGTATATGAGGGTTACACGGAGACGTAAAGGCCAACTCGCCAGGAAACATGTCAAATATTACCGCCGAGATGTTAGGTTGGGTTAGGTTAGGTTATATTACGTTATTGATGTATATGAAGGTCAAACGGAGACGTAGATGCCTACTCGCCAGGAATGTTGCCAAATATTACAACCGAGATGATAGGTTGGGTTAGGTTACGTTATATTACGTTATTGATGTATATGAAGGTCAAACGGAGACGTAGAGGCGAACTCGCCAGGAATGTTGTCCAATATTACCGCCGAGATGTTAGGTTGGGTTAGGTTAGGTTATATTACGTTATTGATGTATATAAAGGTCCCAGGGAGACGTAGATGCCAACTCGCCAGGAATGTTGTCAAATATTACCGCCGAGATGATAGGTTGGGTTAGGTTACGTTATATCACGTTATTGATGTATATGAGGTTTACACGGAGATGTAGAGGCCAACTCGCCAGGTATGTTGTCAAATATTACCGCGGAAATGTGAGGTTGGGTTAGGTTAGGTTATATTACGTTATTGACGTATGTGAGTGTAACACGGAGACGTAGAGGTCCACTCGGCAGGAATGTTGTCCAATATTACCGCCGAGATGTTAGGTTGGATTAGGTTATGTTATATTGCGTTATTGATGTATATGAAGGTCAAACGGAGACGTAGATGCCAACTCGCCAGGAATGTTGCCAAATATTACCGCCGAGATGATAGGTAGGTTTAGGTTACGTTATATTACGTTATTGATGTATATGAAGGTCAAACGGAGACGTAGAGGCGAACTCGCCAGGAATGTTGTCCAATATTACCGCCGAGATGTTAGGTTGGGTTAGGTTAGGTTATATTACGTTATTGATGTATATAAAGGTCCCAGGGAGACGTAGATGCCAACTCGCCAGGAATGTTGTCAAATATTACCGCCGAGATGATAGGTTGGGTTAGGTTACGTTATATCACGTTATTGATGTATATGAGGTTTTGCACGGAGACGTAGAGGCCAACTCGCCAGGAATGATGTCAAATATTACCGCCGAGATGTTAGGTTGGATTAGGTTAGGTTATATTACGTTATTGATGTATATGAAGGTCAAACGGAGATGCAGGGGCCAACTCGCCAGGTATGTTGTCAAATATTACCGCGGAAATGTTAGGTTGGGTTAGGTTAGGTTATATTACGTTATTGATGTATATGAAGGTCAAACGGAGATGTAGAGGCCAACTCGCCAGGTATGTTGTCAAATATTACCGCGGAAACGTTAGGTTGGGTTAGGTTAGGTTATATTACGTTATTGACGTATATGAGCGTTACACGGAGACGTAGAGGTCCACTCGGCAGGAATGTTGTCCAATATTACCGCCGAGATGTTAGGTTGAGTTAGGTTATGTTATATTACGTTATTGATGTATATGAGGGTTACACGGAGACGTAGAGGCCAACTCGCCAGGAATGACGTCAAATATTACCGCCGAGATGATAGGTTGGGTTAGGTTATGTTATATTACGTTATTGATGTATATGAAGGTCAAACGGAGATGTAGAGGCCAACTCGCCAGGAACGTTGTCAAATATTACCGCCGAGATGATAGGTTGTGTTAGGTTAGGTTATATTACGTTATTGATGTATATGAGGGTTACGCGGAGACGTAGAGGCCAACTCGCCAGGAATGACGTCAAATATTACCGCCGAGATGATAGGTTGGGTTAGGTTATGTTATATTACGTTATTGATGTATATGAAGGTCAAACGGAGATGTAGAGGCCAACTCGCCAGGAACGTTGTCAAATATTACCGCCGAGATGATAGGTTGTGTTAGGTTAGGTTATATTACGTTATTGATGTATATGAGGGTTACACGGAGACGTAGAGGCCAACTCGCCAGGAATGATGTCAAATATTACCGCCGAGAAGTTAGGTTGGGTTAGGTTAGGTTATATTACGTTATTGATGTATATGAAGATCAAACGGAGATGTAGAGGCCAACTCGCCAGGTATGTTGTCAAATATTACCGCGGAAATGTTAGGTTGGGTTAGGTTAGGTTATATTACGTTATTGACGTATGTGAGTGTAACACGGAGACGTAGAGGTCCACTCGGCAGGAATGTTGTCCAATATTACCGCCGAGATGTTAGGTTGGATTAGGTTTGGTTATATTACGTTATTGATGTATATAAAGTTCCCACGGAGACGTAGAAGCCAACTCGCCAGGAATATTGTCAAATATTACCGCCGGGATGATAGGTTGTGTTAGGTTAGGTTATATTACGTTATTGATGTATATGAGGGTTACACGGAGACGTAAAGGCCAACTCGCCAGGAAACATGTCAAATATTACCGCCGAGATGTTAGGTTGGGTTTGGTTAGGTTATATTACGTTATTGATGTATATGAAGGTCAAACGGAGACGTAGATGCCAACTCGCCAGGAATGTTGCCAAATATTACAACCGAGATGATAGGTTGGGTTAGGTTACGTTATATTAGGTTATTGATGTATATGAAGGTCAAACGGAGACGTAGAGGCGAACTCGCCAGGAATGTTGTCCAATATTACCGCCGAGATGTTAGGTTGGGTTAGGTTAGGTTATATTACGTTATTGATGTATATAAAGGTCCCAGGGAGACGTAGATGCCAACTCGCCAGGAATGTTGTCAAATATTACCGCCGAGATGATAGGTTGGGTTAGGTTACGTTATATCACGTTATTGATGTATATGAGGTTTACACGGAGATGTAGAGGCCAACTCGCCAGGTATGTTGTCAAATATTACCGCGGAAATGTTAGGTTGGGTTAGGTTAGGTTATATTACGTTATTGACGTATGTGAGTGTAACACGGAGACGTAGAGGTCCACTCGGCAGGAATGTTGTCCAATATTACCGCCGAGATGTTAGGTTGGATTAGGTTATGTTATATTGCGTTATTGATGTATATGAGGTTTACACGGAGACATAGAGGCCAACTCGCCAGGAATGATGTCAAATATTACCGCCGAGATGTTAGATTGGGTTAGGTTAGGTTATATTACGTTATTGACGTATATGAGTGTTACACGGAGACGTAGAGTTCAACTCGGCAGGAATGTTGTCCAATATTACCGCCGAGATGTTAGGTTCGATTAGGTTAGGTTATATTACGTTATTGATGTATATAAAGTTCCCACGGAGACGTAGAAGCCAACTCGCCAGGAATGTTGTCAAATATTACCGCCGGGATGATAGGTTGGGTTAGGTTAGGTTATATTACGTTATTGATGTATATAAAGGTCCCAGGGAGACGTAGATGCCAACTCGCCAGGAATGTTGTCAAATATTACCGCCGAGATGATAGGTTGGGTTAGGTTACGTTATATCACGTTATTGATGTATATGAGGTTTTGCACGGAGACGTAGAGGCCAACTCGCCAGGAATGATGTCAAATATTACCGCCGAGATGTTAGGTTGGATTAGGTTAGGTTATATTACGTTATTGATGTATATGAAGGTCAAACGGAGATGCAGGGGCCAACTCGCCAGGTATGTTGTCAAATATTACCGCGGAAATGTTAGGTTGGGTTAGGTTAGGTTATATTACGTTATTGATGTATATGAAGGTCAAACGGAGATGTAGAGGCCAACTCGCCAGGTATGTTGTCAAATATTACCGCGGAAACGTTAGGTTGGGTTAGGTTAGGTTATATTACGTTATTGACGTATATGAGCGTTACACGGAGACGTAGAGGTCCACTCGGCAGGAATGTTGTCCAATATTACCGCCGAGATGTTAGGTTGAGTTAGGTTATGTTATATTACGTTATTGATGTATATGAGGGTTACACGGAGACGTAGAGGCCAACTCGCCAGGAATGACGTCAAATATTACCGCCGAGATGATAGGTTGGGTTAGGTTATGTTATATTACGTTATTGATGTATATGAAGGTCAAACGGAGATGTAGAGGCCAACTCGCCAGGAACGTTGTCAAATATTACCGCCGAGATGATAGGTTGTGTTAGGTTAGGTTATATTACGTTATTGATGTATATGAGGGTTACGCGGAGACGTAGAGGCCAACTCGCCAGGAATGACGTCAAATATTACCGCCGAGATGATAGGTTGGGTTAGGTTATGTTATATTACGTTATTGATGTATATGAAGGTCAAACGGAGATGTAGAGGCCAACTCGCCAGGAACGTTGTCAAATATTACCGCCGAGATGATAGGTTGTGTTAGGTTAGGTTATATTACGTTATTGATGTATATGAGGGTTACACGGAGACGTAGAGGCCAACTCGCCAGGAATGATGTCAAATATTACCGCCGAGAAGTTAGGTTGGGTTAGGTTAGGTTATATTACGTTATTGATGTATATGAAGATCAAACGGAGATGTAGAGGCCAACTCGCCAGGTATGTTGTCAAATATTACCGCGGAAATGTTAGGTTGGGTTAGGTTAGGTTATATTACGTTATTGACGTATGTGAGTGTAACACGGAGACGTAGAGGTCCACTCGGCAGGAATGTTGTCCAATATTACCGCCGAGATGTTAGGTTGGATTAGGTTTGGTTATATTACGTTATTGATGTATATAAAGTTCCCACGGAGACGTAGAAGCCAACTCGCCAGGAATATTGTCAAATATTACCGCCGGGATGATAGGTTGTGTTAGGTTAGGTTATATTACGTTATTGATGTATATGAGGGTTACACGGAGACGTAAAGGCCAACTCGCCAGGAAACATGTCAAATATTACCGCCGAGATGTTAGGTTGGGTTTGGTTAGGTTATATTACGTTATTGATGTATATGAAGGTCAAACGGAGACGTAGATACCAACTCGCCAGGAATGTTGCCAAATATTACAACCGAGATGATAGGTTGGGTTAGGTTACGTTATATTAGGTTATTGATGTATATGAAGGTCAAACGGAGACGTAGAGGCGAACTCGCCAGGAATGTTGTCAAGTATTACCACCGAGATGATAGGTTGGGTTAGGTTACGTTATATCACGTTATTGATGTATATGAGGTTTACACGGAGACGTAGAGGCCAACACGCCAGGAATGATGTCAAATATTACCGCCGAGATGTTAGATTGGATTAGGTTAGGTTATATTACGTTATTGATGTATATAAAGGTCCCACGTAGACGTAGAGGCCAACTCGCCACGAATGTTGTCAAATCTTACCCCCGAGATGTTAGGTTGTGTTAGGTTAGGTTATATTGCGTTATTGACGTATATGAGTGTTACACGGAGACGTAGAGTTCAACTCGGCAGGAATGTTGTCCAATATTACCGCCGAGATGTTAGGTTGGATTAGGTTAGGTTATATTACGTTATTGATGTATATAAAGTTCCCACGGAGACGTAGAGGTCCACTCGCCAGGAACGTTGTCCAATATTACCGCCGAGATGTTAGGTTGAGTTAGGTTATGTTATATTACGTTATTGATGTATATGAGGGTTACACGGAGACGTAGAGGCCAACTCGCCAGGAATGACGTCAAATATTACCGCCGAGATGATAGGTTGGGTTAGGTTATGTTATATTACGTTATTGATGTATATGAAGGTCAAACGGAGATGTAGAGGCCAACTCGCCAGGAACGTTGTCAAATATTACCGCCGAGATGATAGGTTGTGTTAGGTTAGGTTATATTACGTTATTGATGTATATGAGGGTTACACGGAGACGTAGAGGCCAACTCGCCAGGAATGATGTCAAATATTACCGCCGAGAAGTTAGGTTGGGTTAGGTTAGGTTATATTACGTTATTGATGTATATGAAGATCAAACGGAGATGTAGAGGCCAACTCGCCAGGTATGTTGTCAAATATTACCGCGGAAATGTTAGGTTGGGTTAGGTTAGGTTATATTACGTTATTGACGTATGTGAGTGTAACACGGAGACGTAGAGGTCCACTCGGCAGGAATGTTGTCCAATATTACCGCCGAGATGTTAGGTTGGATTAGGTTTGGTTATATTACGTTATTGATGTATATAAAGTTCCCACGGAGACGTAGAAGCCAACTCGCCAGGAATATTGTCAAATATTACCGCCGGGATGATAGGTTGTGTTAGGTTAGGTTATATTACGTTATTGATGTATATGAGGGTTACACGGAGACGTAAAGGCCAACTCGCCAGGAAACATGTCAAATATTACCGCCGAGATGTTAGGTTGGGTTTGGTTAGGTTATATTACGTTATTGATGTATATGAAGGTCAAACGGAGACGTAGATGCCAACTCGCCAGGAATGTTGCCAAATATTACAACCGAGATGATAGGTTGGGTTAGGTTACGTTATATTAGGTTATTGATGTATATGAAGGTCAAACGGAGACGTAGAGGCGAACTCGCCAGGAATGTTGTCCAATATTACCGCCGAGATGTTAGGTTGGGTTAGGTTAGGTTATATTACGTTATTGATGTATATAAAGGTCCCAGGGAGACGTAGATGCCAACTCGCCAGGAATGTTGTCAAATATTACCGCCGAGATGATAGGTTGGGTTAGGTTACGTTATATCACGTTATTGATGTATATGAGGTTTACACGGAGATGTAGAGGCCAACTCGCCAGGTATGTTGTCAAATATTACCGCGGAAATGTTAGGTTGGGTTAGGTTAGGTTATATTACGTTATTGACGTATGTGAGTGTAACACGGAGACGTAGAGGTCCACTCGGCAGGAATGTTGTCCAATATTACCGCCGAGATGTTAGGTTGGATTAGGTTATGTTATATTGCGTTATTGATGTATATGAGGTTTACACGGAGACATAGAGGCCAACTCGCCAGGAATGATGTCAAATATTACCGCCGAGATGTTAGATTGGGTTAGGTTAGGTTATATTACGTTATTGACGTATATGAGTGTTACACGGAGACGTAGAGTTCAACTCGGCAGGAATGTTGTCCAATATTACCGCCGAGATGTTAGGTTCGATTAGGTTAGGTTATATTACGTTATTGATGTATATAAAGTTCCCACGGAGACGTAGAAGCCAACTCGCCAGGAATGTTGTCAAATATTACCGCCGGGATGATAGGTTGGGTTAGGTTAGGTTATATTACGTTATTGATGTATATAAAGGTCCCAGGGAGACGTAGATGCCAACTCGCCAGGAATGTTGTCAAATATTACCGCCGAGATGATAGGTTGGGTTAGGTTACGTTATATCACGTTATTGATGTATATGAGGTTTTGCACGGAGACGTAGAGGCCAACTCGCCAGGAATGATGTCAAATATTACCGCCGAGATGTTAGGTTGGATTAGGTTAGGTTATATTACGTTATTGATGTATATGAAGGTCAAACGGAGATGCAGGGGCCAACTCGCCAGGTATGTTGTCAAATATTACCGCGGAAATGTTAGGTTGGGTTAGGTTAGGTTATATTACGTTATTGATGTATATGAAGGTCAAACGGAGATGTAGAGGCCAACTCGCCAGGTATGTTGTCAAATATTACCGCGGAAACGTTAGGTTGGGTTAGGTTAGGTTATATTACGTTATTGACGTATATGAGCGTTACACGGAGACGTAGAGGTCCACTCGGCAGGAATGTTGTCCAATATTACCGCCGAGATGTTAGGTTGAGTTAGGTTATGTTATATTACGTTATTGATGTATATGAGGGTTACACGGAGACGTAGAGGCCAACTCGCCAGGAATGACGTCAAATATTACCGCCGAGATGATAGGTTGGGTTAGGTTATGTTATATTACGTTATTGATGTATATGAAGGTCAAACGGAGATGTAGAGGCCAACTCGCCAGGAACGTTGTCAAATATTACCGCCGAGATGATAGGTTGTGTTAGGTTAGGTTATATTACGTTATTGATGTATATGAGGGTTACGCGGAGACGTAGAGGCCAACTCGCCAGGAATGACGTCAAATATTACCGCCGAGATGATAGGTTGGGTTAGGTTATGTTATATTACGTTATTGATGTATATGAAGGTCAAACGGAGATGTAGAGGCCAACTCGCCAGGAACGTTGTCAAATATTACCGCCGAGATGATAGGTTGTGTTAGGTTAGGTTATATTACGTTATTGATGTATATGAGGGTTACACGGAGACGTAGAGGCCAACTCGCCAGGAATGATGTCAAATATTACCGCCGAGAAGTTAGGTTGGGTTAGGTTAGGTTATATTACGTTATTGATGTATATGAAGATCAAACGGAGATGTAGAGGCCAACTCGCCAGGTATGTTGTCAAATATTACCGCGGAAATGTTAGGTTGGGTTAGGTTAGGTTATATTACGTTATTGACGTATGTGAGTGTAACACGGAGACGTAGAGGTCCACTCGGCAGGAATGTTGTCCAATATTACCGCCGAGATGTTAGGTTGGATTAGGTTTGGTTATATTACGTTATTGATGTATATAAAGTTCCCACGGAGACGTAGAAGCCAACTCGCCAGGAATATTGTCAAATATTACCGCCGGGATGATAGGTTGTGTTAGGTTAGGTTATATTACGTTATTGATGTATATGAGGGTTACACGGAGACGTAAAGGCCAACTCGCCAGGAAACATGTCAAATATTACCGCCGAGATGTTAGGTTGGGTTTGGTTAGGTTATATTACGTTATTGATGTATATGAAGGTCAAACGGAGACGTAGATACCAACTCGCCAGGAATGTTGCCAAATATTACAACCGAGATGATAGGTTGGGTTAGGTTACGTTATATTAGGTTATTGATGTATATGAAGGTCAAACGGAGACGTAGAGGCGAACTCGCCAGGAATGTTGTCAAGTATTACCACCGAGATGATAGGTTGGGTTAGGTTACGTTATATCACGTTATTGATGTATATGAGGTTTACACGGAGACGTAGAGGCCAACACGCCAGGAATGATGTCAAATATTACCGCCGAGATGTTAGATTGGATTAGGTTAGGTTATATTACGTTATTGATGTATATAAAGGTCCCACGTAGACGTAGAGGCCAACTCGCCACGAATGTTGTCAAATCTTACCCCCGAGATGTTAGGTTGTGTTAGGTTAGGTTATATTGCGTTATTGACGTATATGAGTGTTACACGGAGACGTAGAGTTCAACTCGGCAGGAATGTTGTCCAATATTACCGCCGAGATGTTAGGTTGGATTAGGTTAGGTTATATTACGTTATTGATGTATATAAAGTTCCCACGGAGACGTAGAGGTCCACTCGGCAGGAATGTTGTCCAATATTACCGCCGAGATGTTAGGTTGAGTTAGGTTATGTTATATTACGTTATTGATGTATATGAGGGTTACACGGAGACGTAGAGGCCAACTCGCCAGGAATGACGTCAAATATTACCGCCGAGATGATAGGTTGGGTTAGGTTATGTTATATTACGTTATTGATGTATATGAAGGTCAAACGGAGATGTAGAGGCCAACTCGCCAGGAATGTTGTCAAATATTACCGCCGAGATGATAGGTTGGGTTAGGTTACGTTATATTACGTTATTGATGTATATGAAGGTCAAACGGAGACGTAGAGGCGAACTCGCCAGGAATGTTGTCCAATATTACCGCCGAGATGTTAGGTTGGGTTAGGTTAGGTTATATTACGTTATTGATGTATATAAAGGTCCCAGGGAGACGTAGATGCCAACTCGCCAGGAATGTTGTCAAATATTACCGCCGAGATGATAGGTTGGGTTAGGTTACGTTATATCACGTTATTGATGTATATGAGGTTTACACGGAGATGTAGAGGCCAACTCGCCAGGTATGTTGTCAAATATTACCGCGGAAATGTTAGGTTGGGTTAGGTTAGGTTATATTACGTTATTGACGTATGTGAGTGTAACACGGAGACGTAGAGGTCCACTCGGCAGGAATGTTGTCCAATATTACCGCCGAGATGTTAGGTTGGATTAGGTTATGTTATATTGCGTTATTGATGTATATGAGGTTTACACGGAGACATAGAGGCCAACTCGCCAGGAATGATGTCAAATATTACCGCCGAGATGTTAGATTGGGTTAGGTTAGGTTATATTACGTTATTGACGTATATGAGTGTTACACGGAGACGTAGAGTTCAACTCGGCAGGAATGTTGTCCAATATTACCGCCGAGATGTTAGGTTCGATTAGGTTAGGTTATATTACGTTACTGATGTATATAAAGTTCCCACGGAGACGTTGAAGGCAACTCGCCAGGAATGTTGTCAAATATTACCGCCGGGATGATAGGTTGTGTTAGGTTAGGTTATATTACGTTATTGATGTATATGAGGGTTACACGGAGACGTAAAGGCCAACTCGCCAGGAAACATGTCAAATATTACCGCCGAGATGTTAGGTTGGGTTAGGTTAGGTTATATTACGTTATTGATGTATATGAAGGTCAAACGGAGACGTAGATGCCAACTCGCCAGGAATGTTTCCAAATATTACAACCGAGATGATAGGTTGGGTTAGGTTACGTTATATTACGTTATTGATGTATATGAAGGTCAAACGGAGACGTAGAGGCGAACTCGCCAGGAATGTTGTCCAATATTACCGCCGAGATGTTAGGTTGGGTTAGGTTAGGTTATATTACGTTATTGATGTATATAAAGGTCCCAGGGAGACGTAGATGCCAACTCGCCAGGAATGTTGTCAAATATTACCGCCGAGATGATAGGTTGGGTTAGGTTACGTTATATCACGTTATTGATGTATATGAGGTTTACACGGACATGTAGACGCCAACTCGCCAGGTATGTTGTCAAATATTACCGCGGAAATGTTAGGTTGGGTTAGGTTAGGTTATATTACGTTATTGACGTATGTGAGTGTAACACGGAGACGTAGAGGTCCACTCGGCAGGAATGTTGTCCAATATTACCGCCGAGATGTTAGGTTGGATTAGGTTATGTTATATTGCGTTATTGATGTATATGAGGTTTACACGGAGACATAGAGGCCAACTCGCCAGGAATGATGTCAAATATTACCGCCGAGATGTTAGATTGGGTTAGGTTAGGTTATATTACGTTATTGACGTATATGAGTGTTACACGGAGACGTAGAGTTCAACTCGGCAGGAATGTTGTCCAATATTACCGCCGAGATGTTAGGTTCGATTAGGTTAGGTTATATTACGTTACTGATGTATATAAAGTTCCCACGGAGACGTTGAAGGCAACTCGCCAGGAATGTTGTCAAATATTACCGCCGGGATGATAGGTTGTGTTAGGTTAGGTTATATTACGTTATTGATGTATATGAGGGTTACACGGAGACGTAAAGGCCAACTCGCCAGGAAACATGTCAAATATTACCGCCGAGATGTTAGGTTGGGTTAGGTTAGGTTATATTACGTTATTGGTGTATATGAAGGTCAAACGGAGACGTAGATGCCAACTCGCCAGGAATGTTGCCAAATATTACAACCGAGATGATAGGTTGGGTTAGGTTACGTTATATTACGTTATTGATGTATATGAAGGTCAAACGGAGACGTAGAGGCGAACTCGCCAGGAATGTTGTCCAATATTACCGCCGAGATGTTAGGTTGGGTTAGGTTAGGTTATATTACGTTATTGATGTATATAAAGGTCCCAGGGAGACGTAGATGCCAACTCGCCAGGAATGTTGTCAAATATTACCGCCGAGATGATAGGTTGGGTTAGGTTACGTTATATCACGTTATTGATGTATATGAGGTTTACACGGACATGTAGAGGCCAACTCGCCAGGTATGTTGTCAAATATTACCGCGGAAATGTTAGGTTGGGTTAGGTTAGGTTATATTACGTTATTGACGTATGTGAGTGTAACACGGAGACGTAGAGGTCCACTCGGCAGGAATGTTGCCAAATATTACCGCCGAGATGTTAGGTTGGATTAGGTTATGTTATATTGCGTTATTGATGTATATGAGGTTTACACGGAGACATAGAGGCCAACTCGCCAGGAATGATGTCAAATATTACCGCCGAGATGTTAGATTGGGTTAGGTTAGGTTATATTACGTTATTGACGTATATGAGTGTTACACGGAGACGTAGAGTTCAACTCGGCAGGAATGTTGTCCAATATTACCGCCGAGATGTTAGGTTCGATTAGGTTAGGTTATATTACGTTATTGATGTATATAAAGTGCCCACGGAGACGTAGAAGCCAACTCGCCAGGAATGTTGTCAAATATTACCGCCGGGATGATAGGTTGTGTTAGGTTAGGTTATATTACGTTATTGATGTATATGAGGGTTACACGGAGCCGAAAAGGCCAACTCGCCAGGAAACATGTCAAATATTACCGCCGAGATGTTAGGTTGGGTTAGGTTAGGTTATATTACGTTATTGATGTATATGAAGGTCAAACGGAGACGTAGATGCCAACTCGCCAGGAATGTTGCCAAATATTACCGCCGAGATGATAGGTTGGGTTAGGTTACGTTATATTACGTTATTGATGTATATGAAGGTCAAACGGAGACGTAGAGGCGAACTCGCCAGGAATGTTGTCCAATATTACCGCCGAGATGATAGGTTGGGTTAGGTTACGTTATATCACGTTATTGATGTATATGAGGTTTACACGGAGACGTAGAGGCCAACTCGCCAGGAATGATGTCAAATATTACCGCCGAGATGTTAGGTTGGGTTAGGTTAGGTTATATTACGTTACTGATGTATATAAAGGTCCCACGGAGACGTAGAAGCCAACTCGCCAGGAACGTTGTCAAATATTACCGCCGAGATGATAGGTTGTGTTAGGTTAGGTTATATTACGTTATTGATGTATATGAGGGTTACACGGAGACGTAGAGGCCAACTCGCCAGGAATGACGTCAAATATTACCGCCGAGATGATAGGTTGGGCTAGGTTATGTTATATTACGTTATTGATGTATATGAAGGTCAAACGGAGATGTAGAGGCCAACTCGCCAGGAACGTTGTCAAATATTACCGCCGAGATGATAGGTTGTGTTAGGTTAGGTTATATTACGTTATTGATGTATATGAGGGTTACACGGAGACGCAGAGGCCAACTCGCCGGGAATGATGTCAAATATTACCGCCGAGATGTTAGGTTGGGTTAGGTTAGGTTATATTACGTTATTGATGTATATGAAGGTCAAACGGAGATGTAGAGGCCAACTCGCCAGGTATGTTGTCAAATATTACCGCGGAAACGTTAGGTTGGGTTAGGTTAGGTTATATTACGTTATTGACGTATATGAGCGTTACACGGAGACGTAGAGGTCCACTCGGCAGGAATGTTGTCCAATATTACCGCCGAGATGTTAGGTTGAGTTAGGTTATGTTATATTACGTTATTGATGTATATGAGGGTTACACGGAGACGTAGAGGCCAACTCGCCAGGAATGACGTCAAACGTTACCGCCGAGATGTTAGGTTGGGTTAGGTTAGGTTATATTACGTTATTGATGTATATGAGGGTTACACGGAGACGTAGATGCCAACTCGCCAGGAATGATGTCAAATATTACCGCCGAGATGTTAGGTTGGGTTAGGTTAGGTTATATTACGTTATTGGTGTATATGAAGGTCAAACGGAGATGTAGAGGCCAACTCGCCAGGTATGTTGTCCAATATTACCGCCGAGATGTTATGTTGGGTTAGGTTAGGTTATATTACGTTATTGATGTATATAAAGGTCCCAGGGAGACGTAGATGCCAACTCGCCAGGAATGTTGTCAAATATTACCGCCGAGATGATAGGTTGGGTTAGGTTACGTTATATTACGTTATTGATGTATATGAGGTTTACACGGAGACGTAGAGGCCAACTCGCCAGGAATGATGTCAAATATTACCTCCGAGATGTTAGGTTGGGTTAGGTTAGGTTATATGACGTTATTGATGTATATAAAGGTCCCACGGAGACGTAGAAGCCAACTCGCCACGACCGTTGTCAAATATTACCGCCGAGATGATAGGTTGTGTTAGGTTAGGTTATATTACGTTATTGATGTATATGAGGGTTACACGGAGACGTAGAGGCCAACTCGCCAGGAATGACGTCAAATATTACCGCCGAGATGATAGGTTGGGCTAGGTTATGTTATATTACGTTATTGATGTATATGAAGGTCAAACGGAGATGTAGAGGCCAACTCGCCAGGAACGTTGTCAAATATTACCGCCGAGATGATAGGTTGTGTTAGGTTAGGTTATATTACGTTATTGATGTATATGAGGGTTACACGGAGACGCAGAGGCCAACTCGCCGGGAATGATGTCAAATATTACCGCCGAGATGTTAGGTTGGGTTAGGTTAGGTTATATTACGTTATTGATGTATATGAAGGTCAAACGGAGATGTAGAGGCCAACTCGCCAGGTATGTTGTCAAATATTACCGCGGAAACGTTAGGTTGGGTTAGGTTAGGTTATATTACGTTATTGACGTATATGAGCGTTACACGGAGACGTAGAGGTCCACTCGGCAGGAATGTTGTCCAATATTACCGCCGAGATGTTAGGTTGAGTTAGGTTATGTTATATTACGTTATTGATGTATATGAGGGTTACACGGAGACGTAGAGGCCAACTCGCCAGGAATGACGTCAAACGTTACCGCCGAGATGTTAGGTTGGGTTAGGTTAGGTTATATTACGTTATTGATGTATATGAGGGTTACACGGAGACGTAGATGCCAACTCGCCAGGAATGATGTCAAATATTACCGCCGAGATGTTAGGTTGGGTTAGGTTAGGTTATATTACGTTATTGGTGTATATGAAGGTCAAACGGAGATGTAGAGGCCAACTCGCCAGGTATGTTGTCCAATATTACCGCCGAGATGTTATGTTGGGTTAGGTTAGGTTATATTACGTTATTGATGTATATAAAGGTCCCAGGGAGACGTAGATGCCAACTCGCCAGGAATGTTGTCAAATATTACCGCCGAGATGATAGGTTGGGTTAGGTTACGTTATATTACGTTATTGATGTATATGAGGTTTACACGGAGACGTAGAGGCCAACTCGCCAGGAATGATGTCAAATATTACCTCCGAGATGTTAGGTTGGGATAGGTTAGGTTATATGACGTTATTGATGTATATAAAGGTCCCACGGAGACGTAGAAGCCAACTCGCCACGACCGTTGTCAAATATTACCGCCGAGATGATAGGTTGTGTTAGGTTAGGTTATATTACGTTATTGATGTATATGAGGGTTACACGGAGACGTAGAGGCCAACTCGCCAGGAATGACGTCAAATATTAGCGCCGAGATGATAGGTTGGGTTAGGTTATGTTATATTACGTTATTGATGTATATGAAGGTGAAACGGAGATGTAGAGGCCAACTCGACAGGTATGTTGTCAAATATTACTGCGGAAATGTTAGGTTGGGTTAGGTTAGGTTATATTACGTTATTGATGTATATGAGGGTTACACGGAGACGTAGAGGCCAACTCGGCAGGAATGTTGTCCAATATTACCGCCGAGATGTTAGGTTGGATTAGATTATTTTATATTGCGTTATTGATGTATATGAGGTTTACACGGAGACGTAGAGGCCAACACGCCAGGAATGATGTCAAATATTACCGCCGAGATGTTAGATTGGATTAGGTTAGGTTATATTACGTTATTGATGTATATAAAGGTCCCACGTAGACGTAGAGGCCAACTCGCCACGAATGTTGTCAAATCTTACCCCCGAGATGTTAGGTTGTGTTAGGTTATGTTATATTGCGTTATTGACGTATATGAGTGTTACACGGAGACGTAGAGTTCAACTCGGCAGGAATGTTGTCCAATATTACCGCCGAGATGATAGGTTGGATTAGGTTAGGTTATATTACGTTATTGATGTATATAAAGTTCCCACGGAGACGTAGAAGGCAACTCGCCAGGAATGTTGTCAAACATTAACGCCGGGATGATAGGTTGTGTTAGGTTAGGTTATATTACGTTATTGATGTATATGAGGGTTACACGGAGACGTAAAGGCCAACTCGCCAGGAAACATGTCAAATATTACCGCCGAGATGTTAGGTTGGGTTAGGTTAGGTTATATTACGTTATTGATGTATATGAAGGTCAAACGGAGACGTAGATGCCAACTCGCCAGGAATGTTGCCAAATATTACCGCCGAGATGATAGGTTGGGTTAGGTTACGTTATATTACGTTATTGATGTATATGAAGGTCAAACGGAGACGTAGAGGCGAACTCGCCAGGAATGTTGTCCAATATTACCGCCGAGATGTTAGGTTGGGTTAGGTTAGGTTATATTACGTTATTGATGTATATAAAGGTCCCAGGGAGACGTAGATGCCAACTCGCCAGGAATGTTGTCAAGTATTACCACCGAGATGATAGGTTGGGTTAGGTTACGTTATATCACGTTATTGATGTATATGAGGTTTACACGGAGACGTAGAGGCCAACTCGCCAGGAATGATGTCAAATATTACCGCCGAGATGTTAGGTTGGGTTAGGTTAGGTTATATTACGTTACTGATGTATACAAAGGTCCCACGGAGACGTAGAAGCCAACTCGCCAGGAACGTTGTCAAATATTACCGCCGAGATGATAGGTTGTGTTAGGTTAGGTTATATTACGTTATTGATGTATATGAGGGTTACACGGAGACGTAGAGTCCAACTCGCCAGGAATGACGTCATATATTACCGCCGAGATGATAGGTTGGGTTAGGTTATGTTATATTACGTTATTGATGTATATGAAGGTCAAGCGGAGATGTAGAGGCCAACTCGCCAGGAACGTTGTCAAATATTACCGCCGAGATGATAGGTTGTGTTAGGTTAGGTTATATTACGTTATTGATGTATATGAGGGTTACACGGAGACGTAGAGGCCAACTCGCCAGGAATGATGTCAAATATTACCGCCGAGATGTTAGGTTGGGTTAGGTTAGGTTATATTACGTTATTGATGTATATGAAGGTCAAACGGAGATGTAGAGGCCAACTCGCCAGGTATGTTGTCAAATATTACCGCGGAAATGTTAGGTTGGGTTAGGTTAGGTTATATTACGTTATTGACGTATGTGAGTGTAACACGGAGACGTAGAGGTCCACTCGGCAGGAATGTTGTCCAATATTACCGCCGAGATGTTAGGTTGGATTAGGTTAGGTTATATTACGTTATTGATGTATATAAAGTTCCCACGGAGACGTAGAAGCCAACTCGCCAGGAATGTTGTCAAATATTACCGCCGGGATGATAGGTTGTGTTAGGTTAGGTTATATTACGTTATTGATGTATATGAGGGTTACACGGAGACGTAAAGGCCAACTCGCCAGGAAACATGTCAAATATTACCGCCGAGATGTTAGGTTGGGTTAGGTTAGGTTATATTACGTTATTGATGTATATGAAGGTCAAACGGAGACGTAGATGCCTACTCGCCAGGAATGTTGCCAAATATTACAACCGAGATGATAGGTTGGGTTAGGTTACGTTATATTACGTTATTGATGTATATGAAGGTCAAACGGAGACGTAGAGGCGAACTCGCCAGGAATGTTGTCCAATATTACCGCCGAGATGTTAGGTTGGGTTAGGTTAGGTTATATTACGTTATTGATGTATATAAAGGTCCCAGGGAGACGTAGATGCCAACTCGCCAGGAATGTTGTCAAATATTACCGCCGAGATGATAGGTTGGGTTAGGTTACGTTATATCACGTTATTGATGTATATGAGGTTTACACGGAGATGTAGAGGCCAACTCGCCAGGTATGTTGTCAAATATTACCGCGGAAATGTGAGGTTGGGTTAGGTTAGGTTATATTACGTTATTGACGTATGTGAGTGTAACACGGAGACGTAGAGGTCCACTCGGCAGGAATGTTGTCCAATATTACCGCCGAGATGTTAGGTTGGATTAGGTTATGTTATATTGCGTTATTGATGTATATGAAGGTCAAACGGAGACGTAGATGCCAACTCGCCAGGAATGTTGCCAAATATTACCGCCGAGATGATAGGTAGGTTTAGGTTACGTTATATTACGTTATTGATGTATATGAAGGTCAAACGGAGACGTAGAGGCGAACTCGCCAGGAATGTTGTCCAATATTACCGCCGAGATGTTAGGTTGGGTTAGGTTAGGTTATATTACGTTATTGATGTATATAAAGGTCCCAGGGAGACGTAGATGCCAACTCGCCAGGAATGTTGTCAAATATTACCGCCGAGATGATAGGTTGGGTTAGGTTACGTTATATCACGTTATTGATGTATATGAGGTTTTGCACGGAGACGTAGAGGCCACCTCGCCAGGAATGATGTCAAATATTACCGCCGAGATGTTAGGTTGGATTAGGTTAGGTTATATTACGTTATTGATGTATATGAAGGTCAAACGGAGATGCAGGGGCCAACTCGCCAGGTATGTTGTCAAATATTACCGCGGAAATGTTAGGTTGGGTTAGGTTAGGTTATATTACGTTATTGATGTATATGAAGGTCAAACGGAGATGTAGAGGCCAACTCGCCAGGTATGTTGTCAAATATTACCGCGGAAACGTTAGGTTGGGTTAGGTTAGGTTACATTACGTTATTGACGTATATGAGCGTTACACGGAGACGTAGAGGTCCACTCGGCAGGAATGTTGTCCAATATTACCGCCGAGATGTTAGGTTGAGTTAGGTTATGTTATATTACGTTATTGATGTATATGAGGGTTACACGGAGACGTAGAGGCCAACTCGCCAGGAATGACGTCAAATATTACCGCCGAGATGATAGGTTGGGTTAGGTTATGTTATATTACGTTATTGATGTATATGAAGGTCAAACGGAGATGTAGAGGCCAACTCGCCAGGAACGTTGTCAAATATTACCGCCGAGATGATAGGTTGTGTTAGGTTAGGTTATATTACGTTATTGATGTATATGAGGGTTACGCGGAGACGTAGAGGCCAACTCGCCAGGAATGACGTCAAATATTACCGCCGAGATGATAGGTTGGGTTAGGTTATGTTATATTACGTTATTGATGTATATGAAGGTCAAACGGAGATGTAGAGGCCAACTCGCCAGGAACGTTGTCAAATATTACCGCCGAGATGATAGGTTGTGTTAGGTTAGGTTATATTACGTTATTGATGTATATGAGGGTTACACGGAGACGTAGAGGCCAACTCGCCAGGAATGATGTCAAATATTACCGCCGAGAAGTTAGGTTGGGTTAGGTTAGGTTATATTACGTTATTGATGTATATGAAGATCAAACGGAGATGTAGAGGCCAACTCGCCAGGTATGTTGTCAAATATTACCGCGGAAATGTTAGGTTGGGTTAGGTTAGGTTATATTACGTTATTGACGTATGTGAGTGTAACACGGAGACGTAGAGGTCCACTCGGCAGGAATGTTGTCCAATATTACCGCCGAGATGTTAGGTTGGATTAGGTTTGGTTATATTACGTTATTGATGTATATAAAGTTCCCACGGAGACGTAGAAGCCAACTCGCCAGGAATATTGTCAAATATTACCGCCGGGATGATAGGTTGTGTTAGGTTAGGTTATATTACGTTATTGATGTATATGAGGGTTACACGGAGACGTAAAGGCCAACTCGCCAGGAAACATGTCAAATATTACCGCCGAGATGTTAGGTTGGGTTTGGTTAGGTTATATTACGTTATTGATGTATATGAAGGTCAAACGGAGACGTAGATGCCAACTCGCCAGGAATGTTGCCAAATATTACAACCGAGATGATAGGTTGGGTTAGGTTACGTTATATTAGGTTATTGATGTATATGAAGGTCAAACGGAGACGTAGAGGCGAACTCGCCAGGAATGTTGTCCAATATTACCGCCGAGATGTTAGGTTGGGTTAGGTTAGGTTATATTACGTTATTGATGTATATAAAGGTCCCAGGGAGACGTAGATGCCAACTCGCCAGGAATGTTGTCAAATATTACCGCCGAGATGATAGGTTGGGTTAGGTTACGTTATATCACGTTATTGATGTATATGAGGTTTACACGGAGATGTAGAGGCCAACTCGCCAGGTATGTTGTCAAATATTACCGCGGAAATGTTAGGTTGGGTTAGGTTAGGTTATATTACGTTATTGACGTATGTGAGTGTAACACGGAGACGTAGAGGTCCACTCGGCAGGAATGTTGTCCAATATTACCGCCGAGATGTTAGGTTGGATTAGGTTATGTTATATTGCGTTATTGATGTATATGAGGTTTACACGGAGACATAGAGGCCAACTCGCCAGGAATGATGTCAAATATTACCGCCGAGATGTTAGATTGGGTTAGGTTAGGTTATATTACGTTATTGACGTATATGAGTGTTACACGGAGACGTAGAGTTCAACTCGGCAGGAATGTTGTCCAATATTACCGCCGAGATGTTAGGTTCGATTAGGTTAGGTTATATTACGTTATTGATGTATATAAAGTTCCCACGGAGACGTAGAAGCCAACTCGCCAGGAATGTTGTCAAATATTACCGCCGGGATGATAGGTTGGGTTAGGTTAGGTTATATTACGTTATTGATGTATATAAAGGTCCCAGGGAGACGTAGATGCCAACTCGCCAGGAATGTTGTCAAATATTACCGCCGAGATGATAGGTTGGGTTAGGTTACGTTATATCACGTTATTGATGTATATGAGGTTTTGCACGGAGACGTAGAGGCCAACTCGCCAGGAATGATGTCAAATATTACCGCCGAGATGTTAGGTTGGATTAGGTTAGGTTATATTACGTTATTGATGTATATGAAGGTCAAACGGAGATGCAGGGGCCAACTCGCCAGGTATGTTGTCAAATATTACCGCGGAAATGTTAGGTTGGGTTAGGTTAGGTTATATTACGTTATTGATGTATATGAAGGTCAAACGGAGATGTAGAGGCCAACTCGCCAGGTATGTTGTCAAATATTACCGCGGAAACGTTAGGTTGGGTTAGGTTAGGTTATATTACGTTATTGACGTATATGAGCGTTACACGGAGACGTAGAGGTCCACTCGGCAGGAATGTTGTCCAATATTACCGCCGAGATGTTAGGTTGAGTTAGGTTATGTTATATTACGTTATTGATGTATATGAGGGTTACACGGAGACGTAGAGGCCAACTCGCCAGGAATGACGTCAAATATTACCGCCGAGATGATAGGTTGGGTTAGGTTATGTTATATTACGTTATTGATGTATATGAAGGTCAAACGGAGATGTAGAGGCCAACTCGCCAGGAACGTTGTCAAATATTACCGCCGAGATGATAGGTTGTGTTAGGTTAGGTTATATTACGTTATTGATGTATATGAGGGTTACGCGGAGACGTAGAGGCCAACTCGCCAGGAATGACGTCAAATATTACCGCCGAGATGATAGGTTGGGTTAGGTTATGTTATATTACGTTATTGATGTATATGAAGGTCAAACGGAGATGTAGAGGCCAACTCGCCAGGAACGTTGTCAAATATTACCGCCGAGATGATAGGTTGTGTTAGGTTAGGTTATATTACGTTATTGATGTATATGAGGGTTACACGGAGACGTAGAGGCCAACTCGCCAGGAATGATGTCAAATATTACCGCCGAGAAGTTAGGTTGGGTTAGGTTAGGTTATATTACGTTATTGATGTATATGAAGATCAAACGGAGATGTAGAGGCCAACTCGCCAGGTATGTTGTCAAATATTACCGCGGAAATGTTAGGTTGGGTTAGGTTAGGTTATATTACGTTATTGACGTATGTGAGTGTAACACGGAGACGTAGAGGTCCACTCGGCAGGAATGTTGTCCAATATTACCGCCGAGATGTTAGGTTGGATTAGGTTTGGTTATATTACGTTATTGATGTATATAAAGTTCCCACGGAGACGTAGAAGCCAACTCGCCAGGAATATTGTCAAATATTACCGCCGGGATGATAGGTTGTGTTAGGTTAGGTTATATTACGTTATTGATGTATATGAGGGTTACACGGAGACGTAAAGGCCAACTCGCCAGGAAACATGTCAAATATTACCGCCGAGATGTTAGGTTGGGTTTGGTTAGGTTATATTACGTTATTGATGTATATGAAGGTCAAACGGAGACGTAGATGCCAACTCGCCAGGAATGTTGCCAAATATTACAACCGAGATGATAGGTTGGGTTAGGTTACGTTATATTAGGTTATTGATGTATATGAAGGTCAAACGGAGACGTAGAGGCGAACTCGCCAGGAATGTTGTCAAATATTACCGCCGAGATGATAGGTTGGGTTAGGTTACGTTATATCACGTTATTGATGTATATGAGGTTTACACGGAGATGTAGAGGCCAACTCGCCAGGTATGTTGTCAAATATTACCGCGGAAATGTGAGGTTGGGTTAGGTTAGGTTATATTACGTTATTGACGTATGTGAGTGTAACACGGAGACGTAGAGGTCCACTCGGCAGGAATGTTGTCCAATATTACCGCCGAGATGTTAGGTTGGATTAGGTTATGTTATATTGCGTTATTGATGTATATGAAGGTCAAACGGAGACGTAGATGCCAACTCGCCAGGAATGTTGCCAAATATTACCGCCGAGATGATAGGTAGGTTTAGGTTACGTTATATTACGTTATTGATGTATATGAAGGTCAAACGGAGACGTAGAGGCGAACTCGCCAGGAATGTTGTCCAATATTACCGCCGAGATGTTAGGTTGGGTTAGGTTAGGTTATATTACGTTATTGACGTATATGAGTGTTACACGGAGACGTAGAGTTCAACTCGGCAGGAATGTTGTCCAATATTACCGCCGAGATGTTAGGTTCGATTAGGTTAGGTTATATTACGTTATTGATGTATATAAAGTTCCCACGGAGACGTAGAAGCCAACTCGCCAGGAATGTTGTCAAATATTACCGCCGGGATGATAGGTTGTGTTAGGTTAGGTTATATTACGTTATTGATGTATATGAGGGTTACACGGAGCCGTAAAGGCCAACTCGCCAGGAAACATGTCAAATATTACCGCCGAGATGTTAGGTTGGGTTAGGTTAGGTTATATTACGTTATTGATGTATATGAAGGTCAAACGGAGACGTAGATGCCAACTCGCCAGGAATATTGCCAAATATTACCGCCGAGATGATAGGTTGGGTTAGGTTACGTTATATTACGTTATTGATGTATATGAAGGTCAAACGGAGACGTAGAGGCGAACTCGCCAGGAATGTTGTCCAATATTACCGCCGAGATGTTAGGTTGGGTTAGGTTAGGTTATATTACGTTCTTGATGTATATAAAGGTCCCAGGGAGACGTAGATGCCAACTCGCCAGGAATGTTGTCAAATATTACCGCCGAGATGATAGGTTGGGTTAGGTTACGTTATATCACGTTATTGATGTATATGAGGTTTACACGGAGACGTAGAGGCCAACTCGCCAGGAATGATGTCAAATATTACCGCCGAGATGTTAGGTTGGGTTAGGTTAGGTTATATTACGTTACTGATGTATATAAAGGTCCCACGGAGACGTAGAAGCCAACTCGCCAGGAACGTTGTCAAATATTACCGCCAAGATGATAGGTTGTGTTAGGTTAGGTTATATTACGTTATTGATGTATATGAGGTTTACACGGAGACGTAGAGGCCAACTCGCCAGGAATGACGTCAAATATTACCGCCGAGATGATAGGTTGGGTTAGGTTATGTTATATTACGTTATTGATGTATATGAAGGTCAAACGGAGATGTAGAGGCCAACTCGCCAGGAACGTTGTCAAATATTACCGCCGAGATGATAGGTTGTGTTAGGTTACGTTATATCACGTTATTGATGTATATGAGGTTTACACGGAGATGTAGAGGCCAACTCGCCAGGTATGTTGTCAAATATTACCGCGGAAATGTTAGGTTGGGTTAGGTTAGGTTATATTACGTTATTGACGTATGTGAGTGTAACACGGAGACGTAGAGGTCCACTCGGCAGGAATGTTGTCCAATATTACCGCCGAGATGTTAGGTTGGATTAGGTTATGTTATATTGCGTTATTGATGTATATGAGGTTTACACGGAGACATAGAGGCCAACTCGCCAGGAATGATGTCAAATATTACCGCCGAGATGTTAGATTGGGTTAGGTTAGGTTATATTACGTTATTGACGTATATGAGTGTTACACGGAGACGTAGAGTTCAACTCGGCAGGAATGTTGTCCAATATTACCGCCGAGATGTTAGGTTCGATTAGGTTAGGTTATATTACGTTATTGATGTATATAAAGTTCCCACGGAGACGTAGAAGCCAACTCGCCAGGAATGTTGTCAAATATTACCGCCGGGATGATAGGTTGGGTTAGGTTAGGTTATATTACGTTATTGATGTATATAAAGGTCCCAGGGAGACGTAGATGCCAACTCGCCAGGAATGTTGTCAAATATTACCGCCGAGATGATAGGTTGGGTTAGGTTACGTTATATCACGTTATTGATGTATATGAGGTTTTGCACGGAGACGTAGAGGCCAACTCGCCAGGAATGATGTCAAATATTACCGCCGAGATGTTAGGTTGGATTAGGTTAGGTTATATTACGTTATTGATGTATATGAAGGTCAAACGGAGATGCAGGGGCC
>CAXAJV010001236.1:15000-17500 GCA_963969225.1 Xylocopa violacea | reverse complement strand
AAAGCATTCCTCCCATCTCTGGTCGGAATTCTGATTTGCATGTATTAGCTCTAGAATTACCACAGTTATCCAAGTAATTTCGTGTACAATCTAAGAAACCATAACTGATTTAATGAGCCATTCGCGGTTTCACCTTAGTTCGGTATGTACTGAGACATGCATGGCTTAATCTTTGAGACAAGCATATGACTACTGGCAGGATCAACCAGGGAACCGTACCATGAGTCGTCTCTCTCTCTCTCTCCTCCTCCTCTTTTTCACCATCATCATCAACTCTTATAAGAGTAGTTTGCTCAACGTGTTTTTAGTCGTCGTCGGTTCTCTTAGAGACACCGATCGACGATACGAAATAATAATATATATATATGTATATCGTTCGAATATCGCAATATTCGTCATAGTTTTGTTCAGTGGATGCGGCTGACGGGTCTTTCGGACCTCGCTCGAGCACATTATTTATTTTTTGTATTTCGTAAAATGCATCCTCGGTTAGCACATATGTTCAATAATACCGAGGTATTGCATTTTTTCCTCCTCTCCTTTTCCTTTCTTTTCTTTTCTTTCGAGAATGAGACACTCCCAAAAATCGTACGTTCCCAAAATCGACTTCACAAGTCGCCTTCCAACTGAACCGTGTCGAGTAAGCGCGTATACACTTCGCGCTGAAAATATACATCGTCTTTACCACGGACATATCCCCTTGCGAGGACTTGTCGGGTATCGACGAGCAAGCGCGTATACAATTTTCACGCTGGTTATATATTTTTGGGCACATTTTTGTCATTTATTGAATACATATTGTCACCTTTAATCGTCTATAGCACGGACATCTCTTGCGAGAACATGCTGGGCATCGACGATGCAAGCGCGTATACGATTTGTCACCGCTTGTTATATCGGTGTACGGCACCTTTTATCGTCTATAGCACGGACATCTCTTTCACGCTGGGCATTAAGATAGCGCGTACAGAGAACATGCTGGGCATCGACGATGCAAGCGCGTATGCAATTTTCACGCTGGGCAAATATCGCCGAAAGCACGGACATCTCTTTCACGCTGGGCATTAAGATAGCGCGTACAGAGAACATGCTGGTCATCAAGGCGAGGAAGCGCGTACAATTGCGTCACGCTGATTTATCGTACACCTTTTTTCTCCATCGTCTATAGCACGAACATCTCTTGCGAGAACATGCTGGGCAACGACGATGGCAAGCGGTTATAATCGTGTCACGCTGTATTGTTTAATATGTATATAAAGAATACCTTTTATCGTCTAATGCGCGAACGCGTAGTACCTCTTGGCACTCCATTTGACTATAACAGAGATACTACACACGCTCTCACACGCTGGGCATTATGATAGCGCGTACAGAGAAGCGTGCTGTTCGGCATAGACGAGCAAGCGCGTACAATTGTGTCACGCTGAAGTATATTTTTGTATCTCGCCCTCCTCAGGCGAGCTGGCGCGTACCAAGTGCGCGCTGGGCATTCGACACGGGACACCTTTTGGAAGTTCGTCGAGAGACTCCTCTGTTTCGTAACAGATCGTGTCGAAATGACATATACCATTTATTCTTTTGCCTTCTTCAGTGGATGCTTATTTTTTATTTTTTGTTTCGTTCCTCAACTCAGTGGATGCTCATTTTTATTTTTTTTTGTTGAGGAACTTGTTTGGTATATCATCGGTGTATATCTATCTCCATATACACCTTTCATGCGTATAGCATATTATGGACATTTCGTACACACATCTGGTACGTCCAAAAATTCAATATGTATCTCTAGAGTCCGTTCCGAGAGCTCGGAGCGTAAAGATTTAGAATCGATGCAAGGAAGGTACAATTTAACCGAGTAAAACTCGGATAAATGGTCACCAACGTCACCGTTGGACGCTCGCCACATATGGGCCATTCGGTCAAAGACACCGACCCGTGGCAATGCAGTGTGGAGAAAATTCGACAACCGACACGGGACAGAGCAGTCGAGAACGTATTCTCGAGGAGCGGTGGACTGCTTCTCAACCGAAGTCATAGAATAGCCACGCGCCCGACGCTACTCCGCCCGGCCGGCTCGAACCGACCTGTCTCCTTATAGATACGGAACGGCCGGCCGGGCGGTCGGCGCCGGCCGGGCTAACGCACGGGCGCTTACGGTGGTAAACTCCAGCGGCGACCGACCGTCCGGAAAGGCTGCTGTAACTTAGTCGCGCGGAGGCGCAAGTATAAAGTGCTATTAACGTTGAACTTTTATGAACGGAAATTGTTTAAACATAATGAATATATACGGAAAAACATATTTCTAGAATATAACGAATTTTAATCGATTTTAACATTGAAAAAACGCAGTTATAAAATACGAAGTCAACGAAAAACACGAAAAATCGAAAATCTGACACGTACAAATGAATTCTACAATCAAATTAATCGATATTACGAAAAAAAAACCAAGCGTTTATATAAAAAAATTACCGATAAATTGACAAAAACCGCCAGTCGTGTC
>CAXAJV010001236.1:7500-10000 GCA_963969225.1 Xylocopa violacea | reverse complement strand
TAAACTGATGTTCGTTTTACCTAGGGACCAGGTGTGGTATAGTCCAGGCAGTACCATAGTTCTCAGCCCAAATAGACGCTGCTGTGGTTTAAGCGGGGCTTTAGACAGTCTCACCAGGGCATCGGTAAGCTTCTCCAACGAACCGGAGCTTATTCTACCCTCAGGAGAGAAGGGCACTCCTAAATACATCCATGTATCAGTACGCTTCAACGCCGGCAGCCTAAGACCGTTACAGGTGAATAAGGTATTATTATCCACTATAGTCTTCTTAACATGAGGGACAGAACGCAGACTGACAGTAAGGCTCTTGTTCGCATTCACAGACAAACCACACTGCAGTAGGTATTGTACTGCGTTATCGATGAGACGCTGTAGTCCAGCTTCCGTAGATGCCATAAGAAGTATGTCGTCAGCGAACGCCGCCGCATTGATGCGTACACCATCAATGTCCGCTGCGACCTCCTTAGGAAGCCTTTTCCAGAGACCATCAATAATTATATTAAATATTATGGGGGAGAGGGGATCGCCCTGCTTAACCCCGCATAATGGCCTGATCCTGTCTGATCGCCAGTCTTTGCACTCCAATCTGGTGGTGCAGTTGCTGTAGACATACTGAAGGTATTGAATCATATCCTTAGGTACTCCTGCAGATCTTAGTGCAGTTAAGACAGCTCCATGAGAAACCGAGTCAAATGCCTTTGCGACATCTAAACTGGCAATAAAGAGTGGTTTATGGGCTTGGTGGTGGTAGCGTAGGACAGTATCAAGTAAGAATATGTTTTCAGCACACCCGTCAGAGTTCCTGAACGCTCGTTGGCGTTGGTCGAGCGCTATCTTCTGTCCCATTCTCGTTGCCAAGACTTTATGTAGGACACGCACTAACACAGATGATATTGTGATAGGCCTGAAATCACCAGGCATTTTAGCTTCATGCTTCTTGGGTAGTAAGATGGTACGTGACTCAAGGAGGTGTGAGGGTAGCTTACCACACCATAGTATTATATTGCATACAACAGTAAGTACCTCCAGCGGTACACTTTTCAAGAGTCTTGGAGAAAGACCATCGGGCCCAGCAGCTGTGGTCGCCATTGGTAAAGCTTTCTTTATCTCTTCCTGCGTAACTGGAGACCACAATTCATCAAACACTGCTTGCGGTGGAGTCGATTGGAGGGACGATATTGGTTCCCGTGTCATAATATTCTGCCAAAATCCAATCATTTCTTCTTTAGGTGGAGTTTCCAAGCAGGTAACGTCTTTGAGAATCGACCTAAGGCAGTTTTGGCGATTCTTGCGCCACAGATCTTGTGTGCGTGCATACTCGGCCCGTCTCCGTTGTCTTCTCGAAAGCCCTTCGGCATTAATGCAATCCTGGGATTCAACACGACGCGGTGTGGATACCAACAGCACATCCCGCAAATATAGAGAGAGATCTTCGAATATACTCTCTGGACTATCCCATCGAATACGATCTCGTATACCAGCCAGTCGATTGCACTGAAAGTTGTCGCTTTTGGGCAAAGGAAGATCCAAGATGGTTTGTTTCCAGTCTACAGTCAGATGGAGTCGTTCTTCCGGGGCACAAGTGCCGTCAGCAGGTATCATATTTACGTCGCTAGTGGCCACTGCTGCTTCTCTATCGGAGCTGACAGACTGTAGATCTGAGATCGCATCAGCAACCAGCTTCTTATAGGCCTTACTTTTCCTTTGACCCTTGATGGATTCCAATGTCCGAGATGGAAAGGACTTGACCAGTGCTTGATTAATAAATTTCTCTCCTGCGATCGTCAACTGTGCCTCACATCTAGCCAGCAAGGAGATCTCCTCAACGTTCCACCGCGCCTTCTTTGGAGGTTTGCTCAGTCTCGTATCGTTCCAATCAGGATGGCCCCTTTTATGGTGAACACCACGGCCGGTTTTGGTGGTAAAGGAACGACCACATCCAGGGTACTCGCACACGTATTGGGCGGAAGAAGAATCGGATTCATTGGGCTCAGAAGGGTAATCATTATTACTACTATTATTCCTAAACGCAATTGCTGGAGCGGCGGGATCAGTGGATCCACCGCTAGAATGAGTCATCCGAGGCTTTGTTATTCTTTTAGGGCCAGCAAGATTTAAGCACGAGGGGGGAGGCAGCCCCCAAGCGCCGATTGCGCCGCACGCCGTTTAGCCATGGCTCCCCTCCGAGGAGAGGAAACCATGTTACCGGCGAGAACCTATAGGAGGTACGACGTGCGACTTGGGTAGGAGAGGCTATAAGAGACGCTTCACTACCCCGTAACTATGAGAGCTCTCAAGGCTGGTCTCGGATACTAGTCCGGCAAGCCGGCCCGACACCTCAAGCGACCGCCTTAAGAGAGTCATAGTTACTCCCGCCGTTTACCCGCGCTTTTTTGAATTTCTTCACGTTGACATTCAGAGCACTGGGCAGAAATCACATTGCGTCAACACCCTTGGGGGCCATCGCAATGCTTTGTTTTAATTAGACAGTCGGATTCCC
>CAXAJV010001236.1:0-5000 GCA_963969225.1 Xylocopa violacea | reverse complement strand
GGAACCGCGGGATTCAGTGCTGGGCTCATTCCTGTTCGCTCGCAGCTACTAAGGAAATCCTGGTTAGTTTCTTTTCCTCCGCTTAGTAATATGCTTAAATTCAGCGGGTAATCTCACCTAATCTGAGGTCGTCTCTACGTGAAACACGAAATTCGTTCGTGCCGTGAAGCCGCTTTTTTTTTTTTTGCACTGCGAGACACGTTAAGGAACCCGCGTCTATTTGGTCAGAGAGAAGGTATTATAAATCCCGTTTTCTTTCGGGAAAACGGGAAAAAAAAAAAATTCGACAACATACAAGAGAGATGATTACGGAGCTTCGACGCACGGGGACGGCAGACGACGAAAAGAACTTTCGTCGTCTCCGACGCAGCGATCCTTTCATTTACCGCTCGATTACCACAAAACTCCGCCGTTCTTCTCGGCGAAGCGTTTTGCGCACCGCGCCAATGTCATTCGTGTCGGTTCTCGGATTCGTAATGCATACGAGACCCTCGCTGGACAACCAAGTTGCCGGCGATTTTTAACATCCGTCCTCTCTTATCGTAGCTATGAACGATTATAAATAATTCCAGCGGTTCCACCTTCCGCGCGTAACACGCAGAGATCGAAACGGAGCGGCTCCTTTTCCCCGATTTATCACCCTGATCCGTCGGAACGACGGATAGGCCGAGTTGGAGCGCGCCCACGCGAATCTCTCTGCTGCGTGGAACGGGAAATAAAAAAAAAAAGGAACGCACGCGTGGAATTACATAACCAAGCTGCGCTTTCCGGGGACTGGATGACCGGCTTTTTGATCGCGCGGTCCCGTCTCGACAACGAAGACATGGGGTGACCAACAACTTGTGGCACCGAGCAGCACCTCGTCGAAGTATAACTTCGAGCCTCGCCAATGGGGTGGGCACAATCTCTTCCCGTATCTACTTCTCTAAACGACTCTCCTCGTTGCGCGTGGCGTTACCGATTCGAGTTCTGTGCTTCGGAATCTGCGGACGCGCGTCACAGGCCAGAAACGTTACAATCGACCATATATATATATATACCAAATGTTCCGATCGACACCGGGCTGACAGACAGAGGCAGCACACCGAGGACGCACGGTAAATTCGAGTCTCGACGAACGTGGCTGGGGTCAGATTCGAACATCCCAAGATCATCAGCGTTCGAAGAGGAAATGCGTCCCCGTGCGCGCGTTTGTCTGTGGTCCCCGACAATCGACGGCATATGGAAATAAAATTCGAGATCGACTTCGGCAACGACGGCCTATATACATTGTATGTATTCGAGTGACGGTCCGCTCAATTTCTTCCTTACACAAAACATGGTATACGCGCACAACGCGCGGAGAGAGCAGAGAGAGAACGGGTTATTCTGATGATTGAACGCAACAACACCCTGGGGCTGTGCGAACTTCGAACGATCGGATGCGCATCATCGTCCCTCACGTTACGACGATGTCGCTCGCTCTCTCTTTCTTGTATATTCTCTTCTCTCTCTCGACCGAGTTCCCAACAATTCGATTCTCTCAGTCTTGCGGCAAAAGAAAAATTCATTTTAAACGACGTCGAGCGCGCGGCATATCAATCGTGCGTTAAAGAGACGCGCGAAGAGTGGTCATGGTGTGTGGCGGGTGTGCGAATTTGGAATACGGAACAAAATCGGCAGTCGAAACACGAAGCGGTTCCCCGTGGGCGGTCGTCCGGTTAAACGAACGACTCACGACGCCACGAAGAACTCGCGCGAGTCCGTGATCGACACCGTCGATTTCCGTGAACCCGTTTAACGCACGCCGCACGCGCGCACACGTTACACCAGTCGCATATAGTCTCGGGGCACGGCCACAGACGACTCGGACGAACGTCCAACGATCGCTCGTACGTCGCGTATCGCTCCTCTTTTTCCCTTTCGGTGCGCCCGAACTCAGAAACGTTCGTAAATGGAATTCGAATGAACGACGGCGGGCAGATTCGAGCACCGGAGAGAAAAGATTCGACGAAACGCAACGCAAGCAGTATTCTGGTTACGTGAACGACCCTCAGCTAGGCGTGGTCCAGGAATTGTATCCGTGGACCGCAATGTGCGTTCGAAATGTCGATGTTCATGTGTCCTGCAGTTCACACGTTGACGCGCAATTAGCTGCGTTCTTCATCGACCCACGAGCCAAGTGATCCACCGTTCAGGGTAATCGTATATGTATATTTTTTATTAATTGTTAAGTCTCTTCGTACTAAGTTTCGAACAAGTCGAGACCCAAACGTCTCCGGCGAAGGAGACGCGGGCGTCGCCCGAATTCTCGGCGACACGATACCGTCCTACGGATGAAACGGACACGCCTGTTTCAGGGTGTTTAGGATACATCCTTTCGGATTCACGCCAGTGTGCCACGCGTCCAGGTAGATAAAATTTTTCGAAAATTCGTTAGGACTCTTCTTCGCGCGTATCGCGCAGACCCTCGAGGCGGTCCCCCCTTCCTCCCGACAACACGAAGCGAGCTTGTAAAATTCGATCTCGCAACGGCGGGTTTATTAAGGGACTCTCGACAACGAGGAAGAATACGCAAACGCGAATATATCGTCGTCCCCTCTGAACGAATGGCACGTGGAAGTGAATACAAAAAAAAAAAAAAAGAAAGATATCCAACACCCATCGGCGTATTGCTTTCGAGAAGTTGACGACGTTCGTACAGGTAAGTCGTAAAATATCGATGGGACTCGCCGTGAAACCTCGAAGCGGTCTATAATTTTACCCACCCGACAACACGAAGCGAGCATAAAAAATTATTCGATCTCGCAACGGCGGGTGTGTTTCCAGACTCGCGACAACGAGGCTTCGCTCGGCGAAGCGGTCCCCTCTGAACGAACGACACGATCAAAACCCGAACACAGGTGCGTGGTACAAGTTCCTCAAATTCCACGATCCACTGCACGATCTGTGCTTCAGAGCTCAGGTGATAAAAAAAAAAAAAAATTCGTTGGGACTCGGCCGCCAAAGCCTCGAGCGGTCTACCGTTTTTCCCCGGCAACACGAAGCGAGTATAAATTATTCGATCTCGCAACGGCCGGTTTCTCAGACTCGCGACAACGAGGCTATGGCAAAAAGCAAGTCCCCTCTGAGCTTGCAGCACAATTGTGAAACGGGAAAACGAACAAGTACCAGCGGCGTATTGCTTTCACGCAGAGACGCAAAATAATGGTACACACTCGACCTGTCGAATATGCAAAGTCGACGACATAACTTACCGTTCGGGTAAGAAAAATTCGTTAGGACTCGTCGGTTAACAACACCAACACCTCGAGCGCGGTCTGTATAATTTTATTTACCCGACAACACGAAGCGAGCATAATAAATGAGATTCGATCTCGCAACGGCGGGTTCATTATACAGACCCTAATCGCCAACGAGGCTTGGCCCGACGAATCGTCCCCTCCGAACGGAACGGTACGATCGACATTAACACAACCAGGGTACGCGGCGCGACACCACGCTCTTAACGAATTCGAAGTCGACGACGATCGTCGTTCGGGTAAAGATTCGTTGGGACTCGCCGTCGTACACAGCCTCGAGGCGGTCTGTTTCACCCGACAACGCGAAGCGAGCATAATATTGTTCGATCTCGCAACGGCACGGGTTTTCACAGACTCTCGACAACGAGGCTTGGCGGCGACGAATCGTCCCCTCCGAACGGAACGGTACGATCGACTAAAACAGGATACGCGCGACACACGCTCTTAAAGGAATTCGAAGTCGACGACGGCGCGTCCGTTCGGGTGAAGATTCGTTGGGACTCGCCGCACGCGCAGCCTCTGAGCGGTCCAATTTAACCTGCGACACGAAGCGAGCATAAAATGGTTCGATCTCGCAACGGCAACGGGTTTTCATAGACTCTATGAGAGCGAGGCTTGGCGGCGACGAATCGTCCCCTCCGAACGGAACGGTACGATCGACTAAAACAGGATACGCGCGACACACGCTCTTAAAAGAAATCGAAGTCGACGACGGCGCGTCCGTTCGGGTGAATGATTCGTTGGGACTCGCCGCACGCGCAGCCTCTGAGCGGTCCAATTTAACCTGCGACACGAAGCGAGCATAAAATTGTTCGATCTCGCAACGGCAACGGGTTTTCAGACACTCAACAACGAGGCTTGGCGGCGACGAATCGTCCCCTCCGAACGAAACGGTACGGTACGATCGACTGGTATAAAAGAGCGGGCGACACACGATCCTGCGAATTCGAGATCGACGACGGTACACGTTCATCGTTCGGGTGAAGATTCGTTGGGACTCGCCGCGCGCGCAGCCTCGAAGCGGTCCAATTTAACCTGCGACACGAAGCGAGCATAAAATTGTTCGATCTCGCAACGGCACGGGTTTTCACAGACTCTCGACAACGAGGCTTGGCGGCGACGAATCGTCCCCTCCGAACGAAACGGTACGGTACGATCGACTGGTATAAAAGAGCGGGCGACACACGATCCTGCGAATTCGAGGTCGACGACGGTACAACACGTTCATCGTTCGGGTGAAGATTCGTTGGGACTCGCCGCGCGCGCAGCCTCGAAGCGGTCCAATTTAACCTGCGACACGAAGCGAGCATAAAATTGTTCGATCTCGCAACGGCACGGGTTTTCACAGACTCTCGACAACGAGGCTTGGCGGCGACGAATCGTCCCCTCCGAACGAAACGGTACGGTACGATCGACTGGTATAAAAGAGCGGGCGACGCGATCCTACGAATTCGAGGTCGACGACGGTACACACGTTCGTCGTTCGGGTAAAGATTCGTTGGGACTCGCCGTCGTACACAGCCTCGAGGCGGTCCGTTTCACCCGACAACACGAAGCGAGCATAAAGTTGTTCGAGCTCGCAACGGCACGGGTTTTCACAGACTCTCGACAACGAGGCTTGGCGGCGACGAATCGTCCCCTCCGAACGAAACGGTACGGTACGATCGACCTGATCGTAGAGAGCGGTCGCGGTGGCACGACCCTGCGAGAATTCGAGGT
>CAXAJV010001235.1:256400-393400 GCA_963969225.1 Xylocopa violacea | reverse complement strand
ACACGCCAGGAATGTTGTCAAATGTTACAACCGAGATGTTAGGTTGCCTTTGGTTAGGATATATAACGTTATAGACGCATATAGCGTTACCACCGAGAAGTAGGGTCCGACACGCCAGGAATGTTGTCAAATATTACATCCTACTTGTTAGGTTGCCTTAGGTTAGGATATATAACGTTATAGACGCATGTAATGTTACCACCGAGACGTAGGGACCGACACGCCTGGAATGTTGCCAAATATTACATCCGAGATGTTAGGTGGCCTTAGGTTAGGATATATAACGTTATAGACGCATATAATGTTACATCCGAGACGTAGGGACCGACACGCCTGGAATGTTGCCAAATATTACATCCGAGATGTTAGGTGGCCTTAGGTTAAGATATATAATGTTAGGGACGTATATACTGTTCCCACCGAGAAGTAGGGTCCGACACGCCTGGAATGTTGCTAAATATTACATCCGAGATGTTAGGCGGCCTTAGGTTAGGATATATAATGTTAGAGACGTATATTCTGTTCCCACCGAGAAGTAGGGTCCGACACGCCTGGAATGTTGTCAAATATTACATCCGAGATGTTAGGTTGCCTTACGTTAGGATATATAACGTTATAGACGCATATAATGTTTCCACCGAGACGCAGGGACCGACACGCCTGGAATGTTTTCAAATGTTACATCCGATATGTTAGGTTGCCTTACGTTGGGATATAGACCGTTATAGACGCATATTATATTCCCACCGAAAGGTATGCTCCGACAGGCCAGGAATGTTGCAAAATATTACGTCTGAGATGATAGGTTGCCTTTGATTAGGACATACAACGTTATAGACGGATATACTGTTCCCACCGAGAAGTAGGGTCCGACACGCCAGGAATGTTGTCAAATATTACATCCGAGTAGTTAGGTTGCCTTAGGTTAGGATATATAACGTTATAGACGCATATAATGTTACCACCGAGACGTAGGGACCGACAAGCCTCAAATGTTGTAGAATACTACACCCGAGATGCCAGGTTGCCTTAGGTTAGGATATATAACCTTACAGACGTATATAACGTTACCACCGAGAAGTAGGGTCCGACACGCCAGGAATGTTGTCAAATATTACATCCGAGTTGTTGGGTTGCCTTAGGTTAGGATATATAACGTTATAGACGCATATAATGTTACCACCGAGACGTAGGTTCCGACACGCCTGGAATGTTGTCAAATGTTACATCCGATATGTTAGGTTGCCTTAGGTTGCGATATAGACCGTTATAGACGCATATTATATTCCCAACGAAAGGTATGCTCCGACAGGCCAGGAATTTTGTAAAATATTACGTCTGAGATGATAGGTTGCCTTAGATTAGGACATACAACGTTCTAGGCGGATATACTGTTCCCACTTGAAGTAGGGTCCGACACGCCAGGAATGTTGTCAAATATTACATCCGAGATGTCAGGTTGCCTTAGGTTAGGATATATAATGTTAGAGACGTATATACTGTTCCCACCGAGAAGTAGGGTCCGACACACCAGGAATGTTGTCAAATGTTACAACCGAGATGTTAGGTTGCCTTTGGTTAGGATATATAACGTTATAGACGCATATAACGTTACCACCGAGAAGTAGGGTCCGACACGCCAGGAATGTTGTCAAATATTACATCCTACTTGTTAGGTTGCCTTAGGTTAGGATATATAACGTTATAGACGCATGTAATGTTACCACCGAGACGTAGGGACCGACACACCTGGAATGTTGCCAAATATTACATCCGAGATGTTAGGTGGCCTTAGGTTAGGATATATAACGTTATAGACGCATATAATGTTACCACCGAGACGTAGGGACCGACACGCCTGGAATGTTGCCAAATATTACATCCGTGATGTTAGGTGGCCTTAGGCTAGGATATATAACGTTATAGACGCATATACTCTTACCACCGAGAAGTTTGTGCCGACATGGCAGGAATGTTGTCAAATATTATATCCGAGTTATTAAGTTGCCTTAGGTTGGGATATAGACCGTTATAGACGCATATAATATTCCCACCGAGAAGTAGGGTCCGACACGCCTGGAATGTTGTAGAATATTACATCCGAGATGTCAGGTTGCCTTAGGTTAAGATATATAACGTTATAGACGTATATACTGTTCCCACCGAGAAGTAGGGTCCGACACGCCAGGAATGTATAAATATTACATCCGATTAGTTAGGTTACCTTAGGTTAGGATATATAACGATATATACGCATGTAGTGTTACCACCGAGACATAGGGACCGACACGCCTGGAATGTTGTCAAATGGTACATCCGAGATGTTAGATTGCCTTAGGTTAGGATATATGACGTTATAGACGTATATACTGTTCCCTCCGAGAAGTAGGGTTCGACACGCCTGGAATGTTGTCAAATATTACATCCGAGATGTTAGGTTGCCTTACGTTAGGATATATAACGTTATAGACGCATATAATGTTTCCACCGAGAAGTAGGATCCGACACGCCAGGAATGTTGTCAAATGTTACATTCGAAATGTTAGGTTGCCTTTGGTTAGGATATATAACGTTATATACGCATTTAACGTTACCACCGAGAAGTAGGGACCGACACGCCCGGAATGCTATCAAATGTTACATCCGAGATGTAAGGTTGCCTTTGGTTAGGATATATAACGTTATAGACGCATATAACGTTACTACCGAGAAGTAGGGTCCGACACGCCAGGAATGTTGTCAAATATTACAACTGAGTTGTTAGGTTGCCTTAGGTTAGGATATATAACGTTATAGACGGATATAATGTTACCACCGAGGTGTAGCAACCGACACGCCTGAAATGTTGTAGAATATTACATCCGAGATATCAGGTTGCCTTAGGTTAGGATATATAACGCTAAAGACGCATGTAATGTTACCACCGAGACGTAGGGACCGATACGCCTGAAATGTTGTAGAATATTACATCCGAGATGTCAGGTTGCCTTATGTAAGGATATATAACGTTATCGACGTATATACTGTTCCCACCGAGAAGTAGGGTCCGGCACGCCAGGAATGTTGTCAAATGTTACATCCGAGATGTTAGGTTGCCTTTGGTTAGGATATATTACGTTATATACGCATTTAACGTTACCACCGAGAGGTAGGGTCCGACACGCCAGGAATGTTGTCAAATATTACAACCGAGTTGTTAGGTTGCCTTAGGTTAGGATATATAACGTTATAGACGGATATAATGTTACCACCGAGGTGTAGGAACCGACACGCCTGAAATGTTGTAGAATATTACATCCGAGATATCAGGTTGCCTTAGGTTAGGATATGTAACGTTATAGACGCATGTAATGTTACCACCGAGACGTAGGGACCGACACGCGTGGAATATTGTCAAATGTTACATCCGAGATGTTAGGTGGCCTTAGGTTAGGATATATAACGTTATAGACGCATATAATGTTACCACCGAGACGTAGGGACCGACACGCCTGGAATGTTGCCAAATATTACATCCGTGATGTTAGGTGGCCTTAGGCTAGGATATATAACGTTATAGACGCATGTAATCTTACCACCGAGACGTAGGGAACGACACGCCTGCAATGTTGTCAAATGTTACATCCGAGATGATAGGTTGCCTTAGGTTGGGATACAGACCGTTATAGACGCATATTATTTTCCCACCGAAAGGTATGCTCCGACAGGCCAGGAATGTTGCAAAATATTACGTCTGAGATGATAGGTTGCTTTGATTAGGACATACAACGTTATAGACGGTAATACTGTTCCCACCGAGAAGTAGGGTCCGACACGCCAGGAATGTTGTCAAATATTACATCCGAGATGTTAGGTTGCCTTACGTTAGGATATATAACGTTATAGACGCATATAATGTTTCCACCGAGACGCAGGGACCGACACGCCTGGAATGTTTTCAAATGTTACATCCGATATGTTAGGTTGCCTTACGTTGGGATATAGACCGTTATAGACGCATATTATATTCCCACCGAAAGGTATGCTCCGACAGGCCAGGAATGTTGCAAAATATTACGTCTGAGATGATAGGTTGCCTTTGATTAGGACATACAACGTTATAGACGGATATACTGTTCCCACCGAGAAGTAGGGTCCGACACGCCAGGAATGTTGTCAAATATTACATCCGAGTTGTTAGGTTGCCTTAGGTTAGGATATATAACGATATAGACGCATATAATGTTACCACCGAGACGTAGGGACCGACAAGCCTCAAATGTTGTAGAATACTACACCCGAGATGCCAGGTTGCCTTAGGTTAGGATATATAACCTTACAGACGTATATAACGTTACCACCGAGAAGTAGGGTCCGACACGCCAGGAATGTTGTCAAATATTACATCCGAGTTGTTGGGTTGCCTTAGGTTAGGATATATAACGTTATAGACGCATATAATGTTACCACCGAAACGTAGGTTCCGACACGCCTGGAATGTTGTCAAATGTTACATCCGATATGTTAGGTTGCCTTAGGTTGCGATATAGACCGTTATAGACGCATATTATATTCCCAACGAAAGGTATGCTCCGACAGGCCAGGAATTTTGTAAAATATTGCGTCTGAGATGATAGGTTGCCTTTGATTAGGACATACAACGTTATAGACGGTAATACTGTTCCCTCCGAGAAGTAGGGTTCGACACGCCTGGAATGTTGTCAAATATTACATCCGAGATGTTAGGTTGCCTTACGTTAGGATATATAACGTTATAGACGCATATAATGTTTCCACCGAGAAGTAGAATCCGACACGCCAGGAATGTTGTCAAATGTTACATTCGAAATGTTAGGTTGCCTTTGGTTAGGATATATAACGTTATATACGCATTTAACGTTACCACCGAGAAGTAGGGTCCGACACGCCAGGAATGTTGTCAAATATTACATCCGATTAGTTAGGTTACCTTAGGTTAGGATATATAACGATATATACGCATGTAGTGTTACCACCGAGACATAGGGACCGACACGCCTGGAATGTTGTCAAATGGTACATCCGAGTTGTTAGATTGCCTTAGGTTAGGATATATGACGTTATAGACGTATATACTGTTCCCTCCGAGAAGTAGGGTTCGACACGCCTGGAATGTTGTCAAATATTACATCCGAGATGTTAGGTTGCCTTACGTTAGGATATATAACGTTATAGACGCATATAATGTTTCCACCGAGAAGTAGGATCCGACACGCCAGGAATGTTGTCAAATGTTACATTCGAAATGTTAGGTTGCCTTTGGTTAGGATATATAACGTTATATACGCATTTAACGTTACCACCGAGAAGTAGGGACCGACACGCCCGGAATGCTATCAAATGTTACATCCGAGATGTAAGGTTGCCTTTGGTTAGGATATATAACGTTATAGACGCATATAACGTTACTACCGAGAAGTAGGGTCCGACACGCCAGGAATGTTGTCAAATATTACAACCGAGTTGTTAGGTTGCCTTAGGTTAGGATATATAACGTTATAGACGGATATAATGTTACCACCGAGGTGTAGCAACCGACACGCCTGAAATGTTGTAGAATATTACATCCGAGATATCAGGTTGCCTTAGGTTAGGATATATAACCCTAAAGACGCATGTAATGTTACCACCGAGACGTAGGGACCGATACGCCTGGAATGTTGTCAAATGTTACATCCAAGAAGTTAGGTTGCCTTAGGTTAGGATATACGACGTTATAGACGTATATACTGTTCCCTCCGAGAAGTAGGGTTCGACACGCCTGGAATGTTGTCAAATGTTACATCCGAGACGTTTGGTTGCCTTTGGTCAGGATATATAACGTTATAGACGCATATAACGTTACCACCGAGAAGTAGGGTCCGACATGCCTAGAATGTTGCCAAACATTACATCTGAGATGTTAGGTGGCCTTAGGTTAGGATATATAATGTTAGAGACGTATATACTGTTCCCACCGAGAAGTAGGGTCCGACACGACTGGAATGTTGTCAAATATTACATCCAATTTGTTAGGTTGCCTTAGGTTAGGATATATAACGTTATAGACGCATATAATGTTACCACCGAGACGTGGGGACCGACACGCCTGAAATGTTGTAGAATATTACATCCGAGATGTCAGGTTGCCTTATGTAAGGATATATAACGTTATCGACGTATATACTGTTCCCACCGAGAAGTAGGGTCCGGCACGCCAGGAATGTTGTCAAATATTACAACCGAGTTGTTAGGTTGCCTTAGGTTAGGATATATAACGTTATAGACGGATATAATGTTACCACCGAGGTGTAGGAACCGACACGCCTGAAATGTTGTAGAATATTACATCCGAGATATCAGGTTGCCTTAGGTTAGGATATGTAACGTTATAGACGCATGTAATGTTACCACCGAGACGTAGGGACCGACACGCGTGGAATATTGTCAAATGTTACATCCGAGATGTTAGGTGGCCTTAGGTTAGGATATATAACGTTATAGACGCATATAATGTTACCACCGAGACGTAGGGACCGACACGCCTGGAATGTTGCCAAATATTACATCCGTGATGTTAGGTGGCCTTAGGCTAGGATATATAACGTTATAGACGCATGTAATCTTACCACCGAGACGTAGGGAACGACACGCCTGCAATGTTGTCAAATGTTACATCCGAGATGATAGGTTGCCTTAGGTTGGGATACAGACCGTTATAGACGCATATTATTTTCCCACCGAAAGGTATGCTCCGACAGGCCAGGAATGTTGCAAAATATTACGTCTGAGATGATAGGTTGCTTTGATTAGGACATACAACGTTATAGACGGTAATACTGTTCCCACCGAGAAGTAGGGTCCGACACGCCAGGAATGTTGTCAAATATTACATCCGAGATGTTAGGTTGCCTTACGTTAGGATATATAACGTTATAGACGCATATAATGTTTCCACCGAGACGCAGGGACCGACACGCCTGGAATGTTTTCAAATGTTACATCCGATATGTTAGGTTGCCTTACGTTGGGATATAGACCGTTATAGACGCATATTATATTCCCACCGAAAGGTATGCTCCGACAGGCCAGGAATGTTGCAAAATATTACGTCTGAGATGATAGGTTGCCTTTGATTAGGACATACAACGTTATAGACGGATATACTGTTCCCACCGAGAAGTAGGGTCCGACACGCCAGGAATGTTGTCAAATATTACATCCGATATGTTAGGTTGCCTTACGTTGGGATATAGACCGTTATAGACGCATATTATATTCCCACCGAAAGGTATGCTCCGACAGGCCAGGAATGTTGCAAAATATTACGTCTGAGATGATAGGTTGCCTTTGATTAGGACATACAACGTTATAGACGGATATACTGTTCCCACCGAGAAGTAGGGTCCGACACGCCAGGAATGTTGTCAAATATTACATCCGAGTTGTTAGGTTGCCTTAGGTTAGGATATATAACGATATAGACGCATATAATGTTACCACCGAGACGTAGGGACCGACAAGCCTCAAATGTTGTAGAATACTACACCCGAGATGCCAGGTTGCCTTAGGTTAGGATATATAACCTTACAGACGTATATAACGTTACCACCGAGAAGTAGGGTCCGACACGCCAGGAATGTTGTCAAATATTACATCCGAGTTGTTGGGTTGCCTTAGGTTAGGATATATAACGTTATAGACGCATATAATGTTACCACCGAAACGTAGGTTCCGACACGCCTGGAATGTTGTCAAATGTTACATCCGATATGTTAGGTTGCCTTAGGTTGCGATATAGACCGTTATAGACGCATATTATATTCCCAACGAAAGGTATGCTCCGACAGGCCAGGAATTTTGTAAAATATTGCGTCTGAGATGATAGGTTGCCTTTGATTAGGACATACAACGTTATAGACGGTAATACTGTTCCCTCCGAGAAGTAGGGTTCGACACGCCTGGAATGTTGTCAAATATTACATCCGAGATGTTAGGTTGCCTTACGTTAGGATATATAACGTTATAGACGCATATAATGTTTCCACCGAGAAGTAGAATCCGACACGCCAGGAATGTTGTCAAATGTTACATTCGAAATGTTAGGTTGCCTTTGGTTAGGATATATAACGTTATATACGCATTTAACGTTACCACCGAGAAGTAGGGTCCGACACGCCAGGAATGTTGTCAAATATTACATCCGATTAGTTAGGTTACCTTAGGTTAGGATATATAACGATATATACGCATGTAGTGTTACCACCGAGACATAGGGACCGACACGCCTGGAATGTTGTCAAATGGTACATCCGAGTTGTTAGATTGCCTTAGGTTAGGATATATGACGTTATAGACGTATATACTGTTCCCTCCGAGAAGTAGGGTTCGACACGCCTGGAATGTTGTCAAATATTACATCCGAGATGTTAGGTTGCCTTACGTTAGGATATATAACGTTATAGACGCATATAATGTTTCCACCGAGAAGTAGGATCCGACACGCCAGGAATGTTGTCAAATGTTACATTCGAAATGTTAGGTTGCCTTTGGTTAGGATATATAACGTTATATACGCATTTAACGTTACCACCGAGAAGTAGGGACCGACACGCCCAGAATGCTATCAAATGTTACATCCGAGATGTAAGGTTGCCTTTGGTTAGGATATATAACGTTATAGACGCATATAACGTTACTACCGAGAAGTAGGGTCCGACACGCCAGGAATGTTGTCAAATATTACAACCGAGTTGTTAGGTTGCCTTAGGTTAGGATATATAACGTTATAGACGGATATAATGTTACCACCGAGGTGTAGCAACCGACACGCCTGAAATGTTGTAGAATATTACATCCGAGATATCAGGTTGCCTTAGGTTAGGATATATAACCCTAAAGACGCATGTAATGTTACCACCGAGACGTAGGGACCGATACGCCTGGAATGTTGTCAAATGTTACATCCAAGAAGTTAGGTTGCCTTAGGTTAGGATATACGACGTTATAGACGTATATACTGTTCCCTCCGAGAAGTAGGGTTCGACACGCCTGGAATGTTGTCAAATGTTACATCCGAGACGTTTGGTTGCCTTTGGTCAGGATATATAACGTTATAGACGCATATAACGTTACCACCGAGAAGTAGGGTCCGACATGCCTAGAATGCTGCCAAATATTACATCTGAGATGTTAGGTGGCCTTAGGTTAGGATATATAATGTTAGAGACGTATATACTGTTCCCACCGAGAAGTAGGGTCCGACACGACTGGAATGTTGTCAAATATTACATCCAATTTGTTAGGTTGCCTTAGGTTAGGATATATAACGTTATAGACGCATATAATGTTACCACCGAGACGTGGGGACCGACACGCCTGAAATGTTGTAGAATATTACATCCGAGATGTCAGGTTGCCTTATGTAAGGATATATAACGTTATCGACGTATATACTGTTCCCACCGAGAAGTAGGGTCCGGCACGCCAGGAATGTTGTCAAATATTACAACCGAGTTGTTAGGTTGCCTTAGGTTAGGATATATAACGTTATAGACGGATATAATGTTACCACCGAGGTGTAGGAACCGACACGCCTGAAATGTTGTAGAATATTACATCCGAGATATCAGGTTGCCTTAGGTTAGGATATGTAACGTTATAGACGCATGTAATGTTACCACCGAGACGTAGGGACCGACACGCGTGGAATATTGTCAAATGTTACATCCGAGATGTTAGGTGGCCTTAGGTTAGGATATATAACGTTATAGACGCATATAATGTTACCACCGAGACGTAGGGACCGACACGCCTGGAATGTTGCCAAATATTACATCCGTGATGTTAGGTGGCCTTAGGCTAGGATATATAACGTTATAGACGCATGTAATCTTACCACCGAGACGTAGGGAACGACACGCCTGCAATGTTGTCAAATGTTACATCCGAGATGATAGGTTGCCTTAGGTTGGGATACAGACCGTTATAGACGCATATTATTTTCCCACCGAAAGGTATGCTCCGACAGGCCAGGAATGTTGCAAAATATTACGTCTGAGATGATAGGTTGCTTTGATTAGGACATACAACGTTATAGACGGTAATACTGTTCCCACCGAGAAGTAGGGTCCGACACGCCAGGAATGTTGTCAAATATTACATCCGAGATGTTAGGTTGCCTTACGTTAGGATATATAACGTTATAGACGCATATAATGTTTCCACCGAGACGCAGGGACCGACACGCCTGGAATGTTTTCAAATGTTACATCCGATATGTTAGGTTGCCTTACGTTGGGATATAGACCGTTATAGACGCATATTATATTCCCACCGAAAGGTATGCTCCGACAGGCCAGGAATGTTGCAAAATATTACGTCTGAGATGATAGGTTGCCTTTGATTAGGACATACAACGTTATAGACGGATATACTGTTCCCACCGAGAAGTAGGGTCCGACACGCCAGGAATGTTGTCAAATATTACAACCGAGTTGTTAGGTTGCCTTAGGTTAGGATATATAACGTTATAGACGGATATAATGTTACCACCGAGGTGTAGGAACCGACACGCCTGAAATGTTGTAGAATATTACATCCGAGATATCAGGTTGCCTTAGGTTAGGATATGTAACGTTATAGACGCATGTAATGTTACCACCGAGACGTAGGGACCGACACGCCTGGAATGTTGCCAAATATTACATCCGTGATGTTAGGTGGCCTTAGGCTAGGATATATAACGTTATAGACGCATGTAATCTTACCACCGAGACGTAGGGAACGACACGCCTGGAATGTTGTCAAATGTTACATCCGAGATGATAGGTTGCCTTAGGTTGGGATACAGACCGTTATAGACGCATATTATATTCCCACCGAAAGGTATGCTCCGACAGGCCAGGAATGTTGCAAAATATTGCGTCTGAGATGATCGGTTGCCTTTGATTAGGACATACAACGTTATAGACGGTAATACTGTTCCCACCGAGAAGTAGGGTCCGACACGCCAGGAATGTTGTCAAATATTACATCCGAGTTGTTAGGTTGCCTTAGGCTAGGATATATAATGTTATAGCCGCAAATATTGTTACCACCGAGAAGTGGGGTCCGACACGGCAGGAATGTTGTCAAATGTTACATCCGAGTTGTTAGGTTGCCTTAGGTTAGGATATCTAATGTTATAGACGCATATAATGTTACCCCCGAGACGTAGGGACCGACACGCCTGGAATGTTGCCAAATATTACATCCGAGATGTTAGGTGGTCTTAGGTTAGGATATATAACGTTATAGACGCATATAATGTTACATCCGAGACGTAGGGACCGACACGCCTGGAATGTTGCCAAATATTACATCCGAGATGTTAGGTGGTCTTAGGTTAGGATATATAACGTTATAGACGCATATAACGCTACCACCGTGAAGTAGGGTCCGACACGCCTGGAATGTTGCCAAATATTACATCCGAGATGTTAGGCGGCCTTAGGTTAGGATATATAATGTTAGAGACGTATATTCTGTTCCCACCGAGAAGTAGGGTCCGACACGCCTGGAATGTTGTCAAATATTACATCCGAGATGTTAGGTTGCCTTACGTTAGGATATATAACGTTATAGACGCATATAATGTTTCCACCGAGACGCAGGGACCGACACGCCTGGAATGTTTTCAAATGTTACATCCGATATGTTAGGTTGCCTTACGTTGGGATATAGACCGTTATAGACGCATATTATATTCCCACCGAAAGGTATGCTCCGACAGGCCAGGAATGTTGCAAAATATTACGTCTGAGATGATAGGTTGCCTTTGATTAGGACATACAACGTTATAGACGGATATACTGTTCCCACCGAGAAGTAGGGTCCGACACGCCAGGAATGTTGTCAAATATTACATCCGAGTTGTTAGGTTGCCTTAGGTTAGGATATATAACGATATAGACGCATATAATGTCACCACCGAGACGTAGGGACCGACAAGCCTCAAATGTTGTAGAATACTACACCCGAGATGCCAGGTTGCCTTAGGTTAGGATATATAACCTTACAGACGTATATAACGTTACCACCGAGAAGTAGGGTCCGACACGCCAGGAATGTTGTCAAATATTACATCCGAGTTGTTGGGTTGCCTTAGGTTAGGATATATAACGTTATAGACGTATATAATGTTACCACTGAGACGTAGGTTCCGACACGCCTGGAATGTTGTCAAATGTTACATCCGATATGTTAGGTTGCCTTAGGTTGCGATATAGACCGTTATAGACGCATATTATATTCCCAACGAAAGGTATGCTCCGACAGGCCAGGAATTTTGTAAAATATTACGTCTGAGATGATAGGTTGCCTTAGATTAGGATATACAACGTTCTAGGCGGATATACTGTTCCCACTTGAAGTAGGGTCCGACAAGCCAGGAATGTTGTCAAATATTACATCCGAGATGTCAGTTTGCCTTAGGTTAGGATATATAATGTTAGAGACGTATATACTGTTCCCACCGAGAAGTAGGGTCCGACACACCAGGAATGTTGTCAAATGTTACAACCGAGATGTTAGGTTGCCTTTGGTTAGGATATATAACGTTATAGACGCATATAACGTTACCACCGAGAAGTAGGGTCCGACACGCCAGAAATGTTGTCAAATATTACATCCTACTTGTTAGGTTGCCTTAGGTTAGGATATATAACGTTATAGACGCATGTAATGTTACCACCGAGACGTAGGGACCGACACACCTGGAATGTTGCCAAATATTACATCCGAGATGTTAGGTGGCCTTAGGTTAGGATATATAACGTTATAGACGCATATAATGTTACCACCGAGACGTAGGGACCGACACGCCTGGAATGTTGCCAAATATTACATCCGTGATGTTAGGTGGCCTTAGGCTAGGATATATAACGTTATAGACGCATGTAATCTTACCACCGAGACGTAGGGAACGACACGCCTGGAATGTTGTCAAATGTTACATACGAGATGATAGGTTGCCTTAGGTTAGGATATATAACGTTATAGACGCATATACTCTTACCACCGAGAAGTTTGTGCCGACATGGCAGGAATGTTGTCAAATATTATATCCGAGTTATTAAGTTGCCTTAGGTTGGGATATAGACCGTTATAGACGCATATAATATTCCCACCGAGAAGTAGGGTCCGACACGCCTGGAATGTTGTAGAATATTACATCCGAGATGTCAGGCTGCCTTAGGTTAAGATATATAACGTTATAGACGTATATACTGTTCCCACCGAGAAGTAGGGTCCGACACGCCAGGAATGTTGTCAAATATTACATCCGATTAGTTAGGTTACCTTAGGTTAGGATATATAACGATATATACGCATGTAGTGTTACCACCGAGACGTAGGGACCGACACGCCTGGAATGTTGTCAAATGGTACATCCGAGATGTTAGATTGCCTTAGGTTAGGATATATGACGTTATAGACGTATATACTGTTCCCTCCGAGAAGTAGGGTTCGACACGCCTGGAATGTTGTCAAATATTACATCCGAGATGTTAGGTTGCCTTACGTTAGGATATATAACGTTATAGACGCATATAATGTTTCCACCGAGAAGTAGGATCCGACACGCCAGGAATGTTGTCAAATGTTACATTCGAAATGTTAGGTTGCCTTTGGTTAGGATATATAACGTTATATACGCATTTAACGTTACCACCGAGAAGTAGGGACCGACACGCCCGGAATGCTATCAAATGTTACATCCGAGATGTAAGGTTGCCTTTGGTTAGGATATATAACGTTATAGACGCATATAACGTTACTACCGAGAATTAGGGTCCGACACGCCAGGAATGTTGTCAAATATTACAACCGAGTTGTTAGGTTGCCTTAGGTTAGGATATATAACGTTATAGACGGATATAATGTTACCACCGAGGTGTAGCAACCGACACGCCTGAAATGTTCAAGAATATTACATCCGAGATATCAGGTTGCCTTAGGTTAGGATATATAACGCTAAAGACGCATGTAATGTTACCACCGAGACGTAGGGACCGATACGCCTGGAATGTTGTCAAATGTTACATCCAAGAAGTTAGGTTGCCTTAGGTTAGGATATGTAACGTTATAGACGCATGTAATGTTACCACCGAGACGTAGGGACCGACACGCGTGGAATATTGTCAAATGTTACATCCGAGATGTTAGGTTGCCTTAGGTTAGGATATATAACGTTATAGACGCATATAATGTTACCACCGAGACGTAGGGACCGACACGCCTGGAATATTCTCAAATGTTACATCCGAGTTATTGAGTTGCCTTAGGTTAGGATACATAACGTTATAGACGCATATAATATTCCCACCGAGAAGTAGGGTCCGACACGCCTGGAATGTTGTCGAATATTACATCCGAGACGTCAGGTTGCCTTAGGTTAGGATATATAATGTTAGAGACGTATATACTGTTTCCACCGAGAAGTAGGGTCCGACACGCATGGAATGTTGCAGAATATTACATCCGAGATGTCAGGTTGCCTTATGTTAGGATATATAACGGTATCGACGTATATACTGTTCCCACCGAGAAGTAGGGTCCGACACGCCAGGAATGATGTCAAATATTACATCCGATTAGTTAGGTTACCTTAGGTTAGGATATATAACGTTATATACGCATGTAGTGTTACCACCGAGACATAGGGACCGACACGCCTGGAATGTTGTCAAATGGTACATCCGAGATGTTAGATTGCCTTAGGTTAGCATATATGACGTTATAGACGTATATACTGTTCCCTCCGAGACGTAGGGTTCGACACGCCTGGAATGATGTCTAATATTACATCCGAGATGTTAGGTTGCCTTACGTTAGGATATATAACGTTATAGACGCATATAATGTTTCCACCGAGAAGTAGGATCCGACACGCCTGGAATGTTGTCAAATGGTACATCCGAGATGTTAGATTGCCTTAGGTTAGCATATATGACGTTATAGACGTATATACTGTTCCCTCCGAGAAGTAGGGTTCGACACGCCTGGAATGTTGTCAAATATTACATCCGAGATGTTAGGTTGCTTTACGTTAGGATATATAACGTTATAGACGCATATAATGTTCCCACCGAGAAGCAAGATCCGACACGCCAGGAATGTTGTCAAACGTTACATCCGAGATGTTAGGTTGCCTTTGCATAGGATATATAACGTTATAGACGCATATAATGTTACCACTGAGACGTAGGTACCGACACGCCTGAAATGTTGTAGAATATTACATCCGAGATATCAGGTTGCCTTAGGTTAGGATATATAACGCTAAAGACGCATGTAATGTTTCCACCGAGAAGTAGGATCCGACACGCCTGGAATGTTGTCAAATGGTACATCCGAGATGTTAGATTGCCTTAGGTTAGCATATATGACGTTATAGACGTATATACTGTTCCCACCGAGAAGTAGGGTCCGACACGCCTGGAATGTTGTCAAATATTACATCCGAGATGTTAGATTGCCTTACGTTAGGATATATAACGTTATAGACGCATATAATGTTCCCACCGAGAAGTAAGATCCGACACGCCAGGAATGTTGTCAAACGTTACATCCGAGATGTTAGGTTGCCTTTGCATAGGATATATAACGTTATAGACGCATATAATGTTACCACTGAGACGTAGGGACCGACACGCCTGAAATGTTGTAGAATATTACATCCGAGATATCAGGTTGCCTTAGGTTAGGATATATAACGCTAAAGACGCATGTAGTGTTACCACCGAGACGTAGGGACCGATACGCCTGGAATGTTGTCAAATGTTACATCCGAGAAGTTAGGTTGCCTTAGGTTAGGATATACGACGTTATAGACGTATATACTGTTCCCTCCGAGAAGTAGGGTTCGACACGCCAGGAATGTTGTCAAATGTTACATCCGAGATGTTAGGTTGCCTATGGTTAGGATATGTAACGTTATAGACGCATATAACGTTACCACCGAGAAGTGGGGTCCGACATTCCTGGAATGTTGCCAAATATTACATCCGAGATGTTAGGTGGCCTTAGGTTAGGATATATAATGTTAGAGACGTATATACTGTTCCCACCGAGAAGTAGGGTCCGACACGCCTGTAATGTTGTCAAATATTACATCCGAGTTGCTAGGTTGCCTTAGGTTAGGATATATAACGTTATAGACGCATATAATGTTACCACCGAGACGTGGGGACCGACACGCCTGAAATGTTGTAGAATATTACATCCGAGATGTCAGGTTGCCTTATGTTAGGATATATAACGTTATCGACGTATATACTGTTCCCACCGAGAAGTAGGGTCCGACACGCCAGGAATGTTGTCAAATGTTACATCCGAGATGTTAGGTTGCCTTTGGTTAGGATATATTACGTTATAGACGCATATAACGTTACCACCGAGATGTAGGGTCCGACACGCCAGGAATGTTGTCAAATATTACATCCGAGTTGTTATGGTGCCTTAGGTTAGGATATATAACGTTATAGACGCATGTAATCTTACCATCGAGACGTAGGGAACGACACGCCTGGAATGTTGTCAAATGTTACATCCGAGATGATAGGTTGCCTTAGGTTAGGATATCTAATGTTATAGACGCATATAATGTTACCACCGAGACGTAGGGACCGACACGCCTGGAATGTTGCCAAATATTACATCCGAGATGTTAGGTGGTCTTAGGTTAGGATATATAACGTTATAGACGCATATAATGTTACATCCGAGACGTAGGGACCGACACGCCTGGAATGTTGCCAAATATTACATCCGAGATGTTAGGTTGCCTTAGGTTAGGATATATAACGTTATAGACGCATGTAATGTTACCACCGAGACGTAGGAAACGACACGCCTGGAATGTTGTCAAATGCCACATCCGAGATGTTAGGTTGCCTTAGGTTGGGATATAGACCGTTATAGACGCATATTATATTCCCACCGAAAGGTATGCTCCGACACGCCAGGAATGTTGTCAAATGTTACAACCGAGATGTTAGGTTGCCTTTGGTTAGGATATATAACGTTATAGACGCACATAACGTTACCACCGAGAAGTAGGGTCCGACACGCCAGGAATGTTGTCAAATATTACATCCGAGTAGTTAGGTTGCCTTAGGTTAGGATATATAATGTTAGAGACGTATATACTGTTCCCACCGAGAAGTAGGGTCCGACACGTCAGGAATGTTGTCAAATATTACATCCGAGTCGTTAGGTTGCCTTAGGTTAGGATATATAATGTTAGAGACGTATATACTGTTCCCACCGAGAAGTAGGGTCCGACACGCATGGAATGTTGTCAAATATTACATCCGATATGTTAGGTTGCCTTAGGTTAGGCTATATAACGTTATAGACGCATATAATGTTACCACCGACACGTAGGGTCCGACACGCCTGAAATGTTGTCAAATATTACATCCGAGATGTTAGATTGCCTTACGTTAGGATATATGACGTTATACACGTATATACTGTTCCCACCGAGAAGTAGGGTCCGACACACCAGGAATGTTGTCAAATGTTACAACCGAGATGTTAGGTTGCCTTTGGTTAGGATATATAACGTTATAGACGCATATAACGTTACCACCGAGAAGTAGGGTCCGACACGCATGGAATGTTGTCAAATATTACATCCGATATGTTAGGTTGCCTTAGGTTAGGCTATATAACGTTATAGACGCATATAATTTTACCACCGAGAAGTTTGCGCCGACATGGCAGGAATGTTGTCAAATACTACGTCCGAGTTATTAAGTTGCCTTAGGTTGGGATATAGACCGTTATAGACGCATATAATATTCCCACCGAGAAGTAGGGTCCGACACGCCTGGAATGTTGTAGAATATTACATCCGAGATGTCAGGTTGCCTTAGGTTAGGATATATAATGTAAGAGACGCATATACTGTTCCCACCGAGAAGTAGGGTCCGACAGGCATGGAATGTTGTCAAATATTACATCCGATATGTTAGGTTGCCTTAGGTTAGACTATATAACGTTATAGACGCATATAATGTTACCACCGAGACGTAGGGACCGACACGCCTGGAATGTTGTCAAATGTTACATGCGATATGTTAGGTTGCCTTAGGTTGGGATATAGACCGTTATAGACGCATGTTATATTCCCACCGAAAGGTATGCTCCGACAGGCCAGGAATTTTGTAAAATACTACGTCTGAAATGATAGGTTGGCTGAGATTAGGACATACAACGTTATTGACGGATATACTGTTCCCACCGAGAAGTAGGGTCCGACACGTCAGGAATGTTGTCAAATATTACATCCGAGTCGTTAGGTTGCCTTAGGTTAGGATATATAATGTTAGAGACGTATATACTGTTCCCACCGAGAAGTAGGGTCCGACACGCATGGAATGTTGTCAAATATTACATCCGATATGTTAGGTTGCCTTAGGTTAGGCTATATAACGTTATAGACGCATATAATGTTACCACCGACACGTAGGGTCCGACACGCCTGAAATGTTGTCAAATATTACATCCGAGATGTTAGATTGCCTTACGTTAGGATATATGACGTTATACACGTATATACTGTTCCCACCGAGAAGTAGGGTCCGACACACCAGGAATGTTGTCAAATGTTACAACCGAGATGTTAGGTTGCCTTTGGTTAGGATATATAACGTTATAGACGCATATAACGTTACCACCGAGAAGTAGGGTCCGACACGCCAGGAATTTTGTAAAATATTACGTCTGAGATGTCAGGTTGCCTTAGGTTAGGATATATAATGTAAGAGACGTATATACTGTTCCCACCGAGAAGTAGGGTCCGACACGCATGGAATGTTGTCAAATATTACATCCGATATGTTAGGTTGCCTTAGGCTAGGCTATATAACGTTATAGACGCATATAATGTTACCACCGAGACGTAGGGACCGACACGCCTGGAATGTTGTCAAATATTACATCCGAGATGTTAGGTTGCCTTAGGTTAGGATATATAATGTTAAAGACGTATATACTGTTCCCACCGAGAAGCAGGGTCCGACACGCCTGGAATGTTGTCAAATATTACATCCGAGATGTTAGATTGCCTTACGTTAGGATATATGACGTTATACACGTATATACTGTTCCCACCTAGAAGTAGGGTCCGACACGCATGGAATGTTGTCAAATACTACATCCGATATGTTAGGTTGCCTTAGGTTAGGCTATATAATGTTAGAGACGTATATACTGTTCCCACCGAGAAGTAGGGACCGACACGCCTGGAATGTTGTCAAATATTACATCCGAGATGTTAGATTGCCTTACGTTAGGATATATGACGTTATAGACGTATATACTGTTCCCACCGAGAAGTAGGGTCGACACACCAGGAATGTTGTCAAATGTTACACCCGAGATGTTAGGTTGCCTTTGGTTAGGATATATAACGTTATAGACGCATATAACGTTACCACCGAGAAGTAGGGTCCGACACGCCAGGAATTTTGTAAAATATTACGTCTGAGATGATAGGTTGCCTTTGATTAGGACATACAACGTTATAGACGGATATACTGTTCCCAGCGAGAAGTAGGGTCCGACACGCCAGGAATGTTGTCAAATATTACATCCGAGTTGTTAGGTTGCCTTAGGCTAGGGTATATAATGTTAGAGACGTATATACTGTTCCCACCGAGAAGTAGGGTCCGACACGCCAGGAATGTTGTCAAGTATTACTTCCGAGATGTTAGGTTGCCTTAGGTTAGAATATATAACGTTATAGACGCATATACTGTTACCACCGAGAAGTTTGTGCCGACAGGGCAGGAATGTTGTCAAATATTACATCCGAGTTATTAAGTTGCCTTAGGTTGGGATATAGACCGTTATAGACGCATATAATATTCCCACCGAGAAGTAGGGTCCGACACGCCTGGAATGTTGTAGAATATTACATCCGAGATGTCAGGTTGCCTTAGGTTAGGATATATAATGTAAGAGACGTATATACTGTTCCCACCGAGAAGTAGGGTCCGACACGCATGGAATGTTGTCAAATATTACATCCGAGTTGCTAGGTTGCCTTAGGTTAGGATATATAACGTTATAGACGCATATAATGTTACCACCGAGACGTGGGGACCGACACGCCTGAAATGTTGTAGAATATTACATCCGAGATGTCAGGTTGCCTTATGTTAGGATATATAACGTTATCGACGTATATACTGTTCCCACCGAGAAGTAGGGTCCGACACGCCAGGAATGTTGCAAAATATTACGTCTGGGATGATAGGTTGCCTTTGATTAGGACATACAACGTTATAGACGGATATACTGTTCCCAGCGAGAAGTAGGGTCCGACACGCCAGGAATGTTGTCAAATATTACATCCGAGTTGTTAGGTTGCCTTAGGCTAGGGTATATAATGTTATAGCCGCATATAATGTTACCACCGAGAAGTAGGGTCCGACACGCGAGGAATGTTGTCAAATATTACATCCGAGTTGTTAGGTTGCCTTAGGTTAGGATATATAACGTTATAGACGCATGTAATGTTACCACCGAGACGTATGGACCGACACGCCTGAAATGTTGTAGAATATTACATCCGAGATATCAGGTTGCCTTAGGTTAGGATATGTAACGTTATAGACGCATGTAATGTTACCACCGAGACGTAGGTACCGACACGCTTGGGATATTGTCAAATGTTACATCCGAGATGTTAGGTTGCCTTAGGTTGGGACATAGACCGTTATAGACGCATATTATATTCCCACCGAAAGGTATGCTCCGACAGGCCAGGAATTTTGTAAAATACTACGTCTGAAATGATAGGTTGGCTGAGATTAAGACATACAACGTTATTGACGGATATACTTTTCCCACCGAGAAGTAGGGTCCGACACGCCAGGAATGTTGTCAAATATTACATCCGAGTAGTTAGGTTGCCTTAGGTTAGGATATATAATGTTAGAGACGTATATACTGTTCCCACCGAGAAGTAGGGTCCGACACGCATGGAATGTTGTCAAATATTACATCCGATATGTTAGGTTGCCTTAGGTTAGGCTATATAACGTTATAGACGCATATAATTTTACCACCGAGAAGTTTGCGCCGACATGGCAGGAATGTTGTCAAATATTACATCCGAGTTATTAAGTTGCCTTAGGTTGGGATATAGACCGTTATAGACGCATATAATATTCCCAGCGAGAAGTAGGGTCCGACACGCCTGGAATGTTGTAGAATATTACATCCGAGATGTCAGGTTGCCTTAGGTTAGGATATATAATGTTAGAGACGTATATACTGTTCCCACCGAGAAGTAGGGTCCGACACGCATGGAATGTTGTCAAATATTACATCCGATATGTTAGGTTGCCTTAGGTTAGGCTATATAACGTTATAGACGCATATAATGTTACCACCGACACGTAGGGACCGACACGCCTGGAATGTTGTCAAATATTACATCCGAGATGTTAGGTTGCTTTAGGTTAGGATATATAATGTTAGAGACGTATATACTGTTCCCACCGAGAAGTAGGGTCCGACACGCCTGGAATGTTGTCAAATATTACATCCGAGATGTTAGGTTGCCTTAGGTTAGAATATATGACGTTATAGACGCATATAACGCTACCACCGAGAAGTAGGGTCCGACACGCAAGGAATGTTGCAAAATATTATATCCGAGTTGTTAGGTTGCCTTAGGTTAGGATATATAACGTTATAGACGCATGTAATGTTACCACCGAGACGTAGGGACCGACACGCCTGAAATGTTGTAGAATATTACATCCGAGATATCAGGTTGCCTTAGGTTAGGATATGTAACGTTATAGACGCATGTAATGTTACCACCGAGACGTAGGTACCGACACGCTTGGGATATTGTCAAATGTTACATCCGAGATGTTAGGTTGCCTTAGGTTAGGATATATAACGTTATAGACGCATATAATGTTACCACTGAGACGTAGGGACCGGCACGCTTGAAATGTTGTAGAATATTACATCCGAGATATCAGGTTGCCTTAGGTTAGGATATATAACGCTATAGACGCATGTAATGTTACCACCGAGACGTAGGGACCGATACGCCTGGAATGTTGTCAAATGTTACATCCGCGAAGATAGGTTGCCTTAGGTTAGGATATATGACGTTATAGACGTATATACTTTTCCCTCAGAGAAGTAGGGTCCGACACGCCTGGAATGTTGTCAAATATTATATCCGAGATGTTAGGTTGCCTTACGTTAGTATATATAACGTTATAGACGCATATAATGTTTCCACCGAGACGCAGGGACCGACACGCCTGGAATGTTTTCAAATGTTACATCCGATATGTTAGGTTGCCTTAGGTTAGGATATAGACCGTTATAGACGCATATTATATTCCCACCGAAAGGTATGCTCCGACAGGCCAGGAATGTTGCACAATATTACGTCTGAGATGATAGGTTGCCTTTGATTAGGACATACAACGTTATAGACGGATATACTGTTCCCACCGAGAAGTAGGGTCCGACACGCCAGGAATGTTGTCAAATATTACATCCGAGGTGCTAGGTTGCCTTAGGTTAGGATATATAATGTTATAGCCGCATATAATGTTACCACCGAGAAGTAGGGTCCGACACGCCAGGAATGTTGTCAAATACTACATCCGATATGTTAGGTTGCCTTAGGTTAGGCTATATAATGTTAGAGACGTATATACTGTTCCCACCGAGAAGTAGGGTCCGACACGCCTGGAATGTTGTCAAATATTACATCCGAGATGTTAGATTGCCTTACGTTAGGATATATGACGTTATAGACGTATATACTGTTCCCACCGAGAAGTAGGGTCGACACACCAGGAATGTTGTCAAATGTTACACCCGAGATGTTAGGTTGCCTTTGGTTAGGATATATAACGTTATAGACGCATATAACGTTACCACCGAGAAGTAGGGTCCGACACGCCAGGAATTTTGTAAAATATTACGTCTGAGATGATAGGTTGCCTTTGATTAGGACATACAACGTTATAGACGGATATACTGTTCCCAGCGAGAAGTAGGTTCCGACACGCCAGGAATGTTGTCAAATATTACATCCGAGTTGTTAGGTTGCCTTAGGCTAGGGTATATAATGTTAGAGACGTATATACTGTTCCCACCGAGAAGTAGGGTCCGACACGCCAGGAATGTTGTCAAGTATTACTTCCGAGATGTTAGGTTGCCTTAGGTTAGAATATATAACGTTATAGACGCATATACTGTTACCACCGAGAAGTTTGTGCCGACAGGGCAGGAATGTTGTCAAATATTACATCCGAGTTATTAAGTTGCCTTAGGTTGGGATATAGACCGTTATAGACGCATATAATATTCCCACCGAGAAGTAGGGTCCGACACGCCTGGAATGTTGTAGAATATTACATCCGAGATGTCAGGTTGCCTTAGGTTAGGATATATAATGTAAGAGACGTATATACTGTTCCCACCGAGAAGTAGGGTCCGACACGCATGGAATGTTGTCAAATATTACATCCGAGTTGCTAGGTTGCCTTAGGTTAGGATATATAACGTTATAGACGCATATAATGTTACCACCGAGACGTGGGGACCGACACGCCTGAAATGTTGTAGAATATTACATCCGAGATGTCAGGTTGCCTTATGTTAGGATATATAACGTTATCGACGTATATACTGTTCCCACCGAGAAGTAGGGTCCGACACGCCAGGAATGTTGCAAAATATTACGTCTGGGATGATAGGTTGCCTTTGATTAGGACATACAACGTTATAGACGGATATACTGTTCCCAGCGAGAAGTAGGGTCCGACACGCCAGGAATGTTGTCAAATATTACATCCGAGTTGTTAGGTTGCCTTAGGCTAGGGTATATAATGTTATAGCCGCATATAATGTTACCACCGAGAAGTAGGGTCCGACACGCGAGGAATGTTGTCAAATATTACATCCGAGTTGTTAGGTTGCCTTAGGTTAGGATATATAACGTTATAGACGCATGTAATGTTACCACCGAGACGTATGGACCGACACGCCTGAAATGTTGTAGAATATTACATCCGAGATATCAGGTTGCCTTAGGTTAGGATATGTAACGTTATAGACGCATGTAATGTTACCACCGAGACGTAGGTACCGACACGCTTGGGATATTGTCAAATGTTACATCCGAGATGTTAGGTTGCCTTAGGTTGGGACATAGACCGTTATAGACGCATATTATATTCCCACCGAAAGGTATGCTCCGACAGGCCAGGAATTTTGTAAAATACTACGTCTGAAATGATAGGTTGGCTGAGATTAAGACATACAACGTTATTGACGGATATACTTTTCCCACCGAGAAGTAGGGTCCGACACGCCAGGAATGTTGTCAAATATTACATCCGAGTAGTTAGGTTGCCTTAGGTTAGGATATATAATGTTAGAGACGTATATACTGTTCCCACCGAGAAGTAGGGTCCGACACGCATGGAATGTTGTCAAATATTACATCCGATATGTTAGGTTGCCTTAGGTTAGGCTATATAACGTTATAGACGCATATAATTTTACCACCGAGAAGTTTGCGCCGACATGGCAGGAATGTTGTCAAATATTACATCCGAGTTATTAAGTTGCCTTAGGTTGGGATATAGACCGTTATAGACGCATATAATATTCCCACCGAGAAGTAGGGTCCGACACGCCTGGAATGTTGTAGAATATTACATCCGAGATGTCAGGTTGCCTTAGGTTAGGATATATAATGTTAGAGACGTATATACTGTTCCCACCGAGAAGTAGGGTCCGACACGCATGGAATGTTGTCAAATATTACATCCGATATGTTAGGTTGCCTTAGGTTAGGCTATATAACGTTATAGACGCATATAATGTTACCACCGACACGTAGGGACCGACACGCCTGGAATGTTGTCAAATATTACATCCGAGATGTTAGGTTGCTTTAGGTTAGGATATATAATGTTAGAGACGTATATACTGTTCCCACCGAGAAGTAGGGTCCGACACGCCTGGAATGTTGTCAAATATTACATCCGAGATGTTAGGTTGCCTTAGGTTAGAATATATGACGTTATAGACGCATATAACGCTACCACCGAGAAGTAGGGTCCGACACGCAAGGAATGTTGCAAAATATTATATCCGAGTTGTTAGGTTGCCTTAGGTTAGGATATATAACGTTATAGACGCATGTAATGTTACCACCGAGACGTAGGGACCGATACGCCTGGAATGTTGTCAAATGTTACATCCGCGAAGATAGGTTGCCTTAGGTTAGGATATATGACGTTATAGACGTATATACTGTTCCCTCAGAGAAGTAGGGTCCGACACGCCTGGAATGTTGTCAAATATTATATCCGAGATGTTAGGTTGCCTTACGTTAGTATATATAACGTTATAGACGCATATAATGTTTCCACCGAGACGCAGGGACCGACACGCCTGGAATGTTTTCAAATGTTACATCCGATATGTTAGGTTGCCTTAGGTTAGGATATAGACCGTTATAGACGCATATTATATTCCCACCGAAAGGTATGCTCCGACAGGCCAGGAATGTTGCACAATATTACGTCTGAGATGATAGGTTGCCTTTGATTAGGACATACAACGTTATAGACGGATATACTGTTCCCACCGAGAAGTAGGGTCCGACACGCCAGGAATGTTGTCAAATATTACATCCGAGGTGCTAGGTTGCCTTAGGTTAGGATATATAATGTTATAGCCGCATATAATGTTACCACCGAGAAGTAGGGTCCGACACGCCAGGAATGTTGTCAAATATTACATCCGAGTTGTTAGGTTGCCTTAGGTTAGGATATATAACGTTATAGACGCATATAATGTTACCACCGAGAAGTAGGGTCCGACACAACAGGAATGTTGTCAAATATTACATCCGAGTTGTTAGGTTGCCTTAGGTTAGGATATATAACGTTATAGACGCATGTAATGTTACCACCGAGACGTAGGGACCGACACGCCTGGAATGTTGCCAAATATTACATCCGAGATGTTAGGTGGCCTTAGGTTAGGATATATAACGTTATAGACGCATATAATGTTCCACCGAGACGTAGGGACCGACACGCCTGGAATGTTGCCAAATATTACATCCGAGATGTTAGGTGGCCTTAGGCTAGGATATATAACGTTATAGACGTATATACTGTTCCCACCGAGAAGTAGGGTCCGACACATCAGGAATGTTGTCAAATGTTACAACCGAGATGTTAGGTTGCCTTTGGTTAGGATATATAACGTTATAGACGCATATAACGTTACCACCGAGATGTAGGGTCCGACACGCCAGGAATGTTGTCCAATATTACATCCGAGTTGTTAGGTTGCCTTAGGTTAGGATATATAACGTTATAGACGCATGTAATCTTACCACCGAGACGTAGGGAACGACACGCCTGGAATGTTGTCAAATGTTACATCCGAGATGATAGGTTGCCTTAGGTTAGGATATATAACGTTATAGACGCATGTAATGTTACCACCGAGACGTAGGGACCGACACGCCTGGAATGTTGCCAAATATTACATCCGAGATGTTAGGTGGCCTTAGGTTAGGATATATAACGTTATAGACGCATATAATGTTACCACCGAGACGTAGGGACCGACACGCCTGGAATGTTGCCAAATATTACATCCGAGATGATAGGTGGCCTTAGGCTAGGATATATAACGTTATAGACGTATATACTGTTCCCACCGAGAAGTAGGGTCCGACACACCAGGAATGTTGTCAAATGTTACAACCGAGATGTTAGGTTGCCTTTGGTTAGGATATATAACGTTATAGACGCATATAACGTTACCACCGAGATGTAGGGTCCGACACGCCAGGAATGTTGTCAAATATTACATCCGAGTTGTTAGGTTGCCTTAGGTTAGGATATATAACGTTATAGACGCATGTAATCTTACCACCGAGACGTAGGGGACGACACGCCTGGAATGTTGTCAAATATTACATCCGAGAAGTTAGGTTGCCTTAGGTTAGAATATATAACGTTATAGACCCATATACTCTTACCACCGAGAAGTTTGTGCCGACATGGCAGGATTGTTGTCAAATATTACATCCGAGTTATTAAGTTGCCTTAGGTTGGGATATAGACCGTTATAGACGCATATAATATTCCCACCGAGAAGTAGGGTCCGACACGCCTGGAATGTTGTAGAATGTTGCATCCGAGATGTCAGGTTGCGTTAGGTTAGGATATATAATGTAAGAGACGTATATACTGTTCCCACCGAGACGTAGGGACCGACACGCCTGGAATGTTGTCAAATATTACATCCGAGATGTTAGGTTGCCTTAGGTTAGGATATATAATGTTAGAGACGTATATACTGTTCCCACCGAGAAGTAGGGTCCGACAGGCCTGGAATGTTGTCAAATATTACATCCGAGATGTTAGATTGCCTTACGTTAGGATATATGACGTTATAGACGCATATAACGTTACCACCGAGAAGTAGGGATATATAACGTTATAGACGCATATAATGTTACCACTGAGACGTAGGGACCGACACGCTTGAAATGTTGTAGAATATTACATCCGAGATATCAGGTTGCCTTAGGTTAGGATATATAACGCTATAGACGCATGTAATGTTACCACCGAGACGTAGGGACCGACACGCCTGGAATGTTGCCAAATATTACATCCGAGATGTTAGGTGGCCTTAGGTTAGGATATATAACGTTATAGACGCATATAATGTTACCACTGAGACGTAGGGACCGACACACCAGGAATGTTGTCAAATGTTACAACCGAGATGTTAGGTTGCCTTTGGTTAGGATATATAACGTTATAGACGCATATAACGTTACCACCGAGATGTAGGGTCCGACACGCCAGGAATGTTGTCAAATGTTACATCCGAGATGATAGGTTGCCTTAGGTTAGGATATATAATGTTAGAGACGTATATACTGTTCCCACCGAGAAGTAGGGTCCGACACGCCAGGAATGTTGTCAAATATTACATCCGAGAAGTTAGGTTGCCTTAGGTTAGAATATATAACGTTATAGACGCATATACTCTTACCACCGAGAAGTTTGTGCCGACATGGCAGGATTGTTGTCAAATATTACATCCGAGTTATTAAGTTGCCTTAGGTTGGGATATAGACCGTTATAGACGCATATAATATTCCCACCGAGAAGTAGGGTCCGACACGCCTGGAATGTTGTAGAATATTGCATCCGAGATGTCAGGTTGCCTAAGGTTAGGATATATAATGTAAGAGACGTATATACTGTTCCCACCGAGAAGTAGGGTCCGACACGCCAGGAATGTTGTCAAATATTACATCCGAGTCGTTAGGTTGCCTTAGGTGAGGATATATAATGTTAGAGACGTATATACTGTTCCCACCGAGAAGTAGGGACCGACACGCCTGGAATGTTGTCAAATATTACACCCGAGATGTTAGGTTGCCTTAGGTTAGAATATATAACGTTATAGACGCATATAATTTTACCACCGAGAAGTTTGCGCCGACATGGCAAGAATGTTGTCAAATACTACGTCCGAGTTATTAAGTTGCCTTAGGTTGGGATATAGATCGTTATAGACGCATATAATATTCCCACCGAGAAGTAGGGTCCGACACGCCTGGAATGTTGTAGAATATTACATCCGAGTAGTTAGGTTGCCTTAGGTTAGGATATATAACGTTTTAGACGCATGTAATGTTACCACCGAGACGTAGGGACCGACACGCCTGGAATGTTGTCAAATATTACATCCGAGATGTTAGGTTGCCTTAGGTTAGGATATATAATGTTAGAGACGTATATACTGTTCCCACCGAGAAGTAGGGTCCGACAGGCCTGGAATGTTGTCAAATATTACATCCGAGATGTTAGATTGCCTTACGTTAGGATATATGACGTTATAGACGCATATAACGTTACCACCGAGAAGTAGGGATATATAACGTTATAGAAGCATATAATGTTACCACTGAGACGTAGGGACCGACACGCTTGAAATGTTGTAGAATATTACATCCGAGATATCAGGTTGCCTTAGGTTAGGATATATAACGCTATAGACGCATGTAATGTTACCACCGAGACGTAGGGACCGATACGCCTGGAATGTTGTCAAACGTTACATCCGCGAAGATAGGTTAGGATATATAGTTAGGATATATGACGCCTTAGGTTAGGATATATGACGTTATAGACGTATATACTGTTCCCTCAGAGAAGTAGGTTTCGACACGCCTGGAATGTTGTCAAATGTTACATCCGAGATGTTAGGTTGCCTTTGGTTAGGATATATAACGTTATAGACGCATATAACGCTACCACCGAGAAGTAGGGTCCGACACGCCTGGAATGTTGCCAAATATTACATCCGAGATGTTAGGTGGCCTTAGGTTAGGATATATAATGTTAGAGACGTATATTCTGTTCCCACCGAGAAGTAGGGTCCGACACGCCTGGAATGTTGTCAAATATTACATCCGAGATGTTAGGTTGCCTTACGTTAGGATATATGACGTTATAGACGCATATAATGTTTCCACCGAGACGCAGGGACCGACACGCCTGGAATGTTTTCAAATGTTACATCCGATATGTTAGGTTGCCTTAGGTTGGGATATAGACCGTTATAGACGCATATTATATTCCCACCGAAAGGTATGCTCCGACAGGCCAGGAATGTTGCAAAATATTACGTCTGAGATGATAGGTTGCCTTTGATTAGGACATACAACGTTATAGACGGATATACTGTTCCCACCGAGAAGTAGGGTCCGACACGCCAGGAATGTTGTCAAATATTACATCCGAGGTGCTAGGTTGCCTTAGGTTAGGAAATATAATGTTATAGCCGCATATAATGTTACCACCGAGAAGTAGGGTCCGACACGCCAGGAATGTTGTCAAATATTACATCCGAGTTGTTAGGTTGCCTTAGGTTAGGATATATAACGTTATAGACGCATATACTCTTACCACCGAGAAGTAGGGTCCGACACAACAGGAATGTTGTCAAATATTACATCCGAGTTGTTAGGTTGCCTTAGGTTAGGATATATAACGTTATAGACGCATGTAATGTTACCACCGAGACGTAGGTACCGACACGCTTGGGATATTGTCAAATGTTACATCCGAGATGTTAGGTTGCCTTAGGTTAGGATATATAACGTTATAGACGCATATAATGTTACCACTGAGACGTAGGGACCGGCACGCTTGAAATGTTGTAGAATATTACATCCGAGATATCGGGTTGCCTTAGGTTAGGATATATAACGCTATAGACGCATGTAATGTTACCACCGAGACGTAGGGACCGATACGCCTGGAATGTTGTCAAATGTTACATCCGCGAAGATAGGTTGCCTTAGGTTAGGATATATGACGTTATAGACGTATATACTGTTCCCTCAGAGAAGTAGGGTCCGACACGCCTGGAATGTTGTCAAATATTATATCCGAGATGTTAGGTTGCCTTACGTTAGTATATATAACGTTATAGACGCATATAATGTTTCCACCGAGACGCAGGGACCGACACGCCTGGAATGTTTTCAAATGTTACATCCGATATGTTAGGTTGCCTTAGGTTAGGATATAGACCGTTATAGACGCATATTATATTCCCACCGAAAGGTATGCTCCGACAGGCCAGGAATGTTGCACAATATTACGTCTGAGATGATAGGTTGCCTTTGATTAGGACATACAACGTTATAGACGGATATACTGTTCCCACCGAGAAGTAGGGTCCGCCACGCCAGGAATGTTGTCAAATATTACATCCGAGGTGCTAGGTTGCCTTAGGTTAGGATATATAATGTTATAGCCGCATATAATGTTACCACCGAGAAGTAGGGTCCGACACGCCAGGAATGTTGTCAAATATTACATCCGAGTTGTTAGGTTGCCTTAGGTTAGGATATATAACGTTATAGACGCATATAATGTTACCACCGAGAAGTAGGGTCCGACACAACAGGAATGTTGTCAAATATTACATCCGAGTTGTTAGGTTGCCTTAGGTTAGGATATATAACGTTATAGACGCATGTAATGTTACCACCGAGACGTAGGGACCGACACGCCTGGAATGTTGCCAAATATTACATCCGAGATGTTAGGTGGCCTTAGGTTAGGATATATAACGTTATAGACGCATATAATGTTCCACCGAGACGTAGGGACCGACACGCCTGGAATGTTGCCAAATATTACATCCGAGATGTTAGGTGGCCTTAGGCTAGGATATATAACGTTATAGACGTATATACTGTTCCCACCGAGAAGTAGGGTCCGACACACCAGGAATGTTGTCAAATGTTACAACCGAGATGTTAGGTTGCCTTTGGTTAGGATATATAACGTTATAGACGCATATAACGTTACCACCGAGATGTAGGGTCCGACACGCCAGGAATGTTGTCAAATATTACATCCGAGTTGTTAGGTTGCCTTAGGTTAGGATATATAACGTTATAGACGCATGTAATCTTACCACCGAGACGTAGGGAACGACACGCCTGGAATGTTGTCAAATGTTACATCCGAGATGATAGGTTGCCTTAGGTTAGGATATATAATGTTAGAGACGTATATACTGTTCCCACCGAGAAGTAGGGTCCGACACGCCAGGAATGTTGTCAAATATTACATCCGAGAAGTTAGGTTGCCTTAGGTTAGAATATATAACGTTATAGACCCATATACTCTTACCACCGAGAAGTTTGTGCCGACATGGCAGGATTGTTGTCAAATATTACATCCGAGTTATTAAGTTGCCTTAGGTTGGGATATAGACCGTTATAGACGCATATAATATTCCCACCGAGAAGTAGGGTCCGACACGCCTGGAATGTTGTAGAATATTGCATCCGAGATGTCAGGTTGCCTAAGGTTAGGATATATAATGTAAGAGACGTATATACTGTTCCCACCGAGAAGTAGGGTCCGACACGCCAGGAATGTTGTCAAATATGTCATCCGAGTCGTTAGGTTGCCTTAGGTGAGGATATATAATGTTAGAGACGTATATACTGTTCCCACCGAGAAGTAGGGACCGACACGCCTGGAATGTTGTCAAATATTACATCCGAGATGTTAGGTTGCCTTAGGTTAGGATATATAATGTTAGAGACGTATATACTGTTCCCACCGAGAAGTAGGGTCCGACAGGCCTGGAATGTTGTCAAATATTACATCCGAGATGTTAGATTGCCTTACGTTAGGATATATGACGTTATAGACGCATATAACGTTACCACCGAGAAGTAGGGATATATAACGTTATAGACGCATATAATGTTACCACTGAGACGTAGGGACCGACACGCTTGAAATGTTGTAGAATATTACATCCGAGATATCAGGTTGCCTTAGGTTAGGATATATAACGCTATAGACGCATGTAATGTTACCACCGAGACGTAGGGACCGACACGCCTGGAATGTTGCCAAATATTACATCCGAGATGTTAGGTGGCCTTAGGTTAGGATATATAACGTTATAGACGCATATGATGTTACCACTGAGACGTAGGGACCGACACACCAGGAATGTTGTCAAATGTTACAACCGAGATGTTAGGTTGCCTTTGGTTAGGATATATAACGTTATAGACGCATATAACGTTACCACCGAGATGTAGGGTCCGACACGCCAGGAATGTTGTCAAATGTTACATCCGAGATGATAGGTTGCCTTAGGTTAGGATATATAATGTTAGAGACGTATATACTGTTCCCACCGAGAAGTAGGGTCCGACACGCCAGGAATGTTGTCAAATATTACATCCGAGAAGTTAGGTTGCCTTAGGTTAGAATATATAACGTTATAGACGCATATACTCTTACCACCGAGAAGTTTGTGCCGACATGGCAGGATTGTTGTCAAATATTACATCCGAGTTATTAAGTTGCCTTAGGTTGGGATATAGACCGTTATAGACGCATATAATATTCCCACCGAGAAGTAGGGTCCGACACGCCTGGAATGTTGTAGAATATTGCATCCGAGATGTCAGGTTGCCTAAGGTTAGGATATATAATGTAAGAGACGTATATACTGTTCCCACCGAGAAGTAGGGTCCGACACGCCAGGAATGTTGTAAAATATTACATCCGAGTCGTTAGGTTGCCTTAGGTGAGGATATATAATGTTAGAGACGTATATACTGTTCCCACCGAGAAGTAGGGACCGACACGCCTGGAATGTTGTCAAATATTACATCCGAGATGTTAGGTTGCCTTAGGTTAGAATATATAACGTTATAGACGCATATAATTTTACCACCGAGAAGTTTGCGCCGACATGGCAAGAATGTTGTCAAATACTACGTCCGAGTTATTAAGTTGCCTTAGGTTGGGATATAGATCGTTATAGACGCATATAATATTCCCACCGAGAAGTAGGGTCCGACACGCCTGGAATGTTGTAGAATATTACATCCGAGTAGTTAGGTTGCCTTAGGTTAGGATATATAACGTTTTAGACGCATGTAATGTTACCACCGAGACGTAGGGACCGACACGCCTGGAATGTTGTCAAATATTACATCCGAGATGTTAGGTTGCCTTAGGTTAGGATATATAATGTTAGAGACGTATATACTGTTCCCACCGAGAAGTAGGGTCCGACAGGCCTGGAATGTTGTCAAATATTACATCCGAGATGTTAGATTGCCTTACGTTAGTATATATAACGTTATAGACGCATATAATGTTTCCACCGAGACGCAGGGACCGACACGCCTGGAATGTTTTCAAATGTTACATCCGATATGTTAGGTTGCCTTAGGTTAGGATATAGACCGTTATAGACGCATATTATATTCCCACCGAAAGGTATGCTCCGACAGGCCAGGAATGTTGCACAATATTACGTCTGAGATGATAGGTTGCCTTTGATTAGGACATACAACGTTATAGACGGATATACTGTTCCCACCGAGAAGTAGGGTCCGACACGCCAGGAATGTTGTCAAATATTACATCCGAGGTGCTAGGTTGCCTTAGGTTAGGATATATAATGTTATAGCCGCATATAATGTTACCACCGAGAAGTAGGGTCCGACACGCCAGGAATGTTGTCAAATATTACATCCGAGTTGTTAGGTTGCCTTAGGTTAGGATATATAACGTTATAGACGCATATAATGTTACCACCGAGAAGTAGGGTCCGACACAACAGGAATGTTGTCAAATATTACATCCGAGTTGTTAGGTTGCCTTAGGTTAGGATATATAACGTTATAGACGCATGTAATGTTACCACCGAGACGTAGGGACCGACACGCCTGGAATGTTGCCAAATATTACATCCGAGATGTTAGGTGGCCTTAGGTTAGGATATATAACGTTATAGACGCATATAATGTTCCACCGAGACGTAGGGACCGACACGCCTGGAATGTTGCCAAATATTACATCCGAGATGTTAGGTGGCCTTAGGCTAGGATATATAACGTTATAGACGTATATACTGTTCCCACCGAGAAGTAGGGTCCGACACACCAGGAATGTTGTCAAATGTTACAACCGAGATGTTAGGTTGCCTTACGTTAGGATATATGACGTTATAGACGCATATAATGTTTCCACCGAGACGCAGGGACCGACACGCCTGGAATGTTTTCAAATGTTACATCCGATATGTTAGGTTGCCTTAGGTTGGGATATAGACCGTTATAGACGCATATTATATTCCCACCGAAAGGTATGCTCCGACAGGCCAGGAATGTTGCAAAATATTACGTCTGAGATGATAGGTTGCCTTTGATTAGGACATACAACGTTATAGACGGATATACTGTTCCCACCGAGAAGTAGGGTCCGACACGCCAGGAATGTTGTCAAATATTACATCCGAGGTGCTAGGTTGCCTTAGGTTAGGAAATATAATGTTATAGCCGCATATAATGTTACCACCGAGAAGTAGGGTCCGACACGCCAGGAATGTTGTCAAATATTACATCCGAGTTGTTAGGTTGCCTTAGGTTAGGATATATGACGTTATAGACGCATATAACGTTAACACCGAGAAGTAGGGATATATAACGTTATAGACGCATATAATGTTACCACTGAGACGTAGGGACCGACACGCTTGAAATGTTGTAGAATATTACATCCGAGATATCAGGTTGCCTTAGGTTAGGATATATAACGCTATAGACGCATGTAATGTTACCACCGAGACGTAGGGACCGATACGCCTGGAATGTTGTCAAATGTTACATCCGCGAAGATAGGTTAGGATATATAGTTAGGATATATGACGCCTTAGGTTAGGATATATGACGTTATAGACGTATATACTGTTCCCTCAGAGAAGTAGGATTCGACACGCCTGGAATGTTGTCAAATGTTACATCCGAGATGTTAGGTTGCCTTTGGTTAGGATATATAACGTTATAGACGCATATAACGCTACCACCGAGAAGTAGGGTCCGACACGCCTGGAATGTTGCCAAATATTACATCCGAGATGTTAGGTGGCCTTAGGTTAGGATATATAATGTTAGAGACGTATATTCTGTTCCCACCGAGAAGTAGGGTCCGGCACGCCTGGAATGTTGTCAAATATTACATCCGAGATGTTAGGTTGCCTTACGTTAGGATATATGACGTTATAGACGCATATAATGTTTCCACCGAGACGCAGGGACCGACACGCCTGGAATGTTTTCAAATGTTACATCCGATATGTTAGGTTGCCTTAGGTTGGGATATAGACCGTTATAGACGCATATTATATTCCCACCGAAAGGTATGCTCCGACAGGCCAGGAATGTTGCAAAATATTACGTCTGAGATGATAGGTTGCCTTTGATTAGGACATACAACGTTATAGACGGATATACTGTTCCCACCGAGAAGTAGGGTCCGACACGCCAGGAATGTTGTCAAATATTACATCCGAGGTGCTAGGTTGCCTTAGGTTAGGAAATATAATGTTATAGCCGCATATAATGTTACCACCGAGAAGTAGGGTCCGACACGCCAGGAATGTTGTCAAATATTACATCCGAGTTGTTAGGTTGCCTTAGGTTAGGATATATAACGTTATAGACGCATATAATGTTACCACCGAGAAGTAGGGTCCAACACAACAGGAATGTTGTCAAATATTACATCCGAGTTGTTAGGTTGCCTTAGGTTAGGATATATAACGTTATAGACGCATGTAATGTTACCACCGAGACGTAGGGACCGACACGCCTGGAATGTTGCCAAATATTACATCCGAGATGTTAGGTGGCCTTAGGTTAGGATACATAACGTTATAGACGCATATAATGTTACCACTGAGACGTAGGGACCGACACACCAGGAATGTTGTCAAATGTTACAACCGAGATGTTAGGTTGCCTTTGGTTAGGATATATAACGTTATAGACGCATATAACGTTACCACCGAGATGTAGGGTCCGACACGCCAGGAATGTTGTCAAATGTTACATCCGAGATGATAGGTTGCCTTAGGTTAGGATATATAATGTTAGAGACGTATATACTGTTCCCACCGAGAAGTAGGGTCCGACACAACAGGAATGTTGTCAAATATTACATCCGAGTTGTTAGGTTGCCTTAGGTTAGGATATATAACGTTATAGACGCATATACTCTTACCACCGAGAAGTTTGTGCCGACATGGCAGGATTGTTGTCAAATATTACATCCGAGTTATTAAGTTGCCTTAGGTTGGGATATAGACCGTTATAGACGCATATAATATTCCCACCGAGAAGTAGGGTCCGACACGCCTGGAATGTTGTAGAATATTGCATCCGATATGTCAGGTTGCCTAAGGTTAGGATATATAATGTAAGAGACGTATATACTGTTCCCACCGAGAAGTAGGGTCCGACACGCCAGGAATGTTGTCAAATATTACATCCGAGTCGTTAGGTTGCCTTAGGTGAGGATATATAATGTTAGAGACGTATATACTGTTCCCACCGAGAAGTAGGGACCGACACGCCTGGAATGTTGTCAAATATTACATCCGAGATGTTAGGTTGCCTTAGGTTAGAATATATAACGTTATAGACGCATATAATTTTACCACCGAGAAGTTTGCGCCGACATGGCAAGAATGTTGTCAAATACTACGTCCGAGTTATTAAGTTGCCTTAGGTTGGGATATAGATCGTTATAGACGCATATAATATTCCCACCGAGAAGTAGGGTCCGACACGCCAGGAATGTTGTCGAATATTACATCCGAGGTGCTAGGTTGCCTTAGGTTAGGAAATATAATGTTATAGCCGCATATAATGTTACCACCGAGAAGTAGGGTCCGACACGCCAGGAATGTTGTCAAATATTACATCCGAGTTGTTAGGTTGCCTTAGGTTAGGATATATAACGTTATAGACGCATATAATGTTACCACCGAGAAGTAGGGTCCGACACAACAGGAATGTTGTCAAATATTACATCCGAGTTGTTAGGTTGCCTTAGGTTAGGATATATAACGTTATAGACGCATGTAATGTTACCACCGAGACGTAGGGACCGACACGCCTGGAATGTTGCCAAATATTACATCCGAGATGTTAGGTGGCCTTAGGTTAGGATATATAATGTTAGAGACGTATATACTGTTCCCACCGAGAAGTAGGGTCCGACACGCCAGGAATGTTGTCAAATATTACATCCGAGATGTTAGGTTGCCTTAGGTTAGAATATATAACGTTATAGACGCATATACTCTTACCACCGAGAAGTTTGTGCCGACATGGCAGGATTGTTGTCAAATATTACATCCGAGTTATTAAGTTGCCTTAGGTTGGGATATAGACCGTTATAGACGCATATAATATTCCCACCGAGAAGTAGGGTCCGACACGCCTGGAATGTTGTAGAATATTGCATCCGATATGTCAGGTTGCCTAAGGTTAGGATATATAATGTAAGAGACGTATATACTGTTCCCACCGAGAAGTAGGGTCTGACACGCCAGGAATGTTGTCAAATATTACATCCGAGTCGTTAGGTTGCCTTAGGTGAGGATATATAATGTTAGAGACGTATATACTGTTCCCACCGAGAAGTAGGGACCGACACGCCTGGAATGTTGTCAAATATTACATCCGAGATGTTAGGTTGCCTTAGGTTAGAATATATAACGTTATAGACGCATATAATTTTACCACCGAGAAGTTTGCGCCGACATGGCAAGAATGTTGTCAAATACTACGTCCGAGTTATTAAGTTGCCTTAGGTTGGGATATAGATCGTTATAGACGCATGTAATATTCCCACCGAGAAGTAGGGTCCGACACGCCTGGAATGATGTAGAATATTACATCCGAGTAGTTAGGTTGCCTTAGGTTAGGATATATAACGTTTTAGACGCATGTAATGTTACCACCGAGACGTAGGGACCGACACGCCTGGAATGTTGTCAAATATTACATCCGAGATGTTAGGTTGCCTTAGGTTAGGATATATAATGTTAGAGACGTATATACTGTTCCCACCGAGAAGTAGGATCCGACAGGCCTGGAATGTTGTCAAATATTACATCCGAGATGTTAGATTGCCTTACGTTAGGATATATGACGTTATAGACGCATATAACGTTACCACCGAGAAGTAGGGATATATAACGTTATAGACGCATATAATGTTACCACTGAGACGTAGGGACCGACACGCTTGAAATGTTGTAGAATATTACATCCGAGATATCAGGTTGCCTTAGGTTAGGATATATAACGCTATAGACGCATGTAATGTTACCACCGAGACGTAGGGACCGATACGCCTGGAATGTTGTCAAATGTTACATCCGCGAAGATAGGTTAGGATATATAGTTAGGATATATGACGCCTTAGGTTAGGATATATGACGTTATAGACGTATATACTGTTCCCTCAGAGAAGTAGGTTTCGACACGCCTGGAATGTTGTCAAATGTTACATCCGAGATGTTAGGTTGCCTTTGGTTAGGATATATAACGTTATAGACGCATATAACGCTACCACCGAGAAGTAGGGTCCGACACGCCTGGAATGTTGCCAAATATTACATCCGAGATGTTAGGTGGCCTTAGGTTAGGATATATAATGTTAGAGACGTATATTCTGTTCCCACCGAGAAGTAGGGTCCGACACGCCTGGAATGTTGTCAAATATTACATCCGAGATGTTAGGTTGCCTTACGTTAGGATATATGACGTTATAGACGCATATAATGTTTCCACCGAGACGCAGGGACCGACACGCCTGGAATGTTTTCAAATGTTACATCCGATATGTTAGGTTGCCTTAGGTTGGGATATAGACCGTTATAGACGCATATTATATTCCCACCGAAAGGTATGCTCCGACAGGCCAGGAATGTTGCAAAATATTACGTCTGAGATGATAGGTTGCCTTTGATTAGGACATACAACATTATAGACGGATATACTGTTCCCACCGAGAAGTAGGGTCCGACACGCCAGGAATGTTGTCAAATATTACATCCGAGGTGCTAGGTTGCCTTAGGTTAGGAAATATAATGTTATAGCCGCATATAATGTTACCACCGAGAAGTAGGGTCCGACACGCCAGGAATGTTGTCAAATATTACATCCGAGCTGTTAGGTTGCCTTAGGTTAGGATATATAACGTTATAGACGCATATAATGTTACCACCGAGAAGTAGGGTCCGACACAACAGGAATGTTGTCAAATATTACATCCGAGTTGTTAGGTTGCCTTAGGTTAGGATATATAACGTTATAGACGCATGTAATGTTACCACCGAGACGTAGGGACCGACACGCCTGGAATGTTGCCAAATATTACATCCGAGATGTTAGGTGGCCTTAGGTTAGGATATATAACGTTATAGACGCATATAATGTTACCACTGAGACGTAGGGACCGACACACCAGGAATGTTGTCAAATGTTACAACCGAGATGTTAGGTTGCCTTTGGTTAGGATATATAACGTTATAGACGCATATAACGTTACCACCGAGATGTAGGGTCCGACACGCCAGGAATGTTGTCAAATGTTACATCCGAGATGATAGGTTGCCTTAGGTTAGGATATATAATGTTAGAGACGTATATACTGTTCCCACCGAGAAGTAGGGTCCGACACAACAGGAATGTTGTCAAATATTACATCCGAGTTGTTAGGTTGCCTTAGGTTAGGATATATAACGTTATAGTCGCATATACTCTTACCACCGAGAAGTTTGTGCCGACATGGCAGGATTGTTGTCAAATATTACATCCGAGTTATTAAGTTGCCTTAGGTTGGGATATAGACCGTTATAGACGCATATAATATTCCCACCGAGAAGTAGGGTCCGACACGCCTGGAATGTTGTAGAATATTGCATCCGATATGTCAGGTTGCCTAAGGTTAGGATATATAATGTAAGAGACGTATATACTGTTCCCACCGAGAAGTAGGGTCCGACACGCCAGGAATGTTGTCAAATATTACATCCGAGTCGTTAGGTTGCCTTAGGTGAGGATATATAATGTTAGAGACGTATATACTGTTCCCACCGAGAAGTAGGGACCGACACGCCTGGAATGTTGTCAAATATTACATCCGAGATGTTAGGTTGCCTTAGGTTAGAATATATAACGTTATAGACGCATATAATTTTACCACCGAGAAGTTTGCGCCGACATGGCGAGAATGTTGTCAAATACTACGACCGAGTTATTAAGTTGCCTTAGGTTGGGATATAGATCGTTATAGACGCATATAATATTCCCACCGAGAAGTAGGGTCCGACACGCCTGGAATGATGTAGAATATTACATCCGAGTAGTTAGGTTGCCTTAGGTTAGGATATATAACGTTTTAGACGCATGTAATGTTACCACCGAGACGTAGGGACCGACACGCCTGGAATGTTGTCAAATATTACATCCGAGATGTTAGGTTGCCTTAGGTTAGGATATATAATGTTAGAGACGTATATACTGTTCCCACCGAGAAGTAGGGTCCGACAGGCCTGGAATGTTGTCAAATATTACATCCGAGATGTTAGATTGCCTTACGTTAGGATATATGACGTTATAGACGCATATAACGTTACCACCGAGAAGTAGGGATATATAACGTTATAGACGCATATAATGTTACCACTGAGACGTAGGGACCGACACGCTTGAAATGTTGTAGAATATTACATCCGAGATATCAGGTTGCCTTAGGTTAGGATATATAACGCTATAGACGCATGTAATGTTACCACCGAGACGTAGGGACCGATACGCCTGGAATGTTGTCAAATGTTACATCCGCGAAGATAGGTTAGGATATATAGTTAGGATATATGACGCCTTAGGTTAGGATATATGACGTTATAGACGTATATACTGTTCCCTCAGAGAAGTAGGATTCGACACGCCTGGAATGTTGTCAAATGTTACATCCGAGATGTTAGGTTGCCTTTGGTTAGGATATATAACGTTATAGACGCATATAACGCTACCACCGAGAAGTAGGGTCCGACACGCCTGGAATGTTGCCAAATATTACATCCGAGATGTTAGGTGGCCTTAGGTTAGGATATATAATGTTAGAGACGTATATTCTGTTCCCACCGAGAAGTAGGGTCCGACACGCCTGGAATGTTGTCAAATATTACATCCGAGATGTTAGGTTGCCTTACGTTAGGATATATGACGTTATAGACGCATATAATGTTTCCACCGAGACACAGGGACCGACACGCCTGGAATGTTTTCAAATGTTACATCCGATATGTTAGGTTGCCTTAGGTTGGGATATAGACCGTTATAGACGCATATTATATTCCCACCGAAAGGTATGCTCCGACAGGCCAGGAATGTTGCAAAATATTACGTCTGAGATGATAGGTTGCCTTTGATTAGGACATACAACGTTATGGACGGATATACTGTTCCCACCGAGAAGTAGGGTCCGACACGCCAGGAATGTTGTCAAATATTACAACCGAGATGTTAGGTTGCCTTTGGTTAGGATATATAACGTTATAGACGCATATAACGTTACCACCGAGAAGTAGGGTCCGACACGCCAGGAATGTTGTCAAATATTACATCCGAGATGTTAGGTTGCCTTAGGTTAGAATATATAACGTTATAGACGCATATACTGTTAGCACCGAGAAGTTTGTGCCGACATGGCAGGAATGTTGTCAAATATTACATCCGAGTTATTAAGTTGCCTTAGGTTGGGATATAGACCGTTATAGACGCATATAATATTCCCACCGAGAAGTAGGGTCCGACACGCCTGGAATGTTGTAGAATATTACATCCGAGATGTCAGGTTGCCTTAGGTTAGGATATATAATGTAAGAGACGTATATACTGTTCCCACCGAGAAGTAGGGTCCGACACGCCAGGAATGTTGCCAAATATTACATCCGATATGTTAGGTTGCCTTAGGTTAGGCTATATAACGTTATAGACGCATATAATGTTACCACCGAGACGTAGGGACCGACACGCCTGGAATGTTGTCAAATGTTACATCCGAGATGTTAGGTTGCCTTAGGTTGGTATATAGACCGTTATAGACGCATATTATATTCCCACCGAAAGGTATGCACCGACACGCCAGGAATGTTGTCAAATGTTACAACCGAGATGTTAGGTTGCCCTTGGGAAGGATATATAACGTTATAGACGCATATAACGTTACCACCGAGAAGTAGGGTCCGACACGCCAGGAATGTTGTCAAATATTACATCCGAGTTGTTAGGTTGCCTTAGGTTAGGATATATAACGTTATAGACGCATGTAATGTTACCACCGAGACGTAGGGACCGACACGCCTGTAATGTTGCCAAATATTACATCCGAGATGTTAGGTGGCCTTAGGTTAGGATATATAACGCTATAGACGCATATAATGTTACAACCGAGAAGTAGGGTCCCACACGCCAGGAATGTTGTCAAATATTACATCCGAGATGTTAGGTTGCCTTAGGTTAGAATATATAACGTTATAGACTCATATACTGTTACCACCGAGAAGTTTGTGCCGACATGGCAGGAATGTTGTGAAATATTACATCCGAGTTATTAAGTTGCCTTAGGTTGGGATATAGACCGTTATAGACGCATATAATATTCCCACCGAGAAGTAGGGTCCGACACGCCTGGAATGTTGTAGAATATTACATCCGAGATGTCAGGTTGCCTTAGGTTAGGATATATAATGTAAGAGACGTATATACTGTTCCCACCGAGAAGTAGGGTCCGACACGCATGGAATGTTGTCAAATATTACATCCGAGTCGTTAGGTTGCCTTAGGTTAGGATATATAATGTTAGAGACGTATATAATGTTCCCACCGAGAAGTAGGGTCCGACACGCCTGGAATGTTGTCAAGTATTACATCCGAGATGTTAGATTGCCTTACGTTAGGATATATGACGTTATAGACGTATATACTGTTCCCACCGAGAAGTAGGGTCCGACACACCAGGAATGTTGTCAAATGTTACAACCGAGATGTTAGGTTGCCTTTGGTTAGGATATATAACGTTATAGACGCATATAACGTTACCACCGAGAAGTAGGGTCCGACACGCCAGGAATTTTGTAAAATATTACGTCTGAGATGATAGGTTGCCTTAGATTAGGACATACAACGTTATAGATGCATCTAATGTTACCACCGAGACGTAGGGAATGACACGCCTGGAATGTTGTCAAATGTTACATCCGAGATGATAGGTTGCCTTAGGTTAGGATATATAATGTTAGAGACGTATATACTGTTCCCACCGAGAAGTAGGGTCCGACACGCCAGGAATTTTGTAAAATATTACGTCTGAGATGATAGGTTGCCTTAGATTAGGACATACAACGTTATAGATGCATCTAATGTTACCACCGAGACGTAGGGAATGACACGCCTGGAATGTTGTCAAATGTTACATCCGAGATGATAGGTTGCCTTAGGTTAGGATATATAATGTTAGAGACGTATATACTGTTCCCACCGAGAAGTAGGGTCCGACACGCCAGGAATGTTGTCAAATATTACATCCGAGATGTTAGGTTGCCTTAGGTTAGAATATATAACGTTATAGACGCATATACTGTTACCACCGAGAAGTTTGTGCCGACATGGCAGGAATGTTGTCAAATATTACATCCGAGTTATTAAGTTGCCTTAGGTTGGGATATAGACCGTTATAGACGGATATAATATTCCCACCGAGAAGTAGGGTCCGACACGCCTGGAATGTTGTAGAATATTACATCCGAGATGTCAGGTTGCCTTAGGTTAGGATATATAATGTTAGAGACGTATATACTGTTCCCACCGAGAAGTAGGGTCCAACACGCCTGGAATGTTGTAAAATATTACATCCGAGATGTTAGGTTGCCTTAGGTTAGGATATATAATGTTAGAGACGTATATACTGTTCCCACCGAGAAGTAGGGTCCGACACGCCTGGAATGTTGTCAAATATTACATCCGAGATGTTAGATTGCCTTACGTTAGGATATATGACGTTATAGAGGTATATACTGTTCCCACCGAGAACTAGGGTCCGACACACCTGGAATGTTGTCAAATGTTACAACCGAGATGTTAGGTTGCCTTTGGTTAGGATATATAACGTTATAGACGCATATAACGTTACCACCGAGAAGTAGGGTCCGACACGCCAGGAATTTTGTAAAATATTACGTCTGAGATGATAGGTTGCCTTAGATTAGGACATACAACGTTATAGATGCATATAATTTTACCACCGAGACGTAGGGAACGACACGCCTGGAATGTTGTCAAATATTACATCCGAGATGTTAGGTTGCCTTAGGTTAGAATATATAACGTTATAGACGCATATACTGTTACCACCGTGAAGTTTGTGCCGACATGGCAGGAATGTTGTCAAATATTACATCCGAGTTATTAAGTTGCCTTAGGTTGGGATATAGACCGTTATAGACGCATATAATGTCCCCTCCGAGAAGTAGGGTTCGACACGCCTGGAATGTTGTCAAATGTTACATCCGAGATGTTAGGTTGCCGTAGGTTAGGATATATAATGTTAGAGACGTATATACTGTTCCCACCGAGAAGTAGGGTCCGACACGCCAGGAATGTTGTCAAATATTACATCCGAGTTGCTAGGTTGCCTTAGGTTAGGCTATATAACGTTATAGACGCATATAATATTACCACCGAGACGTAGGGTCCGACACGCCTGGAATGTTGTAGAATATTACATCCGAGTAGTTAGGTTGCCTTAGGTTAGGATATATAACGTTACAGACGCATGTAATGTTACCACCGAGACGTAGGGACCGACACGCCTGGAATGTTGTCAAATATTACATCCGAGTTGTTGGGTTGCCTAAGGTTAGGACATATAACGTTATAGACGCATATAATGTTACCACCGAGACGTAGGTTCCGACACGCCTGGAATGTTGTCAAATGTTACATCCGATATGTTAGGTTGCCTTAGGTTGCGATATAGAGCGTTATAGACGCATATTATATTCCCAACGAAAGGTATGCTCCGACAGGCCAGGAATTTTGTAAAATATTACGTCTGAGATGATAGGTTGCCTTAGATTAGGACATACAACGTTATAGACGGATATACTGTTCCCACCGAGAAGTAGGGTCCGACACGCCAGGAATGTTGTCAAATATTACATCCGAGGTGCTAGGTTGCCTTAGGTTAGGATATATAATGTTATAGCCGCATATAATGTTACCACCGAGAAGTAGGGTCCGACACGCCAAGAATGTTGTCAAATATTACATCCGAGTTGTTAGGTTGCCTTAGGTTAGGATATATAACGTTATAGACGCATATAATGTTACCACCGAGACGTAGGGACCGACACGCCTCAAATGTTGTAGAATACTACACCCGAGATGCCAGGTTGCCTTAGGTTAGGATATATAACCTTATAGACGTATATAATGTCCCCTCCGAGAAGTAGGGTTCGACACGCCTGGAATGTTGTCAAATGTTACATCCGAGATGTTAGGTTGCCTTAGGTTAGGATATATAATGTTAGAGACGTATATACTGTTCCCACCGAGAAGTAGGGTCCGACACGCCTGGAATGTTGTCAAATATTACATCCGAGATGTTAGGTTGCCTTAGGTTAGAATATATAACGTTATAGACGCATATAATTTTACCACCGAGAAGTTTGCGCCGACATGGCAGGAATGTTGTCAAATACTACGTCCGAGTTATTAAGTTGCCTTAGGTTGGGATATAGATCGTTATAGACGCATATAATATTCCCACCGAGAAGTAGGGTCCGCCACGCCTGGAATGTTGTAGAATATTACATCCGAGTAGTTAGGTTGCCTTAGGTTAGGATATATAACGTTTTAGACGCATGTAATGTTACCACCGAGACGTAGGGAACGACACGCCTGGAATGTTGTCAAGTATTACATCCGAGATGTTAGATTGTCTTACGTTAGGATATATGACGTTATAGACTTATATACTGTTCCCACCGAGAAGTAGGGTCCGACACACCAGGAATGTTGTCAAATGTTACAACCGAGATGTTAGGTTGCCTTTGGTTAGGATATATAACGTTATAGACGCATATAACGTTACCACCGAGAAGTAGGGTCCGACACGCCAGGAATTTTGTAAAATATTACGTCTGAGATGATAGGCTGCCTTAGATTAGGACATGCAACGTTATAGATGCATATAATGTTACCACCGAGACGTAGGGAATGACACGCCTGGAATGTTGTCAAATGTTACATCCGAGATGATAGGTTGCCTTAGGTTAGGATATATAATGTTAGAGACGTATATACTGTTCCCACCGAGAAGTAGGGTCCGACACGCCAGGAATGTTGTCAAATATTACATCCGAGATATTAGGTTGCCTTAGGTTAGAATATATAACGTTACAGACGCATATACTGTTACCACCGAGAAGTTTGTGCCGACATGGCAGGAATGTTGTCAAATATTACATCCGAGTTATTAAGTTGCCTTAGGTTGGGATATAGACCGTTATAGACGCATATAATATTCCCACCGAGAAGTAGGGTCCGACACGCCTGGAATGTTGTAGAATATTACATCCGAGATGTCAGGTTGCCTTAGGTTAGGATATATAATGTTAGAGACGTATATACTGTTCCCACCGAGAAGTAGGGTCCGACACGCCTGGAATGTTGTCAAATATTACATACGAGATGTTAGATTGCCTTAGGTTAGGATATATAATGTTATAGACGCATATAATGTTACCACCGGGAAGTAGGGTCCGACACGCACGGAATGTTGTAGAATATTACATCCGACATGTCAGGTTGCCTTAGGTTGGGATATATAATGTTAGAGACGTATATAACGTTACCACCGAGAAGTAGGGTCCGACACGCCAGGAATGTTGTCAGATATTACATCCGAGTTGTTGGGGTGCCTTAGGTTAGGATATATAATGTTATAGCCGCATATAATGTTACCACCGGGAAGTAGGGTCCGACACGCCAGGAATGTTGTCAAATATTACATCTGAGTTGTTAGGTTGCCTTAGGTTAGGATATATAACGTTATAGACGCATATAATGTTACCACCGAGACGTAGGGACCTACAAGCCTCAAATGTTGTAGAATACTACACCCGAGATGCCAGGTTGCCTTAGGTTAGGATATATAACCTTATAGACGTATATAACGTTACCACCGAGAAGTAGGGTCCGACAAGCCAGGAATGTTGTCAAATATTACATCCGAGTTGTTGGGTTGCCTTAGGTTAGGATATATAACGTTATAGACGCATATAATGTTACCACCGAGACGTAGGTTCCGACACGCCTGGAATGTTGTCAAATGTTACATCCGATATGTTAGGTTGCCTTAGGTTGCGATATAGAGCGTTATAGACGCATATTATATTCCCAACGAAAGGTATGCTCCGACAGGCCAGGAATTTTGTAAAATATTACGTCTGAGATGATAGGTTGCCTCAGATTAGGACATACAACGTTATAGGCGGATATACTGTTCCCACTTGAAGTAGGGTCCGACACGCCAGGAATGTTGTCAAATATTACATCCGAGATGTCAGGTTGCCTTAGGTTAGGATATATAATGTTAGAGACGTATATTGTTCCCACCGAGAAGTAGGGTCCGACACGCGAGCAATGATGTCAAATATTACATCCGAGACGTTACGTAGCCTTACATTAGGATATATACCGTTATAGACGTATATAATGTTCCCACCGAGAAGTTTGCGCCGACATAGCAGGAATGTTGTCAAATGTTACATCCGAGATGTTAGGTTGCCTTAGGTTAGGATATATAATGTTAGAGACGTATATACTGTTCCCACCCAGAAGTAGGGTCCGACACGCCTGGAATGTTGTCAAATATTACATCCGAGATGTTAGGTTGCCTTAGGTTAGAATATATAACGTTATAGACGCATATAATTTTACCACCGAGAAGTTTGCGCCGACATGGCAGGAATGTTGTCAAATACTACGTCCGAGTTACTAAGTTGCCTTAGGTTGGGATATAGATCGTTATAGACGTATATACTGTTCCCACCGAGAAGTAGGGTCCGACACACCAGGAATGTTGTCAAATGTTACAACCGAGATGTTAGGTTGCCTTTGGTTAGGATATATAACGTTATAGACGCATATAACGTTACCACCGAGAAGTAGGGTCCGACACGCCAGGAATTTTGTAAAATATTACGTCTGAGATGATAAGCTGCCTTAGATTAGGACATACAACGTTATAGATGCATATAATGTTACCACCGAGACGTAGGGAATGACACGCCTGGAATGTTGTCAAATGTTACATCCGAGATGATAGGTTGCCTTAGGTTAGGATATATAATGTTAGAGACGTATATACTGTTCCCACCGAGAAGTAGGGTCCGACACGCCAGGAATGTTGTCAAATGTTACATCCGAGATGTTAGGTTGCCTTAGGTTAGAATATATAACGTTACAGACGCATATACTGTTACCACCGAGAAGTTTGTGCCGACATGGCAGGAATGTTGTCAAATATTACATCCGAGTTATTATGTTGCCTTAGGTTGGGATATAGACCGTTATAGACGCATATAATATTCCCACCGAGAAGTAGGGTCCGACACGCCTGGAATGTTGTAGAATATTACATCCGAGATGTCAGGTTGCCTTAGGTTAGGATATATAATGTAAGAGACGTATATACTGTTCCCACCGAGAAGTAGGGTCCGACACGCATGGAATGTTGTCAAATATTACATCCGACATGTTAGGTTGCCTTATGTTAGAATATATAACGTTATAGACGCATATAATTTTACCACCGAGAAGTTTGCGCCGACATGGCAGGAATGTTGTCAAATACTACGTCCGAGTTATTAAGTTGCCTTAGGTTGGGATATAGATCGTTATAGACGCATATAATATTCCCACCGAGAAGTAGGGTCCGCCACGCCTGGAATGTTGTAGAATATTACATCCGACATGTCAGGTTGCCTTAGGTTGGGATATTTAATGTTAGAGACGTATATAACGTTACCACCGAGAAGTAGGGTCCGACACGCCAGGAATGTTGTCAGATATTACATCCGAGTTGTTGGGGTGCCTTAGGTTAGGATATATAATGTTATAGCCGCATATAATGTTACCACCGGGAAGTAGGGTCCGACACGCCAGGAATGTTGTCAAATATTACATCTGAGTTATTAGGTTGCCTTAGGTTAGGATATATAACGTTATAGACGCATATAATGTTACCACGGAGACGTAGGGACCTACAAGCCTCAAATGTTGTAGAATACTACACCCGAGATGCCAGGTTGCCTTAGGTTAGGATATATAACCTTATAGACGTATATAACGTTACCACCGAGAAGTAGGGTCCGACACGCCAGGAATGTTGTCAAATATTACATCCGAGTTGTTGGGTTGCCTTAGGTTAGGATATATAACGTTATAGACGCATATAATGTTACCACCGAGACGTAGGTTCCGACACGCACGGAATGTTGTAGAATATTACATCCGACATGTCAGGTTGCCTTAGGTTGGGGTAATATAATGTTAGAGACGTATATAACGTTACCACCGAGAAGTAGGGTCCGACACGCCAGGAATGTTGTCAGATATTACATCCGAGTTGTTGGGGTGCCTTAGGTTAGGATATATAATGTTATAGCCGCATATAATGTTACCACCGGGAAGTAGGGTCCGACACGCCAGGAATGTTGTCAAATATTACATCTGAGTTATTAGGTTGCCTTAGGTTAGGATATATAACGTTATAGACGCATATAACGTTACCACCGAGACGTAGGGACCTACAAGCCTCAAATGTTGTAGAATACTACACCCGAGATGCCAGGTTGCCTTAGGTTAGGATATATAACCTTATAGACGTATATAACGTTACCACCGAGAAGTAGGGTCCGACACGCCAGGAATGTTGTCAAATATTACATCCGAGTTGTTGGGTTGCCTTAGGTTAGGATATATAACGTTATAGACGCATATAATGTTACCACCGAGACGTAGGTTCCGACACGCCTGGAATGTTGTCAAATGTTACATCCGATATGTTAGGTTGCCTTAGGTTGCGATATAGAGCGTTATAGACGCATATTATATTCCCAACGAAAGGTATGCTCCGACAGGCCAGGAATTTTGTAAAATATTACGTCTGAGATGATAGGTTGCCTTAGATTAGGACATACAACGTTATAGGCGGATATACTGTTCCCACTTGAAGTAGGGTCCGACACGCCAGGAATGTTGTCAAATATTGCATCCGAGATATCAGGTTGCCTTAGGTTAGGATATATAATGTTAGAGACGTATATTGTTCCCACCGAGAAGTAGGGTCCGACACGCGAGCAATGATGTCAAATATTACATCCGAGACGTTACGTAGCCTTACATTAGGATATATACCGTTATAGACGTATATAATGTTCCCACCGAGATGTTTGCGCCGACATAGCAGGAATGTTGTCAAATGTTACATCCGAGATGTTAGGTTGCCTTAGGTTAGGATATATAATGTTAGAGACGTATATACTGTTCCCAGCGAGAAGTAGGGTCCGACACGCCTGGAATGTTGTCAAATATTACATCCGAGATGTTAGGTTGCCTTTGGTTAGGATATATAACGTTATAGACGCATATAACGTTACCACCGAGAAGTAGGGTCCGACACGCCAGGAATTTTGTAAAATATTACGTCTGAGATGATAGGTTGCATTAGATTAGGACATACAACGTTATAGATGCATATGATGTTACCACCGAGACGTAGGGAACGACACGCCTGGAATGTTGTCAAATATTACATCCGAGATGTTAGATTGCCTTACGTTAGGATATATGACGTTATAGACGTATATACTGTTCCCACCGAGAATTAGGGTCCGACACACCAGGAATGTTGTCAAATGTTACAACCGAGATGTTAGGTTGCCTTTGGTTAGGATATATAACGTTATAGACGCATATAACGTTACCACCGAGAAGTACGGTCCGACACGCCAGGAATTTTGTAAAATATTAAGTCTGAGATGATAGGTTGCCTTAGATTAGGACATACAACGTTATAGATGCATATAATGTTACCACCGAGACGTAGGGAACGACACGCCTGGAATGTTGTCAAATATTACATCCGAGATGTTAGGTTGCCTTAGGTTAGAATATATAACGTTATAGACGCATATACTGTTACCACCGAGAAGTAGGGTCGGACACGCCAGGAATGTTGTCAAATATTACATCCGAGATGTTAGGTTGCCTTAGGTTAGAATATATAACGTTATAGACGCATATACTGTTACCACCGAGAAGTTTGTGCCGACATGGCAGGAATGTTGTCAAATATTACATCCGAGTTATTAAGTTGCCTTAGGTTGGGATATAGACCGTTATAGACGCATATAATGTCCCCTCCGAGAAGTAGGGTTCGACACGCCTGGAATGTTGTCAAATGTTACATCCGAGACGTTAGGTTGCCGTAGGTTAGGATATATAATGTTAGAGATGTATATACTGTTCCCACCGAGAAGTAGGGTCCGACACGCCTGGAATGTTGTAGAATATTACATCCGAGATGTCAGGTTGCCTTAGGTTAGGATATATAATGTAAGAGACGTATATACTGTTCCCACCGAGAAGTAGGGTCCGACACGCATGGAATGTTGTCAAATATTACATCCGAGTCGTTAGGTTGCCTTAGGTTAGGATATATAATGTTAGAGACGTATATAATGTTCCCACCGAGAAGTAGAGTCCGACACGCCTGGAATGTTGTCAAGTATTACATCCGAGATGTTAGATTGCCTTACGTTAGGATATATGACGTTATAGACGTATATACTGTTCCCACCGAGAAGTAGGGTCCGACACACCAGGAATGTTGTCAAATGTTACAACCGAGATGTTAGGTTGCCTTTGGTTAGGATATATAACGTTATAGACGCATATAACGTTACCACCGAGAAGTAGAGTCCGACACGCCAGGAATTTTGTAAAATATTACGTCTGAGATGATAGGTTGCCTTAGATTAGGACATACAACGTTATAGATGCATCTAATGTTACCACCGAGACGTAGGGAATGACACGCCTGGAATGTTGTCAAATGTTACATCCGAGATGATAGGTTGCCTTAGGTTAGGATATATAATGTTAGAGACGTATATACTGTTCCCACCGAGAAGTAGGGTCCGACACGCCAGGAATGTTATCAAATATTACTTCCGAGATGTTAGGTCGCCTTAGGTTAGAATATATAACGTTATAGACGCATATACTGTTACCACCGAGAAGTTTGTGCCGACATGGCAGGAATGTTGTCAAATATTACATCCGAGTTATTAAGTTGCCTTAGGTTGGGATATAGACCGTTATAGACGGATATAATATTCCCACCGAGAAGTAGGGTCCGACACGCCTGGAATGTTGTAGAATATTACATCCGAGATGTCAGGTTGCCTTAGGTTAGGATATATAATGTTAGAGACGTATATACTGTTCCCACCGAGAAGTAGGGTCCAACACGCCTGGAATGTTGTAAAATATTACATCCGAGATGTTAGGTTGCCTTAGGTTAGGATATATAATGTTAGAGACGTATATACTGTTCCCACCGAGAAGTAGGGTCCGACACGCCTGCAATGTTGTCAAATATTACATCCGAGATGTTAGATTGCCTTACGTTAGGATATATGACGTTATAGACGTATATACTGTTCCCACCGAGAACTAGGGTCCGACACACCTGGAATGTTGTCAAATGTTACAACCGAGATGTTAGGTTGCCTTTGGTTAGGATATATAACGTTATAGACGCATATAACGTTACCACCGAGAAGTAGGGTCCGACACGCCAGGAATTTTGTAAAATATTACGTCTGAGATGATAGGTTGCCTTAGATTAGGACACACAACGTTATAGATGCATATAATGTTACCACCGAGACGTAGGGAACGACACGCCAGGAATGTTGTCAAATATTACATCCGAGTTGCTAGGTTGCCTTAGGTTAGGCTATATAACGTTATAGACGCATATAATATTACCACCGAGACGTAGGGACCGACACGCCTGGAATGTTGTCAAATGTTACATGCGATATGTTATGTTGCCTTAGGTTGGGATATAGACCGTTATAGACGCATATTATATTCCCACCGAAAGGTATGCTGCGACACGCCAGGAATTTTGTAAAATACTACGTCTGAGATGATAGGTTGGCTGAGATTAGGACATAAAACGTTATAGACGGATATACTGTTCCCACCGAGACGTAGGTTCCGACACGCCAGGAATGTTGTCAAATATTACATCCGAGATGTCAGGTTGCCTTAGGTTAGGATATATAATGTTAGAGACGTATATTGTTCCCACCGAGAAGTAGGGTCCGACACGCGAGCAATGATGTCAAATATTACATCCGAGACGTTACGTCGCCTTACATTAGGATATATACCGTTATAGACGTATATAATGTTCCCACCGAGAAGTTTGCGCCGACATAGCACGAATGTTTTCAAATATTACATCCGAGTTATTAAGTTGCCTTAGGTTAGGATATATAACGTTATAGACGCTATATAATATTCCCACCGGGAAGTAGGGTCCGACACGCCCGGAATGTTGTAGGATATTACATCCGAGATGTCAGGTTGCCTTAGGTTAGGATATATAATGTTAGAGACGTATATACTGTTCCCACCGAGAAGTAGGGACCGACACGCCTGGAATGTTTTCAAATGTTACATCCGATATGTTAGGTTGCCTTAGGTTGGGATATAGACCGTTATAGACGCATATTATATTCCCACCGAAAGGTATGCTCCGACAGGCCAGGAATGTTGCAAAATATTACGTCTGAGATGGTAGGTTGCCTTTGATTAGGACATACAACGGTATAGACGGATATACTGTTCCCACCGAGAAGTAGGGTCCGACACGCCAGGAATGTTGTCAAATATTACATCCGAGGTGCTAGGTTGCCTTAGGTTACGATATATAATGTTATAGCCGCATATAATGTTACCACCGAGAAGTAGGGTCCGACACGCCAGGAATGTTGTCAAATATTACATCCGAGTTGTTAGGTTGCCTTAGGTTAGGATATATAACGTTATAGACGCATATAATGTTACCACCGAGACGTAGGGACCGACACGCCTCAAATGTTGTAGAATACTACACCCGAGATGCCAGGTTGCCTTAGGTTAGGATATATAACCTTATAGACGTATATAATGTCCCCTCCGAGAAGTAGGGTTCGACACGCCTGGAATGTTGTCAAATGTTACATCCGAGATGTTAGGTTGCCTTAGGTTAGGATATATAATGTTAGAGACGTATATACTGTTCCCACCGAGAAGTAGGGTCCGACACGCCTGGAATGTTGTCAAATATTACATCCGAGATGTTAGGTTGCCTTAGGTTAGAATATATAACGTTATAGACGCATATAATTTTACCACCGAGAAGTTTGCGCCGACATGGCAGGAATGTTGTCAAATATTACATCCGAGTTATTAAGTTGCCTTAGGTTGGGATATAGACCGTTATAGACGCATATAATATTCCCACCGAGAAGTAGGGTCCGACACGCCTGGAATGTTGTAGAATATTACATCCGAGATGTCAGGTTGCCTTAGGTTAGGATATATAATGTAAGAGACGTATATACTGTTCCCACCGAGAAGTAGGGTCCGACACGCATGGAATGTTGTCAAATATTTCTTCCGACATGTTAGGTTGCCTTAGGATAGGCTATATAACGTTGTAGACGCATATAATGTTACCACCGAGAGGTAGGGACCGACACGCCTGGAATGTTGTCAAATATTACATCCGAGATGTTAGGTTGCCTTAGGTAAGGATATATAATGTTATAGACGTATATACTGTTCCCACCGAGAAGTAGGGTCCGACACGCCTGGAATGTTGTCAAATATTACATCCGAGATGTTAGGTTGCCTTATGTTAGAATATATAACGTTACAGACGCATATAATTTTACCACCGAGAAGTTTGCGCCGACATGGCAGGAATGTTGTCAAATACTACGTCCGAGTTATTAAGTTGCCTTAGGTTGGGATATAGATCGTTATAGACGCATATAATATTCCCACCGAGAAGTAGGGTCCGCCACGCCTGGAATGTTGTAGAATATTACATCCGAGTAGTTAGGTTGCCTTAGGTTAGGATATATAACGTTTTAGACGCATGTAATGTTACCACCGAGACGTAGGGAACGACACGCCTGGAATGTTGTCAAGTATTACATCCGAGATGTTAGATTGTCTTACGTTAGGATATATGACGTTATAGACTTATATACTGTTCCCACCGAGAAGTAGGGTCCGACACACCAGGAATGTTGTCAAATGTTACAACCGAGATGTTAGGTTGCCTTTGGTTAGGATATATAACGTTATAGACGCATATAACGTTACCACCGAGAAGTAGGGTCCGACACGCCAGGAATTTTGTAAAATATTACGTCTGAGATGATAGGCTGCCTTAGATTAGGACATACAACGTTATAGATGCATATAATGTTACCACCGAGACGTAGGGAATGACACGCCTGGAATGTTGTCAAATGTTACATCCGAGATGATAGGTTGCCTTAGGTTAGGATATATAATGTTAGAGACGTATATACTGTTCCCACCGAGAAGTAGGGTCCGACACGCCAGGAATGTTGTCAAATATTACATCCGAGATGTTAGGTTGCCTTAGGTTAGAATATATAACGTTACAGACGCATATACTGTTACCACCGAGAAGTTTGTGCCGACATGGCAGGAATGTTGTCAAATATTACATCCGAGTTATTAAGTTGCCTTAGGTTGGGATATAGACAGTTATAGACGCATATAATATTCCCACCGAGAAGTAGGGTCCGACACGCCTGGAATGTTGTAGAATATTACATCCGAGATGTCAGGTTGCCTTAGGTTAGGATATATAATGTTAGAGACGTATATACTGTTCCCACCGAGAAGTAGGGTCCGACACGCCTGGAATGTTGTCAAATATTACATACGAGATGTTAGATTGCCTTAGGTTAGGATATATAATGTTATAGACGCATATAATGTTACCACCGGGAAGTAGGGTCCGACACGCACGGAATGTTGTAGAATATTACATCCGACATGTCAGGTTGCCTTAGGTTGGGATATATAATGTTAGAGACGTATATAACGTTACCACCGAGAAGTAGGGTCCGACACGCCAGGAATGTTGTCAGATATTACGTCCGAGTTGTTGGGGTGCCTTAGGTTAGGATATATAATGTTATAGCCGCATATAATGTTACCACCGGGAAGTAGGGTCCGACACGCCAGGAATGTTGTCAAATATTACATCTGAGTTGTTAGGTTGCCTTAGGTTAGGATATATAACGTTATAGACGCATATAATGTTACCACCGAGACGTAGGGACCTACAAGCCTCAAATGTTGTAGAATACTACACCCGAGATGCCAGGTTGCCTTAGGTTAGGATATATAACCTTATAGACGTATATAACGTTACCACCGAGAAGTAGGGTCCGACACGCCAGGAATGTTGTCAAATATTACATCCGAGTTGTTGGGTTGCCTTAGGTTAGGATATATAACGTTATAGACGCATATAATGTTACCACCGAGACGTAGGTTCCGACACGCCTGGAATGTTGTCAAATGTTACATCCGATATGTTAGGTTGCCTTAGGTTGCGATATAGAGCGTTATAGACGCATATTATATTCCCAACGAAAGGTATGCTCCGACAGGCCAGGAATTTTGTAAAATATTACGTCTGAGATGATAGGTTGCCTCAGATTAGGACATACAACGTTATAGGCGGATATACTGTTCCCACTTGAAGTAGGGTCCGACACGCCAGGAATGTTGTCAAATATTACATCCGAGATGTCAGGTTGCCTTAGGTTAGGATATATAATGTTAGAGACGTATATTGTTCCCACCGAGAAGTAGGGTCCGACACGCGAGCAATGATGTCAAATATTACATCCGAGACGTTACGTAGCCTTACATTAGGATATATACCGTTATAGACGTATATAATGTTCCCACCGAGAAGTTTGCGCCGACATAGCAGGAATGTTGTCAAATGTTACATCCGAGATGTTAGGTTGCCTTAGGTTAGGATATATAATGTTAGAGACGTATATACTGTTCCCACCGAGAAGTAGGGTCCGACACGCCTGGAATGTTGTCAAATATTACATCCGAGATGTTAGGTTGCCTTAGGTTAGAATATATAACGTTATAGACGCATATAATTTTACCACCGAGAAGTTTGCGCCGACATGGCAGGAATGTTGTCAAATACTACGTCCGAGTTATTAAGTTGCCTTAGGTTGGGATATAGATCGTTATAGACGTATATACTGTTCCCACCGAGAAGTAGGGTCCGACACACCAGGAATGGTGTCAAATGTTACAACCGAGATGTTAGGTTGCCTTTGGTTAGGATATATAACGTTATAGACGCATATAACGTTACCACCGAGAAGTAGGGTCCGACACGCCAGGAATTTTGTAAAATATTACGTCTGAGATGATAGGCTGCCTTAGATTAGGACATACAACGTTATAGATGCATATAATGTTACCACCGAGACGTAGGGAATGACACGCCTGGAATGTTGTCAAATGTTACATCCGAGATGATAGGTTGCCTTAGGTTAGGATATATAATGTTAGAGACGTATATACTGTTCCCACCGAGAAGTAGGGTCCGACACGCCAGGAATGTTGTCAAATGTTACATCCGAGATGTTAGGTTGCCTTAGGTTAGAATATATAACGTTACAGACGCATATACTGTTACCACCGAGAAGTTTGTGCCGACATGGCAGGAATGTTGTCAAATATTACATCCGAGTTATTATGTTGCCTTAGGTTGGGATATAGACCGTTATAGACGCATATAATATTCCCACCGAGAAGTAGGGTCCGACACGCCTGGAATGTTGTAGAATATTACATCCGAGATGTCAGGTTGCCTTAGGTTAGGATATATAATGTAAGAGACGTATATACTGTTCCCACCGAGAAGTAGGGTCCGACACGCATGGAATGTTGTCAAATATTTCTTCCGACATGTTAGGTTGCCTTAGGTTAGGCTATATAACGTTGTAGACGCATATAATGTTACCACCGAGAGGTAGGGACCGACACGCCTGGAATGTTGTCAAATATTACATCCGAGATGTTAGGTTGCCTTAGGTAAGGATATATAATGTTAGAGACGTATATACTGTTCCCACCGAGAAGTAGGGTCCGACACGCCTGGAATGTTGTCAAATATTACATCCGAGATGTTAGGTTGCCTTAGGTAAGGATATATAATGTTAGAGACGTATATACTGTTCCCACCGAGAAGTAGGCTCCGACACGCCTGGAATGTTGTCAAATATTACATCCGACATGTTAGGTTGCCTTATGTTAGAATATATAACGTTATAGACGCATATAATTTTACCACCGAGAAGTTTGCGCCGACATGGCAGGAATGTTGTCAAATACTACGTCCGAGTTATTAAGTTGCCTTAGGTTGGGATATAGATCGCTATAGACGCATATAATATTCCCACCGAGAAGTAGGGTCCGCCACGCCTGGAATGTTGTAGAATATTACATCCGAGTAGTTATGTTGCCTTAGGTTAGGATATATAACGTTTTAGACGCATGTAATGTTACCACCGGGACGTAGGGACCGACACGCCTGGAATGTTGTCAAATATTACATCCGAGATGTTAGGTTGCCTTAGGCTAGGATATATAATGTTAGAGACGTATATACTGTTCCCACCGAGAAGTAGGGTCCGACACGCCTGGAATGTTGTCAAATATTACATCCGAGATGTTAGGTTGCCTTAGGTTAGAATATATAACGTTATAGACGCATATAATTTTACCACCGAGAAGTTTGCGCCGACATGGCAGGAATGTTCTCAAATACTACGTCCGAGTTATTAAGTTGCCTTAGGTTGGGATATAGATCGTTATAGACGCATATAATATTCCCACCGAGAAGTAGGGTCCGACACGCCTGGAATGTTGTAGAATATTACATCCGACATGTCAGGTTGCCTTAGGTTGGGATATTTAATGTTAGAGACGTATATAACGTTACCACCGAGAAGTAGGGTCCGACACGCCAGGAATGTTGTCAGATATTACATCCGAGTTGTTGGGGTGCCTTAGGTTAGGATATATAATGTTATAGCCGCATATAATGTTACCACCGGGAAGTAGGGTCCGACACGCCAGGAATGTTGTCAAATATTACATCTGAGTTATTAGGTTGCCTTAGGTTAGGATATATAACGTTATAGACGCATATAATGTTACCACCGAGACGTAGGGACCTACAAGCCTCAAATGTTGTAGAATACTACACCCGAGATGCCAGGTTGCCTTAGGTTAGGATATATAACCTTATAGACGTATATAACGTTACCACCGAGAAGTAGGGTCCGACACGCCAGGAATGTTGTCAAATATTACATCCGAGTTGTTGGGTTGCCTTAGGTTAGGATATATAACGTTATAGACGCATATAATGTTACCACCGAGACGTAGGTTCCGACACGCACGGAATGTTGTAGAATATTACATCCGACACGTCAGGTTGCCTTAGGTTGGGGTAATATAATGTTAGAGACGTATATAACGTTACCACCGAGAAGTAGGGTCCGACACGCCAGGAATGTTGTCAGATATTACATCCGAGTTGTTGGGGTGCCTTAGGTTAGGATATATAATGTTATAGCCGCATATAATGTTACCACCGGGAAGTAGGGTCCGACACGCCAGGAATGTTGTCAAATATTACATCTGAGTTATTAGGTTGCCTTAGGTTAGGATATATAATGTTAGAGACGTATATTGTTCCCACCGAGAAGTAGGGTCCGACACGCGAGCAATGATGTCAAATATTACAACCGAGACGTTACGTAGCCTTACATTAGGATATATACCGTTATAGACGTATATAATGTTCCCACCGAGAAGTTTGCGCCGACATAGCAGGAATGTTGTCAAATGTTACATCCGAGATGTTAGGTTGCCTTAGGTTAGGATATATAATGTTAGAGACGTATATACTGTTCCCACCGAGAAGTAGAGTCCGACACGCCTGGAATGTTGTCAAGTATTACATCCGAGATGTTAGATTGCCTTACGTTAGGATATATGACGTTATAGACGTATATACTGTTCCCACCGAGAAGTAGGGTCCGACACACCAGGAATGTTGTCAAATGTTACAACCGAGATGTTAGGTTGCCTTTGGTTAGGATATATAACGTTATAGACGCATATAACGTTACCACCGAGAAGTAGAGACCGACACGCCAGGAATTTTGTAAAATATTACGTCTGAGATGATAGGTTGCCTTAGATTAGGACATACAACGTTATAGATGCATCTAATGTTACCACCGAGACGTAGGGAATGACACGCCTGGAATGTTGTCAAATGTTACATCCGAGATGATAGGTTGCCTTAGGTTAGGATATATAATGTTAGAGACGTATATACTGTTCCCACCGAGAAGTAGGGTCCGACACGCCAGGAATGTTATCAAATATTACTTCCGAGATGTTAGGTCGCCTTAGGTTAGAATATATAACGTTATAGACGCATATACTGTTACCACCGAGAAGTTTGTGCCGACATGGCAGGAATGTTGTCAAATATTACATCCGAGTTATTAAGTTGCCTTAGGTTGGGATATAGACCGTTATAGACGGATATAATATTCCCACCGAGAAGTAGGGTCCGACACGCCTGGAATGTTGTAGAATATTACATCCGAGATGTCAGGTTGCCTTAGGTTAGGATATATAATGTTAGAGACGTATATACTGTTCCCACCGAGAAGTAGGGTCCAACACGCCTGGAATGTTGTAAAATATTACATCCGAGATGTTAGGTTGCCTTAGGTTAGGATATATAATGTTAGAGACGTATATACTGTTCCCACCGAGAAGTAGGGTCCGACACGCCTGCAATGTTGTCAAATATTACATCCGAGATGTTAGATTGCCTTACGTTAGGATATATGACGTTATAGACGTATATACTGTTCCCACCGAGAACTAGGGTCCGACACACCTGGAATGTTGTCAAATGTTACAACCGATATGTTAGGTTGCCTTAGGTTGCGATATAGAGCGTTATAGACGCATATTATATTCCCAACGAAAGGTATGCTCCGACAGGCCAGGAATTTTGTAAAATATTACGTCTGAGATGATAGGTTGCCTCAGATTAGGACATACAACGTTATAGGCGGATATACTGTTCCCACTTGAAGTAGGGTCCGACACGCCAGGAATGTTGTCAAATATTAAATCCGAGATGTCAGGTTGCCTTAGGTTAGGATATATAATGTTAGAGACGTATATTGTTCCCACCGAGAAGTAGGGTCCGACACGCGAGCAATGATGTCAAATATTACATCCGAGACGTTACGTAGCCTTACATTAGGATATATACCGTTATAGACGTATATAATGTTCCCACCGAGAAGTTTGCGCCGACATAGCAGGAATGTTTCAAATGTTACATCCGAGATGTTAGGTTGCCTTAGGTTAGGATATATAATGTTAGAGACGCATATAATGTTACCACCGAGACGTAGGTTCCGACACGCCTGGAATGTTGTCAAATGTTACATCCGATATGTTAGGTTGCCTTAGGTTGCGATATAGAGCGTTATAGACGCATATACTGTTACCACCGAGAAGTAGGGTCGGACACGCCAGGAATGTTGTCAAATATTACATCCGAGATGTTAGGTTGCCTTAGGTTAGAATATATAACGTTATAGACGCATATACTGTTACCACCGAGAAGTTTGTGCCGACATGGCAGGAATGTTGTCAAATATTACATCCGAGTTATTAAGTTGCCTTAGGTTGGGATATAGACCGCTATAGACGCATATAATGTCCCCTCCGAGAAGTAGGGTTCGACACGCCTGGAATGTTGTCAAATGTTACATCCGAGACGTTAGGTTGCCTTAGGTTAGGATATATAATGTAAGAGACGTATATACTGTTCCCACCGAGAAGTAGGGTCCGACACGCATGGAATGTTGTCAAATATTACATCCGAGTCGTTAGGTTGCCTTAGGTTAGGATATATAATGTTAGAGACGTATATAATGTTCTCACCGAGAAGTAGAGTCCGACACGCCTGGAATGTTGTCAAGTATTACATCCGAGATGTTAGATTGCCTTACGTTAGGATATATGACGTTATAGACGTATATACTGTTCCCACCGAGGAGTAGGGTCCGACACACCAGGAATGTTGTCAAATGTTACAACCGAGATGTTAGGTTGCCTTTGGTTGGGATATATAACGTTATAGACGCATATAACGTTACCACCGAGAAGTAGAGTCCGACACGCCAGGAATTTTGTAAAATATTACGTCTGAGATGATAGGTTGCCTTAGATTAGGACATACAACGTTATAGATGCATCTAATGTTACCACCGAGACGTAGGGAATGACACGCCTGGAATGTTGTCAAATGTTACATCCGAGATGATAGGTTGCCTTAGGTTAGGATATATAATGTTAGAGACGTATATACTGTTCCCACCGAGAAGTAGGGTCCGACACGCCAGGAATGTTATCAAATATTACATCCGAGATGTTAGGTCGCCTTAGGTTAGAATATATAACGTTATAGACGCATATACTGTTACCACCGAGAAGTTTGTGCCGACATGGCAGGAATGTTGTCAAATATTACATCCGAGTTATTAAGTTGCCTTAGGTTGGGATATAGACCGTTATAGACGGATATAATATTCCCACCGAGAAGTAGGGTCCGACACGCCTGGAATGTTGTAGAATATTACATCCGAGATGTCAGGTTGCCTTAGGTTAGGATATATAATGTTAGAGACGTATATACTGTTCCCACCGAGAAGTAGGGTCCAACACGCCTGGAATGTTGTAAAATATTACATCCGAGATGTTAGGTTGCCTTAGGTTAGGATATATAATGTTAGAGACGTATATACTGTTCCCACCGAGAAGTAGGGTCCGACACGCCTGGAATGTTGTCAAATATTACATCCGAGATGTTAGATTGCCTTACGTTAGGATATATGACGTTATAGACGTATATACTGTTCCCACCGAGAACTAGGGTCCGACACACCTGGAATGTTGTCAAATGTTACAACCGAGATGTTAGGTTGCCTTTGGTTAGGATATATAACGTTATAGACGCATATAACGTTACCACCGAGAAGTAGGGTCCGACACGCCAGGAATTTTGTAAAATATTACGTCTGAGATGATAGGTTGCCTTAGATTAGGACATACAACGTTATAGATGCATATAATGTTACCACCGAGACGTAGGGAACGACACGCCTGGAATGTTGTCAAATATTACATCCGAGATGTTAGGTTGCCTTAGGTTAGAATATATAACGTTATAGACGCATATACTGTTACCACCGAGAAGTTTGTGCCGACATGGCAGGAATGTTGTCAAATATTACATCCGAGTTATTAAGTTGCCTTAGGTTGGGATATAGACCGTTATAGACGGATATAATATTCCCACCGAGAAGTAGGGTCCGACACGCCTGGAATGTTGTAGAATATTACATCCGAGAGGTCAGGTTGCCTTAGGTTAGGATATATAATGTTAGAGACGTATATACTGTTCCCACCGAGAAGTAGGGTCCAACACGCCTGGAATGTTGCAAAATATTACATCCGAGATGTTAGGTTGCCTTAGGTTAGGATATATAATGTTAGAGACGTATATACTGTTCCCACCGAGAAGTAGGGTCCGACACGCCTGGAATGTTGTCAAATATTACATCCGAGATGTTAGATTGCCTTACGTTAGGATATATGACGTTATAGACGTATATACTGTTCCCACCGAGAACTAGGGTCCGACACACCTGGAATGTTGTCAAGTGTTACAACCGAGATGTTAGGTTGCCTTTGGTTAGGATATATAACGTTATAGACGCATATAACGTTACCACCGAGAAGTAGGGTCCGACACGCCAGGAATTTTGTAAAATATTACGTCTGAGATGATAGGTTGCCTTAGATTAGGACATACAACGTTATAGATGCATATAATGTTACCACCGAGACGTAGGGAACGACACGCCTGGAATGTTGTCAAATATTACATCCGAGATGTTAGGTAGCCTTAGGTTAGAATATATAACGTTATAGACGCATATACTGTTACCACCGAGAAGTTTGTGCCGACATGGCAGGAATGTTGTCAAATATTACATCCGAGTTATTAAGTTGCCTTAGGTTGGGATATAGACCGTTATAGACGCATATAATGTCCCCTCCGAGAAGTAGGGTTCGACACGCCTGGAATGTTGTCAAATGTTACATCCGAGATGTTAGGTTGCCGTAGGTTAGGATATATAATGTTAGAGACGTATATACTGTTCCCACCGAGAAGTAGGGTCCGACACGCCAGGAATGTTGTCAAATATTACATCCGAGTTGCTAGGTTGCCTTAGGTTAGGCTATATAACGTTATAGACGCATATAATATTACCACCGAGACGTAGGGACCGACACGCCTGGAATGTTGTCAAATGTTACATGCGATATGTTATGTTGCCTTAGGTTGGGATATAGACCGTTATAGACGCATATTATATTCCCACCGAAAGGTATGCTGCGACACGCCAGGAATTTTGTAAAATACTACGTCTGAGATGATAGGTTGGCTGAGATTAGGACATAAAACGTTATAGACGGATATACTGTTCCCACCGAGAAGTAGGTTCCGACACGCCTGGAATGTTGCAAAATATTACATCCGAGATGTTAGGTTGCCTTAGGTTAGGATATATAATGTTAGAGACGTATATACTGTTCCCACCGAGAAGTAGGGTCCGACACGCCTGGAATGTTGTCAAATATTACATCCGAGATGTTAGATTGCCTTACGTTAGGATATATGACGTTATAGACGTATATACTGTTCCCACCGAGAACTAGGGTCCGACACACCTGGAATGTTGTCAAGTGTTACAACCGAGATGTTAGGTTGCCTTTGGTTAGGATATATAACGTTATAGACGCATATAACGTTACCACCGAGAAGTAGGGTCCGACACGCCAGGAATTTTGTAAAATATTACGTCTGAGATGATAGGTTGCCTTAGATTAGGACATACAACGTTATAGATGCATATAATGTTACCACCGAGACGTAGGGAACGACACGCCTGGAATGTTGTAAAATATTACATCCGAGATGTTAGGTTGCCTTAGGTTAGGATATATAATGTTAGAGACGTATATACTGTTCCCACCGAGAAGTAGGGTCCGACACGCCTGGAATGTTGTCAAATATTACATCCGAGATGTTAGATTGCCTTACGTTAGGATATATGACGTTATAGACGTATATACTGTTCCCACCGAGGAGTAGGGTCCGACACACCAGGAATGTTGTCAAATGTTACAACCGAGATGTTAGGTTGCCTTTGGTTGGGATATATAACGTTATAGACGCATATAACGTTACCACCGAGAAGTAGAGTCCGACACGCCAGGAATTTTGTAAAATATTACGTCTGAGATGATAGGTTGCCTTAGATTAGGACATACAACGTTATAGATGCATCTAATGTTACCACCGAGACGTAGGGAATGACACGCCTGGAATGTTGTCAAATGTTACATCCGAGATGATAGGTTGCCTTAGGTTAGGATATATAATGTTAGAGACGTATATACTGTTCCCACCGAGAAGTAGGGTCCGACACGCCAGGAATGTTATCAAATATTACATCCGAGATGTTAGGTCGCCTTAGGTTAGAATATATAACGTTATAGACGCATATACTGTTACCACCGAGAAGTTTGTGCCGACATGGCAGGAATGTTGTCAAATATTACATCCGAGTTATTAAGTTGCCTTAGGTTGGGATATAGACCGTTATAGACGGATATAATATTCCCACCGAGAAGTAGGGTCCGACACGCCTGGAATGTTGTAGAATATTACATCCGAGATGTCAGGTTGCCTTAGGTTAGGATATATAATGTTAGAGACGTATATACTGTTCCCACCGAGAAGTAGGGTCCAACACGCCTGGAATGTTGTAAAATATTACATCCGAGATGTTAGGTTGCCTTAGGTTAGGATATATAATGTTAGAGACGTATATACTGTTCCCACCGAGAAGTAGGGTCCGACACGCCTGGAATGTTGTCAAATATTACATCCGAGATGTTAGATTGCCTTACGTTAGGATATATGACGTTATAGACGTATATACTGTTCCCACCGAGAACTAGGGTCCGACACACCTGGAATGTTGTCAAATGTTACAACCGAGATGTTAGGTTGCCTTTGGTTAGGATATATAACGTTATAGACGCATATAACGTTACCACCGAGAAGTAGGGTCCGACACGCCAGGAATTTTGTAAAATATTACGTCTGAGATGATAGGTTGCCTTAGATTAGGACATACAACGTTATAGATGCATATAATGTTACCACCGAGACGTAGGGAACGACACGCCTGGAATGTTGTCAAATATTACATCCGAGATGTTAGGTTGCCTTAGGTTAGAATATATAACGTTATAGACGCATATACTGTTACCACCGAGAAGTTTGTGCCGACATGGCAGGAATGTTGTCAAATATTACATCCGAGTTATTAAGTTGCCTTAGGTTGGGATATAGACCGTTATAGACGGATATAATATTCCCACCGAGAAGTAGGGTCCGACACGCCTGGAATGTTGTAGAATATTACATCCGAGAGGTCAGGTTGCCTTAGGTTAGGATATATAATGTTAGAGACGTATATACTGTTCCCACCGAGAAGTAGGGTCCAACACGCCTGGAATGTTGCAAAATATTACATCCGAGATGTTAGGTTGCCTTAGGTTAGGATATATAATGTTAGAGACGTATATACTGTTCCCACCGAGAAGTAGGGTCCGACACGCCTGGAATGTTGTCAAATATTACATCCGAGATGTTAGATTGCCTTACGTTAGGATATATGACGTTATAGACGTATATACTGTTCCCACCGAGGAGTAGGGTCCGACACACCAGGAATGTTGTCAAATGTTACAACCGAGATGTTAGGTTGCCTTTGGTTGGGATATATAACGTTATAGACGCATATAACGTTACCACCGAGAAGTAGAGTCCGACACGCCAGGAATTTTGTAAAATATTACGTCTGAGATGATAGGTTGCCTTAGATTAGGACATACAACGTTATAGATGCATCTAATGTTACCACCGAGACGTAGGGAATGACACGCCTGGAATGTTGTCAAATGTTACATCCGAGATGATAGGTTGCCTTAGGTTAGGATATATAATGTTAGAGACGTATATACTGTTCCCACCGAGAAGTAGGGTCCGACACGCCAGGAATGTTATCAAATATTACATCCGAGATGTTAGGTCGCCTTAGGTTAGAATATATAACGTTATAGACGCATATACTGTTACCACCGAGAAGTTTGTGCCGACATGGCAGGAATGTTGTCAAATATTACATCCGAGTTATTAAGTTGCCTTAGGTTGGGATATAGACCGTTATAGACGGATATAATATTCCCACCGAGAAGTAGGGTCCGACACGCCTGGAATGTTGTAGAATATTACATCCGAGATGTCAGGTTGCCTTAGGTTAGGATATATAATGTTAGAGACGTATATACTGTTCCCACCGAGAAGTAGGGTCCAACACGCCTGGAATGTTGTAAAATATTACATCCGAGATGTTAGGTTGCCTTAGGTTAGGATATATAATGTTAGAGACGTATATACTGTTCCCACCGAGAAGTAGGGTCCGACACGCCTGGAATGTTGTCAAATATTACATCCGAGATGTTAGATTGCCTTACGTTAGGATATATGACGTTATAGACGTATATACTGTTCCCACCGAGAACTAGGGTCCGACACACCTGGAATGTTGTCAAATGTTACAACCGAGATGTTAGGTTGCCTTTGGTTAGGATATATAACGTTATAGACGCATATAACGTTACCACCGAGAAGTAGGGTCCGACACGCCAGGAATTTTGTAAAATATTACGTCTGAGATGATAGGTTGCCTTAGATTAGGACATACAACGTTATAGATGCATATAATGTTACCACCGAGACGTAGGGAACGACACGCCTGGAATGTTGTCAAATATTACATCCGAGATGTTAGGTTGCCTTAGGTTAGAATATATAACGTTATAGACGCATATACTGTTACCACCGAGAAGTTTGTGCCGACATGGCAGGAATGTTGTCAAATATTACATCCGAGTTATTAAGTTGCCTTAGGTTGGGATATAGACCGTTATAGACGGATATAATATTCCCACCGAGAAGTAGGGTCCGACACGCCTGGAATGTTGTAGAATATTACATCCGAGAGGTCAGGTTGCCTTAGGTTAGGATATATAATGTTAGAGACGTATATACTGTTCCCACCGAGAAGTAGGGTCCAACACGCCTGGAATGTTGCAAAATATTACATCCGAGATGTTAGGTTGCCTTAGGTTAGGATATATAATGTTAGAGACGTATATACTGTTCCCACCGAGAAGTAGGGTCCGACACGCCTGGAATGTTGTCAAATATTACATCCGAGATGTTAGATTGCCTTACGTTAGGATATATGACGTTATAGACGTATATACTGTTCCCACCGAGAACTAGGGTCCGACACACCTGGAATGTTGTCAAGTGTTACAACCGAGATGTTAGGTTGCCTTTGGTTAGGATATATAACGTTATAGACGCATATAACGTTACCACCGAGAAGTAGGGTCCGACACGCCAGGAATTTTGTAAAATATTACGTCTGAGATGATAGGTTGCCTTAGATTAGGACATACAACGTTATAGATGCATATAATGTTACCACCGAGACGTAGGGAACGACACGCCTGGAATGTTGTCAAATATTACATCCGAGATGTTAGGTAGCCTTAGGTTAGAATATATAACGTTATAGACGCATATACTGTTACCACCGAGAAGTTTGTGCCGACATGGCAGGAATGTTGTCAAATATTACATCCGAGTTATTAAGTTGCCTTAGGTTGGGATATAGACCGTTATAGACGCATATAATGTCCCCTCCGAGAAGTAGGGTTCGACACGCCTGGAATGTTGTCAAATGTTACATCCGAGATGTTAGGTTGCCGTAGGTTAGGATATATAATGTTAGAGACGTATATACTGTTCCCACCGAGAAGTAGGGTCCGACACGCCAGGAATGTTGTCAAATATTACATCCGAGTTGCTAGGTTGCCTTAGGTTAGGCTATATAACGTTATAGACGCATATAATATTACCACCGAGACGTAGGGACCGACACGCCTGGAATGTTGTCAAATATTACATCCGAGATGTCAGGTTGCCTTAGGTTAGGATATATAATGTTAGAGACGTATATTGTTCCCACCGAGAAGTAGGGTCCGACACGCGAGCAATGATGTCAAATATTACATCCGAGACGTTACGTCGCCTTACATTAGGATATATACCGTTATAGACGTATATAATGTTCCCACCGAGAAGTTTGCGCCGACATAGCAGGAATGTTTTCAAATATTACATCCGAGTTATTAAGTTGCCTTAGGTTAGGATATATAACGTTATAGACGCTATATAATATTCCCACCGGGAAGTAGGGTCCGACACGCCCGGAATGTTGTAGGATATTACATCCGAGATGTCAGGTTGCCTTAGGTTAGGATATATAATGTTAGAGACGTATATACTGTTCCCACCGAGAAGTAGGGACCGACACGCCTGGAATGTTTTCAAATGTTACATCCGATATGTTAGGTTGCCTTAGGTTGGGATATAGACCGTTATAGACGCATATTATATTCCCACCGAAAGGTATGCTCCGACAGGCCAGGAATGTTGCAAAATATTACGTCTGAGATGGTAGGTTGCCTTTGATTAGGACATACAACGGTATAGACGGATATACTGTTCCCACCGAGAAGTAGGGTCCGACACGCCAGGAATGTTGTCAAATATTACATCCGAGGTGCTAGGTTGCCTTAGGTTACGATATATAATGTTATAGCCGCATATAATGTTACCACCGAGAAGTAGGGTCCGACACGCCAGGAATGTTGTCAAATATTACATCCGAGTTGTTAGGTTGCCTTAGGTTAGGATATATAACGTTATAGACGCATATAATGTTACCACCGAGACGTAGGGACCGACACGCCTCAAATGTTGTAGAATACTACACCCGAGATGCCAGGTTGCCTTAGGTTAGGATATATAACCTTATAGACGTATATAATGTCCCCTCCGAGAAGTAGGGTTCGACACGCCTGGAATGTTGTCAAATGTTACATCCGAGATGTTAGGTTGCCTTAGGTTAGGATATATAATGTTAGAGACGTATATACTGTTCCCACCGAGAAGTAGGGTCCGACACGCCTGGAATGTTGTCAAATATTACATCCGAGATGTTAGGTTGCCTTAGGTTAGAATATATAACATTATAGACGCATATAATTTTACCACCGAGAAGTTTGCGCCGACATGGCAGGCAAGTTGTCAAATACTACGTCCGAGTTATTAAGTTGCCTTAGGTTGGGATATAGATCGTTATAGACGCATATAGTATTCCCACCGAGAAGTAGGGTCCGCCACGCCTGGAATGTTGTAGAATATTACATCCGAGTAGTTAGGTTGCCTTAGGTTAGGATATATAACGTTTTAGACGCATGTAATGTTACCACCGAGACGTAGGGAACGACACGCCTGGAATGTTGTCAAGTATTACATCCGAGATGTTAGATTGTCTTACGTTAGGATATATGACGTTATAGACGTATATACTGTTCCCACCGAGAAGTAGGGTCCGACACACCAGGAATGTTGTCAAATGTTACAACCGAGATGTTAGGTTGCCTTTGGTTAGGATATATAACGTTATAGACGCATATAACGTTACCACCGAGAAGTAGGGTCCGACACGCCAGGAATTTTGTAAAATATTACGTCTGAGATGATAGGCTGCCTTAGATTAGGACATACAACGTTATAGATGCATATAATGTTACCACCGAGACGTAGGGAATGACACGCCTGGAATGTTGTCAAATGTTACATCCGAGATGATAGGTTGCCTTAGGTTAGGATATATAATGTTAGAGACGTATATACTGTTCCCACCGAGAAGTTTGTGCCGACATGGCAGGAATGTTGTCAAATATTACATCCGAGTTATTAAGTTGCCTTAGGTTGGGATATAGACCGTTATAGACGGATATAATATTCCCACCGAGAAGTAGGGTCCGACACGCCTGGAATGTTGTAGAATATTACATCCGAGAGGTCAGGTTGCCTTAGGTTAGGATATATAATGTTAGAGACGTATATACTGTTCCCACCGAGAAGTAGGGTCCAACACGCCTGGAATGTTGTAAAATATTACATCCGAGATGTTAGGTTGCCTTAGGTTAGGATATATAATGTTAGAGACGTATATACTGTTCCCACCGAGAAGTAGGGTCCGACACACCAGGAATGTTGTCAAATGTTACAACCGAGATGTTAGGTTGCCTTTGGTTAGGATATATAACGTTATAGACGCATATAACGTTACCACCGAGAAGTAGGGCCGACACGCCAGGAATTTTGTAAAATATTACGTCTGAGATGATAGGCTGCCTTAGATTAGGACATACAACGTTATAGATGCATATAATGTTACCACCGAGACGTAGGGAATGACACGCCTGGAATGTTGTCAAATGTTACATCCGAGATGATAGGTTGCCTTAGGTTAGGATATATAATGTTAGAGACGTATATACTGTTCCCACCGAGAAGTAGGGTCCGACACGCCAGGAATGTTGTCAAATATTACATCCGAGATGTTAGGTTGCCTTAGGTTAGAATATATAACGTTACAGACGCATATACTGTTACCACCGAGAAGTTTGTGCCGACATGGCAGGAATGTTGTCAAATATTACATCCGAGTTATTAGGTTGCCTTAGGTTGGGATATAGACCGTTATAGACGCATATAATATTCCCACCGAGAAGTAGGGTCCGACACGCCTGGAATGTTGTAGAATATTACATCCGAGATGTCAGGTTGCCTTAGGTTAGGATATATAATGTAAGAGACGTATATACTGTTCCCACCGAGAAGTAGGGTCCGACACGCATGGAATGTTGTCAAATATTTCTTCCGACATGTTAGGTTGCTTTAGGATAGGCTATATAACGTTGTAGACGCATATAATGTTACCACCGAGAGGTAGGGACCGACACGCCTGGAATGTTGTCAAATATTACATCCGAGATGTTAGGTTGCCTTAGGTAAGGATATATAATGTTATAGACGTATATACTGTTCCCACCGAGAAGTAGGGTCCGACACGCCTGGAATGTTGTCAAATATTACATCCGAGATGTTAGGTTGCCTTATGTTAGAATATATAACGTTATAGACGCATATAATTTTACCACCGAGAAGTTTGCGCCGACATGGCAGGAATGTTGTCAAATACTACGTCCGAGTTATTAAGTTGCCTTAGGTTGGGATATAGATCGTTATAGACGCATATAATATTCCCACCGAGAAGTAGGGTCCGCCACGCCTGGAATGTTGTAGAATATTACATCCGAGTAGTTAGGTTGCCTTAGGTTAGGATATATAACGTTTTAGACGCATGTAATGTTACCACCGGGACGTAGGGACCTACACGCCTGGAATGTTGTCAAATATTACATCCGAGATGTTAGGTTGCCTTAGGCTAGGATATATAATGTTAGAGACGTATATACTGTTCCCACCGAGAAGTAGGGTCCGACACGCCTGGAATGTTGTCAAATATTACATCCGAGATGTTAGGTTGCCTTAGGTTAGAATATATAACGTTATAGACGCATATAATTTTACCACCGAGAAGTTTGCGCCGACATGGCAGGAATGTTCTCAAATACTACGTCCGAGTTATTAAGTTGCCTTAGGTTGGGATATAGATCGTTATAGACGCATATAATATACCCACCGAGAAGTAGGGTCCGACACGCCTGGAATGTTGTAGAATATTACATCCGAGTAGTTAGGTTGCCTTAGGTTAGGATATATAACGTTATAGACGCATGTAATGTTACCACCGAGACGTAGGGACCGACACGCCTGGAATGTTGACAAATATTACATCCGAGATGTTAGGTTGCCTTAGGTTAGGATATATAATGTTAGAGACGTACATACTGTTCCCACCGAGAAGTAGGGTCCGACACGCCTGGAATGTTGTCAAATATTACATACGAGATGTTAGATTGCCTTAGGTTAGGATATATAATGTTATAGACGCATATAATGTTACCACCGGGAAGTAGGTTCTGACACGCACGGAATGTTGTCGAATATTACATCCGACATGTCAGGTTGCCTTAGGTTGGGATATATAATGTTAGAGATGTATATAACGTTACCACCGAGAAGTAGGGTCCGACACGCCAGGAATGTTGTCAGATATTACATCTGCGTTGTTGGGGTGCCTTAGGTTAGGATATATAATGTTATAGCCGCATATAATGTTACCACCGGGAAGTAGGGTCCGACACGCCAGGAATGTTGTCAAATATTACATCTGAGTTGTTAGGTTGCCTTAGGTTAGGATATATAACGTTATAGACGCATATAATGTTACCACCGAGACGTAGGGACCTACAAGCCTCAAATGTTGTAGAATACTACACCCGAGATGCCAGGTTGCCTTAGGTTAGGATATATAACCTTATAGACGTATATAACGTTACCACCGAGAAGTAGGGTCCGACACGCCAGGAATGTTGTCAAATATTACATCCGAGATGTTAGGTTGCCTTAGGTTAGAATGTATAACGTTATAGACGCATATAATTTTACCACCGAGAAGTTTGCGCCGACATGGCAGGAATGTTGTCAAATACTACGTCCGAGTTATTAAGTTGCCTTAGGCTGGGATATAGATCGTTATAGACGCATATAATATTCCCACCGAGAAGTAGGGTCCGCCACGCCTGGAATGTTGTAGAATATTACATCCGAGTAGTTAGGTTGCCTTAGGTTAGGATATATAACGTTTTAGACGCATGTAATGTTACCACCGAGACGTAGGGACCGACACGCCTGGAATGTTGTCAGATGTTACATCCGAGATGTTAGATTGCCTTAGATTAGGACATACAACGTTATAGACGGATATACTGTTCCCACCGAGAAGTAGGGTCCGACACGCCAGGAATGTTGTCAAATGTTACATCCGAGATGTTAGGTTGCCTTTGGCTAGGATAAATAACGTTATAGACGCATATAACGCTACCACCGAGAAGTAGGGTCCGACACGCCAGGAATGTTGTCAAATATTACATCCGAGTTGTTAGGTTGCCTTATGTTAGGATATATAACGTTATAGATGCATATAACGTTACCACCGAGAAGTAGGGACCGACACGACTGAAATGTTGTAGAATATTACATCCGAGATGTCAGGTTGCCTTAGGTTAGGATATATAACGTTATAGACGTATATACTGTTCCCCCCGAGACGTAGTGACCGACAAGCCTGGAATGTTGTCAAATGTAACATCCGAGTTATTGAGTTGCATTAGGTTAGGATATATAACGTTCTAGACGCATATCATATTCCCACCGAGAAGTAGGGTCCGACACGCCTGGAATGTTGTAGAATATTACATCCGAAATGTCAGGTTGCCTTAGGTTAGGATATATAATGTTAGAGACGTATATACTGTTCCCACCTATAAGTAGGGTCCGACACGCCTGGAATTTTGTAGAATATTACATCCGAGATGTCAGGTTGCCTTAGGTTAGGATATATAATGTTAGAGACGTATATACTGTTCCCACCGAGAAGTAGGTTCCGACACGCCTGGTATGTTGTGACATATTACGTCCGAGATGTTAGGTTGCCTTAGCTTAGGATATATAACGTTATAGACGCATATAATGTTACCACCGAGACGTAGTGACCGACACGCCTGGAATGTTGTCAAATGTAACATCCGAGTTATTGAGTTGCCTTAGGTTAGGATATATAACGTTATAGACGCATATAATATTCCCACCGAGAAGTAGGGTCCGACACGCCAGGAATGTTGTCAAATATTACATCCGAGTTGTTAGGTTGCCTTATGTTAGGATATATAACGTTATAGACGCATATAATGTTACCACCTAGACGTAGGGAACGACACGTCTGAAATGTTGTAGAATATTACATCCGAGATGTTAGGTTGTCTTAGGTTAGGATATATAACGTTATAGACGTATATAACGTTACCACCGAGGAGTAGGGTCCGACACGCCAGGAATGTTGTCAAATATTACATCCGAGTTGTTAGGTTGCCTTAGGTTAGGATATATAACGTTATAGACGCATATAATTTTACCACCGAGACGTAGGGACCGACACGCCTCAAATGTTGTAGAATACTACATCCGAGATGTCAGGTTGCCTTAGGTTAGGATATATAACGTTATAGACGCATATAATATTCCCACCGAGAAGTAGGGTCCGAGACGCCAGGAATGTTGTCAAATATTACATCCGAGTTGTTAGGTTGCCTTATGTTAGGATATATAACGTTATAGACGCATATAATGTTACGACCTAGACGTAGGGAACGACACGCCTGAAATGTTGTAGAATATTACATCCGAAATGTCAGGTTGCCTTAGGTTAGGATATAAAACGTTATAGACGCATATCATATTCCCACCGAGAAGTAGGGTCCGACACGCATGGAATGTTGTCAAATATTTCTTCCGACATGTTAGGTTGCCTTAGGTTAGGCTATATAACGTTGTAGACGCATATAATGTTACCACCGAGAGGTAGGGACCGACACGCCTGGAATGTTGTCAAATATTACATCCGAGATGTTAGGTTGCCTTAGGTTAGGATATATAATGTTAGAGACGTATATACTGTTCCCACCGAGAAGTAGGGTCCGACACGCCTGGAATGTTGTCAAATATTACATCCGAGATGTTAGGTTGCCTTTGGTTAGGATATATAACGTTATAGACGCATATAACGTTACCACCGAGAAGTAGGGTCCGACACGCCAGGAATTTTGTAAAATATTAAGTCTGAGATGATAGGTTGCCTTAGATTAGGACATACAACGTTATAGATGCATATAATGTTACCACCGAGACGTAGGGAACGACACGCCTGGAATGTTGTCAAATATTACATCCGAGATGTTAGGTTGCCTTAGGTTAGAATATATAACGTTATAGACGCATATACTGTTACCACCGAGAAGTAGGGTCGGACACGCCAGGAATGTTGTCAAATATTACATCCGAGATGTTAGGTTGCCTTAGGTAAGGATATATAATGTTAGAGACGTATATACTGTTCCCACCGAGAAGTAGGGTCCGACAAGCCTGGAATGTTGTCAAATATTACATCCGAGATGTTAGATTGCCTTACGTTAGGATATATGACGTTATAGACGTATATACTGTTCCCACCGAGAAGTAGGTTCCGACACACCAGGAATGCTGTCAAATGTTACAACCGAGATGTTAGGTTGCCTTTGGTTAGGATATATAACGTTATAGACGCATATAACGTTACCACCGAGAAGTAGGGTCGGACACGCCAGGAATGTTGTCAAATATTACATCCGAGATGCTAGGTTGCCTTAGGTTAGAATATATAACGTTATAGACGCATATACTGTTACCACCGAGAAGTTTGTGCCGACATGGCAGGAATGTTGTCAAATATTACATTCGAGTTATTAAGTTGCCTTAGGTTGGGATATAGACCGTTATAGACGCATATAATATTCCCACCGAGAAGTAGGGTCCGACACGCCTGGAATGTTGTAGAATATTACATCCGAGATGTCAGGTTGCCTTAGGTTAGGATATATAATGTAAGAGACGTATATACTGTTCCCACCGAGAAGTAGGGTCCGACACGCATGGAATGTTGTCAAATATTTCTTCCGACATGTTAGGTTGCCTTAGGTTAGGCTATATAACGTTGTAGACGCATATTTTGTTACCACCGAGAGGTACGGACCGACACGCCTGGAATGTTGTCAAATATTACATCCGAGATGTTAGGTTGCCTTAGGTTAGGATATATAATGTTAGAGACGTATATACTGTTCCCACCGAGAAGTAGGGTCCGACACGCCTGGAATGTTGTCAAATATTACATCCGAGATGTTAGGTTGCCTTAGGTAAGGATATATAATGTTAGAGACGTATATACTGTTCCCACCGAGAAGTAGGGTCGGACACGCCAGGAATGTTGTCAAATATTACATCCGAGATGTTAGGTTGCCTTAGGTTAGAATATATAACGTTATAGACGCATATACTGTTACCACCGAGAAGTTTGTGCCGACATGGCAGGAATGTTGTCAAATATTACATCCGAGTTATTAAGTTGCCTTAGGTTGGGATATAGACCGTTATAGACGCATATAATATTCCCACCGAGAAGTAGGGTCCGACACGCCTGGAATGTTGTAGAATATTACATCCGAGATGTCAGGTTGCCTTAGGTTAGGATATATAATGTAAGAGACGTATATACTGTTCCCACCGAGAAGTAGGGTCCGACACGCATGGAATGTTGTCAAATATTTCCTCCGACATGTTAGGTTGCCTTAGGTTAGGCTATATAACGCTGTAGACGCATATTTTGTTACCACCGAGAGGTAGGGACCGACACGCCTGGAATGTTGTCAAATATTACATCCGAGATGTTAGGTTGCCTTAGGTTAGGATATATAATGTTAGAGACGTATATACTGTTCCCACCGAGAAGTAGGGTCCGACACGCCTGGAATGTTGTCAAATATTATATCCGAGATGTTAGGTTGCCTTAGGTAAGGATATATAATGTTAGAGACGTATATACTGTTCCCACCGAGAAGTAGGGTCCGACAAGCCTGGAATGTTGTCAAATATTACATCCGAGTTGTTAGGTTGCCTTATGTTAGGATATATAACGTTATAGATGCATATAATGTTACCACCGAGAAGTAGGGACCGACACGACTGAAATGTTGTAGAATATTACATCCGAGATGTCAGGTTGCCTTAGGTTAGGATATATAACGTTATAGACGTATATACTGTTCCCCCCGAGACGTAGTGACCGACAAGCCTGGAATGTTGTCAAATGTAACATCCGAGTTATTGAGTTGCATTAGGTTAGGATATATAACGTTCTAGACGCATATCATATTCCCACCGAGAAGTAGGGTCCGACACGCCTGGAATGTTGTAGAATATTACATCCGAAATGTCAGGTTGCCTTAGGTTAGGATATATAATGTTAGAGACGTATATACTGTTCCCACCTATAAGTAGGGTCCGACACGCCTGGAATGTTGTAGAATATTACATCCGAGATGTCAGGTTGCCTTAGGTTAGGATATATAATGTTAGAGACGTATATACTGTTCCCACCGAGAAGTAGGTTCCGACACGCCTGGTATGTTGTGACATATTACGTCCGAGATGTTAGGTTGCCTTAGCTTAGGATATATAACGTTATAGACGCATATAATGTTACCACCGAGACGTAGTGACCGACACGCCTGGAATGTTGTCAAATGTAACATCCGAGTTATTGAGTTGCCTTAGGTTAGGATATATAACGTTATAGACGCATATAATATTCCCACCGAGAAGTAGGGTCCGACACGCCAGGAATGTTGTCAAATATTACATCCGAGTTGTTAGGTTGCCTTATGTTAGGATATATAACGTTATAGACGCATATAATGTTACCACCTAGACGTAGGGAACGACACGTCTGAAATGTTGTAGAATATTACATCCGAGATGTTAGGTTGTCTTAGGTTAGGATATATAACGTTATAGACGTATATAACGTTACCACCGAGGAGTAGGGTCCGACACGCCAGGAATGTTGTCAAATATTACATCCGAGTTGTTAGGTTGCCTTAGGTTAGGATATATAACGTTATAGACGCATATAATGTTACCACCGAGACGTAGGGACCGACACGCCTCAAATGTTGTAGAATACTGCATCCGAGATGTCAGGTTGCCTTAGGTTAGGATATATAACGTTATAGACGCATATAATATTCCCACCGAGAAGTAGGGTCCGAGACGCCAGGAATGTTGTCAAATATTACATCCGAGTTGTTAGGTTGCCTTATGTTAGGATATATAACGTTATAGACGCATATAATGTTACCACCTAGACGTAGGGAACGACACGCCTGAAATGTTGTAGAATATTACATCCGAAATGTCAGGTTGCCTTAGGTTAGGATATAAAACGTTATAGACGCATATCATATTCCCACCGAGAAGTAGGGTCCGACACGCATGGAATGTTGTCAAATATTTCTTCCGACATGTTAGGTTGCCTTAGGTTAGGCTATATAACGTTGTAGACGCATATAATGTTACCACCGAGAGGTAGGGACCGACACGCCTGGAATGTTGTCAAATATTACATCCGAGATGTTAGGTTGCCTTAGGTTAGGATATATAATGTTAGAGACGTATATACTGTTCCCACCGAGAAGTAGGGTCCGACACGCCTGGAATGTTGTCAAATATTACATCCGAGATGTTAGGTTGCCTTTGGTTAGGATATATAACGTTATAGACGCATATAACGTTACCACCGAGAAGTAGGTTCCGACACACCAGGAATGCTGTCAAATGTTACAACCGAGATGTTAGGTTGCCTTTGGTTAGGATATATAACGTTATAGACGCATATAACGTTACCACCGAGAAGTAGGGTCCGACACGCCAGGAATTTTGTAAAATATTACGTCTGAGATGATAGGTTGCCTTAGATTAGGACATACAACGTTATAGATGCATATAATGTTACCACCGAGACGTAGGGAACGACACGCCTGGAATGTTGTCAAATATTACATCCGAGATGTTAGATTGCCTTACGTTAGGATATATGACGTTATAGACGTATATACTGTTCCCACCGAGAAGTAGGGTCCGACACACCAGGAATGTTGTCAAATGTTACAACCGAGATGTTAGGTTGCCTTTGGTTAGGATATATAACGTTATAGACGCATATAACGTTACCACCGAGAAGTAGGGTCCGACACGCCAGGAATTTTGTAAAATATTAAGTCTGAGATGATAGGTTGCCTTAGATTAGGACATACAACGTTATAGATGCATATAATGTTACCACCGAGACGTAGGGAACGACACGCCTGGAATGTTGTCAAATATTACATCCGAGGTGTTAGGTTGCCTTAGGTTAGAATATATAACGTTATAGACGCATATACTGTTACCACCGAGAAGTAGGGTCGGACACGCCAGGAATGTTGTCAAATATTACATCCGAGATGTTAGGTTGCCTTAGGTTAGAATATATAACGTTATAGACGCATATACTGTTACCACCGAGAAGTTTGTGCCGACATGGCAGGAATGTTGTCAAATATTACATCCGAGTTATTAAGTTGCCTTAGGTTGGGATATAGACCGTTATAGACGCATATAATGTCCCCTCCGAGAAGTAGGGTTCGACACGCCTGGAATGTTGTCAAATGTTACATCCGAGATGTTAGGTTGCCTTAGGTTAGGATATATAATGTTAGAGACATATATACTGTTCCCACCGAGAAGTAGGGTCCGACACGCCAGGAATGTTGTCAAATATTACATCCGAGTTGCTAGGTTGCCTTAGGTTAGGCTATATAACGTTATAGACGCATATAATGTTACCACCGAGACGTAGGGACCGACTCGCCTGGAATGTTGTCAAATATTACATCCGAGATGTTAGGTTGCCTTAGGTTAGGATATATAATGTTAGAGACGTATATACTGTTCCCACCGAGAAGTAGGGTCCGACACGCCTGGAATGTTGTCAAATATTACATCCGAGATGTTAGGTTGCCTTAGGTTAGAATATATAACGTTATAGACGCATATAATTTTACCACCGAGAAGTAGGGTCCGACACGCCAGGAATGTTGTCAGATATTACATCCGAGTAGTTAGGTTGCCTTAGGTTAGGATATAGACCGTTATAGACGCATATTATATTTCCACCGAAAGGTATGCCCCGACAGGCCAGGAATGTTGCAAAATATTACGTCTGAGATGATAGGTTGCCTTAGATTAGGACATACAACGTTATAGACGGATATACTGTTCCCACCGAGAAGTAGGGTCCGACACGCCAGGAATGTTGTCAAATGTTACAACCGAGATGTTAGGTTGCCTTTGGTTAGGATATATAACGTTATAGACGCATATAACGTTACCACCGAGAAGTAGGGTCCGACACGCCAGGAATTTTGTAAAATATTACGTCTGAGATAATAGGTTGCCTTAGATTAGGACATACAACGTTATAGATGCATATAATGTTACCACCGAGACGTAGGGAACGACGCGCCTGGAATGTTGTCAAATATTACATCCGAGATGTTAGGTTGCCTTAGGTTAGAATATATAACGTTATAAACGCATATACTGTTACCACCGAGAAGTTTGTGCCGACATGGCAGGAATGTTGTCAAATATTACATCCGAGTTATTAAGTTGCCTTAGGTTGGGATATAGATCGTTATAGACGCATATAATATTCCCACCGAGAAGTAGGATCCGCCACGCCTGGAATGTTGTAGAATATTACATCCGAGTAGTTAGGTTGCCTTAGGTTAGGATATATAACGTTTTAGACGTATATACTGTTCCCACCGAGAAGTAGGGTCCTACACGCCTGGAATGTTGTCAAATGTTACAACCGAGATGTCAGGTTGCCTTTGGTTAGGATATATAACGTTATAGACGCATATAACGTTACCACCGAGAAGTAGGGTCCGACACGCCAGGAATTTTGTAAAATATTACGTCTGAGATAATAGGTTGCCTTAGATTAGGACATACAACGTTATAGATGCATATAATGTTACCACCGAGACGTAGGGTCCGACACGCCAGGAATGTTGTCAAATGTTACATCCGAGATGTTAGGTTGCCTTAGGTTAGAATATATAACGTTATAAACGCATATACTGTTACCACCGAGAAGTTTGTGCCGACATGGCAGGAATGTTGTCAAATATTACATCCGAGTTATTAAGTTGCCTTAAGTTGGGATATAGACCGTTATAGACGCATATAATATTCCCACCGACAAGTAGGGTCCGACACGCCTGGAATGTTGTAGAATATTACATCCGAGATGTCAGGTTGCCTCAGGTTAGGATATATAATGTAAGAGACATATATACTGTTCCCACCGAGACGTAGGGACCGACACGCCTGGAATGTTGCCAAATATTACATCCGAGATGTTAGGTGGCCTTAGGTTAGGATATATAACGTTATAGACGCATATAATGTTACCACCGAGACGTAGGGACCGACACGCCTGGAATGTTGTCAGATGTTACATCCGAGATGTTAGATTGCCTTAGATTAGGACATACAACGTTATAGACGGATATACTGTTCCCACCGAGAAGTAGGTTCCGACACGCCAGGAATGTTGTCAAATGTTACATCCGAGATGTTAGGTTGCCTTTGGCTAGGATAAATAACGTTATAGACGCATATAACGTTACCACCGAGGAGTAGGGTCCGACACGCCAGGAATGTTGTCAAATATTACATCCGAGTTGTTAGGTTGCCTTAGGTTAGGATATATAACGTTATAGACGCATATAATGTTACCACCGAGACGTAGGGACCGACAAGCCTGGAATGTTGTCAAATCTTACATCCGATATGTTAGGTTGCCTTAGGTTGGGATATAGACCGTTATAGACGCATATCATATTTCCACCGAAAGGTATGCTCCGACAGGCCAGGAATGTTGCAAACTATTACGTCTGAGATGATAGGGTGCCTTAGATTATGACATACAACGTTATAGACGGATATAATGTTCCCACCGAGAAGTAGGGTCCGACACGCCAGGACTGTTGTCAAATATTACATCCGAGTTGTTAGGTTGCCTTAGGTTAGGATATATAACGTTATAGACGTATATACTGTTCCCACCGAGAAGTAGGGTCCGACTCGCCTGGAATGTTGTAGAATATTACATCCGAGTAGTTAGGTTGCCTTAGGTTAGGATATATAACGTTATAGACGCATGTAATGTTACCACCGAGACGTAGGGACCGACACGCCTGGAATGTTGACAAATATTACATCCGAGATGTTAGGTTGCCTTAGGTTAGGATATATAATGTTAGAGACGTACATACTGTTCCCACCGAGAAGTAGGGTCCGACACGCCTGGAATGTTGTCAAATATTACATACGAGATGTTAGATTGCCTTAGGTTAGGATATATAATGTTATAGACGCATATAATGTTACCACCGGGAAGTAGGTTCTGACACGCACGGAATGTTGTCGAATATTACATCCGACATGTCAGGTTGCCTTAGGTTGGGATATATAATGTTAGAGATGTATATAACGTTACCACCGAGAAGTAGGGTCCGACACGCCAGGAATGTTGTCAGATATTACATCTGCGTTGTTGGGGTGCCTTAGGTTAGGATATATAATGTTATAGCCGCATATAATGTTACCACCGGGAAGTAGGGTCCGACACGCCAGGAATGTTGTCAAATATTACATCTGAGTTGTTAGGTTGCCTTAGGTTAGGATATATAACGTTATAGACGCATATAATGTTACCACCGAGACGTAGGGACCTACAAGCCTCAAATGTTGTAGAATACTACACCCGAGATGCCAGGTTGCCTTAGGTTAGGATATATAACCTTATAGACGTATATAACGTTACCACCGAGAAGTAGGGTCCGACACGCCAGGAATGTTGTCAAATATTACATCCGAGATGTTAGGTTGCCTTAGGTTAGAATGTATAACGTTATAGACGCATATAATTTTACCACCGAGAAGTTTGCGCCGACATGGCAGGAATGTTGTCAAATACTACGTCCGAGTTATTAAGTTGCCTTAGGCTGGGATATAGATCGTTATAGACGCATATAATATTCCCACCGAGAAGTAGGGTCCGCCACGCCTGGAATGTTGTAGAATATTACATCCGAGTAGTTAGGTTGCCTTAGGTTAGGATATATAACGTTTTAGACGCATGTAATGTTACCACCGAGACGTAGGGACCGACACGCCTGGAATGTTGTCAGATGTTACATCCGAGATGTTAGATTGCCTTAGATTAGGACATACAACGTTATAGACGGATATACTGTTCCCACCGAGAAGTAGGGTCCGACACGCCAGGAATGTTGTCAAATGTTACATCCGAGATGTTAGGTTGCCTTTGGCTAGGATAAATAACGTTATAGACGCATATAACGCTACCACCGAGAAGTAGGGTCCGACACGCCAGGAATGTTGTCAAATATTACATCCGAGTTGTTAGGTTGCCTTATGTTAGGATATATAACGTTATAGATGCATATAACGTTACCACCGAGAAGTAGGGACCGACACGACTGAAATGTTGTAGAATATTACATCCGAGATGTCAGGTTGCCTTAGGTTAGGATATATAACGTTATAGACGTATATACTGTTCCCCCCGAGACGTAGTGACCGACAAGCCTGGAATGTTGTCAAATGTAACATCCGAGTTATTGAGTTGCATTAGGTTAGGATATATAACGTTCTAGACGCATATCATATTCCCACCGAGAAGTAGGGTCCGACACGCCTGGAATGTTGTAGAATATTACATCCGAAATGTCAGGTTGCCTTAGGTTAGGATATATAATGTTAGAGACGTATATACTGTTCCCACCTATAAGTAGGGTCCGACACGCCTGGAATTTTGTAGAATATTACATCCGAGATGTCAGGTTGCCTTAGGTTAGGATATATAATGTTAGAGACGTATATACTGTTCCCACCGAGAAGTAGGTTCCGACACGCCTGGTATGTTGTGACATATTACGTCCGAGATGTTAGGTTGCCTTAGCTTAGGATATATAACGTTATAGACGCATATAATGTTACCACCGAGACGTAGTGACCGACACGCCTGGAATGTTGTCAAATGTAACATCCGAGTTATTGAGTTGCCTTAGGTTAGGATATATAACGTTATAGACGCATATAATATTCCCACCGAGAAGTAGGGTCCGACACGCCAGGAATGTTGTCAAATATTACATCCGAGTTGTTAGGTTGCCTTATGTTAGGATATATAACGTTATAGACGCATATAATGTTACCACCTAGACGTAGGGAACGACACGTCTGAAATGTTGTAGAATATTACATCCGAGATGTTAGGTTGTCTTAGGTTAGGATATATAACGTTATAGACGTATATAACGTTACCACCGAGGAGTAGGGTCCGACACGCCAGGAATGTTGTCAAATATTACATCCGAGTTGTTAGGTTGCCTTAGGTTAGGATATATAACGTTATAGACGCATATAATTTTACCACCGAGACGTAGGGACCGACACGCCTCAAATGTTGTAGAATACTACATCCGAGATGTCAGGTTGCCTTAGGTTAGGATATATAACGTTATAGACGCATATAATATTCCCACCGAGAAGTAGGGTCCGAGACGCCAGGAATGTTGTCAAATATTACATCCGAGTTGTTAGGTTGCCTTATGTTAGGATATATAACGTTATAGACGCATATAATGTTACGACCTAGACGTAGGGAACGACACGCCTGAAATGTTGTAGAATATTACATCCGAAATGTCAGGTTGCCTTAGGTTAGGATATAAAACGTTATAGACGCATATCATATTCCCACCGAGAAGTAGGGTCCGACACGCATGGAATGTTGTCAAATATTTCTTCCGACATGTTAGGTTGCCTTAGGTTAGGCTATATAACGTTGTAGACGCATATAATGTTACCACCGAGAGGTAGGGACCGACACGCCTGGAATGTTGTCAAATATTACATCCGAGATGTTAGGTTGCCTTAGGTTAGGATATATAATGTTAGAGACGTATATACTGTTCCCACCGAGAAGTAGGGTCCGACACGCCTGGAATGTTGTCAAATATTACATCCGAGATGTTAGGTTGCCTTTGGTTAGGATATATAACGTTATAGACGCATATAACGTTACCACCGAGAAGTAGGGTCCGACACGCCAGGAATTTTGTAAAATATTAAGTCTGAGATGATAGGTTGCCTTAGATTAGGACATACAACGTTATAGATGCATATAATGTTACCACCGAGACGTAGGGAACGACACGCCTGGAATGTTGTCAAATATTACATCCGAGATGTTAGGTTGCCTTAGGTTAGAATATATAACGTTATAGACGCATATACTGTTACCACCGAGAAGTAGGGTCGGACACGCCAGGAATGTTGTCAAATATTACATCCGAGATGTTAGGTTGCCTTAGGTAAGGATATATAATGTTAGAGACGTATATACTGTTCCCACCGAGAAGTAGGGTCCGACAAGCCTGGAATGTTGTCAAATATTACATCCGAGATGTTAGATTGCCTTACGTTAGGATATATGACGTTATAGACGTATATACTGTTCCCACCGAGAAGTAGGTTCCGACACACCAGGAATGCTGTCAAATGTTACAACCGAGATGTTAGGTTGCCTTTGGTTAGGATATATAACGTTATAGACGCATATAACGTTACCACCGAGAAGTAGGGTCGGACACGCCAGGAATGTTGTCAAATATTACATCCGAGATGCTAGGTTGCCTTAGGTTAGAATATATAACGTTATAGACGCATATACTGTTACCACCGAGAAGTTTGTGCCGACATGGCAGGAATGTTGTCAAATATTACATTCGAGTTATTAAGTTGCCTTAGGTTGGGATATAGACCGTTATAGACGCATATAATATTCCCACCGAGAAGTAGGGTCCGACACGCCTGGAATGTTGTAGAATATTACATCCGAGATGTCAGGTTGCCTTAGGTTAGGATATATAATGTAAGAGACGTATATACTGTTCCCACCGAGAAGTAGGGTCCGACACGCATGGAATGTTGTCAAATATTTCTTCCGACATGTTAGGTTGCCTTAGGTTAGGCTATATAACGTTGTAGACGCATATTTTGTTACCACCGAGAGGTACGGACCGACACGCCTGGAATGTTGTCAAATATTACATCCGAGATGTTAGGTTGCCTTAGGTTAGGATATATAATGTTAGAGACGTATATACTGTTCCCACCGAGAAGTAGGGTCCGACACGCCTGGAATGTTGTCAAATATTACATCCGAGATGTTAGGTTGCCTTAGGTAAGGATATATAATGTTAGAGACGTATATACTGTTCCCACCGAGAAGTAGGGTCGGACACGCCAGGAATGTTGTCAAATATTACATCCGAGATGTTAGGTTGCCTTAGGTTAGAATATATAACGTTATAGACGCATATACTGTTACCACCGAGAAGTTTGTGCCGACATGGCAGGAATGTTGTCAAATATTACATCCGAGTTATTAAGTTGCCTTAGGTTGGGATATAGACCGTTATAGACGCATATAATATTCCCACCGAGAAGTAGGGTCCGACACGCCTGGAATGTTGTAGAATATTACATCCGAGATGTCAGGTTGCCTTAGGTTAGGATATATAATGTAAGAGACGTATATACTGTTCCCACCGAGAAGTAGGGTCCGACACGCATGGAATGTTGTCAAATATTTCCTCCGACATGTTAGGTTGCCTTAGGTTAGGCTATATAACGCTGTAGACGCATATTTTGTTACCACCGAGAGGTAGGGACCGACACGCCTGGAATGTTGTCAAATATTACATCCGAGATGTTAGGTTGCCTTAGGTTAGGATATATAATGTTAGAGACGTATATACTGTTCCCACCGAGAAGTAGGGTCCGACACGCCTGGAATGTTGTCAAATATTATATCCGAGATGTTAGGTTGCCTTAGGTAAGGATATATAATGTTAGAGACGTATATACTGTTCCCACCGAGAAGTAGGGTCCGACAAGCCTGGAATGTTGTCAAATATTACATCCGAGTTGTTAGGTTGCCTTATGTTAGGATATATAACGTTATAGATGCATATAATGTTACCACCGAGAAGTAGGGACCGACACGACTGAAATGTTGTAGAATATTACATCCGAGATGTCAGGTTGCCTTAGGTTAGGATATATAACGTTATAGACGTATATACTGTTCCCCCCGAGACGTAGTGACCGACAAGCCTGGAATGTTGTCAAATGTAACATCCGAGTTATTGAGTTGCATTAGGTTAGGATATATAACGTTCTAGACGCATATCATATTCCCACCGAGAAGTAGGGTCCGACACGCCTGGAATGTTGTAGAATATTACATCCGAAATGTCAGGTTGCCTTAGGTTAGGATATATAATGTTAGAGACGTATATACTGTTCCCACCTATAAGTAGGGTCCGACACGCCTGGAATGTTGTAGAATATTACATCCGAGATGTCAGGTTGCCTTAGGTTAGGATATATAATGTTAGAGACGTATATACTGTTCCCACCGAGAAGTAGGTTCCGACACGCCTGGTATGTTGTGACATATTACGTCCGAGATGTTAGGTTGCCTTAGCTTAGGATATATAACGTTATAGACGCATATAATGTTACCACCGAGACGTAGTGACCGACACGCCTGGAATGTTGTCAAATGTAACATCCGAGTTATTGAGTTGCCTTAGGTTAGGATATATAACGTTATAGACGCATATAATATTCCCACCGAGAAGTAGGGTCCGACACGCCAGGAATGTTGTCAAATATTACATCCGAGTTGTTAGGTTGCCTTATGTTAGGATATATAACGTTATAGACGCATATAATGTTACCACCTAGACGTAGGGAACGACACGTCTGAAATGTTGTAGAATATTACATCCGAGATGTTAGGTTGTCTTAGGTTAGGATATATAACGTTATAGACGTATATAACGTTACCACCGAGGAGTAGGGTCCGACACGCCAGGAATGTTGTCAAATATTACATCCGAGTTGTTAGGTTGCCTTAGGTTAGGATATATAACGTTATAGACGCATATAATGTTACCACCGAGACGTAAGGACCGACACGCCTCAAATGTTGTAGAATACTGCATCCGAGATGTCAGGTTGCCTTAGGTTAGGATATATAACGTTATAGACGCATATAATATTCCCACCGAGAAGTAGGGTCCGAGACGCCAGGAATGTTGTCAAATATTACATCCGAGTTGTTAGGTTGCCTTATGTTAGGATATATAACGTTATAGACGCATATAATGTTACCACCTAGACGTAGGGAACGACACGCCTGAAATGTTGTAGAATATTACATCCGAAATGTCAGGTTGCCTTAGGTTAGGATATAAAACGTTATAGACGCATATCATATTCCCACCGAGAAGTAGGGTCCGACACGCATGGAATGTTGTCAAATATTTCTTCCGACATGTTAGGTTGCCTTAGGTTAGGCTATATAACGTTGTAGACGCATATAATGTTACCACCGAGAGGTAGGGACCGACACGCCTGGAATGTTGTCAAATATTACATCCGAGATGTTAGGTTGCCTTAGGTTAGGATATATAATGTTAGAGACGTATATACTGTTCCCACCGAGAAGTAGGGTCCGACACGCCTGGAATGTTGTCAAATATTACATCCGAGATGTTAGGTTGCCTTTGGTTAGGATATATAACGTTATAGACGCATATAACGTTACCACCGAGAAGTAGGTTCCGACACACCAGGAATGCTGTCAAATGTTACAACCGAGATGTTAGGTTGCCTTTGGTTAGGATATATAACGTTATAGACGCATATAACGTTACCACCGAGAAGTAGGGTCCGACACGCCAGGAATTTTGTAAAATATTACGTCTGAGATGATAGGTTGCCTTAGATTAGGACATACAACGTTATAGATGCATATAATGTTACCACCGAGACGTAGGGAACGACACGCCTGGAATGTTGTCAAATATTACATCCGAGATGTTAGATTGCCTTACGTTAGGATATATGACGTTATAGACGTATATACTGTTCCCACCGAGAAGTAGGGTCCGACACACCAGGAATGTTGTCAAATGTTACAACCGAGATGTTAGGTTGCCTTTGGTTAGGATATATAACGTTATAGACGCATATAACGTTACCACCGAGAAGTAGGGTCCGACACGCCAGGAATTTTGTAAAATATTAAGTCTGAGATGATAGGTTGCCTTAGATTAGGACATACAACGTTATAGATGCATATAATGTTACCACCGAGACGTAGGGAACGACACGCCTGGAATGTTGTCAAATATTACATCCGAGGTGTTAGGTTGCCTTAGGTTAGAATATATAACGTTATAGACGCATATACTGTTACCACCGAGAAGTAGGGTCGGACACGCCAGGAATGTTGTCAAATATTACATCCGAGATGTTAGGTTGCCTTAGGTTAGAATATATAACGTTATAGACGCATATACTGTTACCACCGAGAAGTTTGTGCCGACATGGCAGGAATGTTGTCAAATATTACATCCGAGTTATTAAGTTGCCTTAGGTTGGGATATAGACCGTTATAGACGCATATAATGTCCCCTCCGAGAAGTAGGGTTCGACACGCCTGGAATGTTGTCAAATGTTACATCCGAGATGTTAGGTTGCCTTAGGTTAGGATATATAATGTTAGAGACATATATACTGTTCCCACCGAGAAGTAGGGTCCGACACGCCAGGAATGTTGTCAAATATTACATCCGAGTTGCTAGGTTGCCTTAGGTTAGGCTATATAACGTTATAGACGCATATAATGTTACCACCGAGACGTAGGGACCGACTCGCCTGGAATGTTGTCAAATATTACATCCGAGATGTTAGGTTGCCTTAGGTTAGGATATATAATGTTAGAGACGTATATACTGTTCCCACCGAGAAGTAGGGTCCGACACGCCTGGAATGTTGTCAAATATTACATCCGAGATGTTAGGTTGCCTTAGGTTAGAATATATAACGTTATAGACGCATATAATTTTACCACCGAGAAGTAGGGTCCGACACGCCAGGAATGTTGTCAGATATTACATCCGAGTAGTTAGGTTGCCTTAGGTTAGGATATAGACCGTTATAGACGCATATTATATTTCCACCGAAAGGTATGCCCCGACAGGCCAGGAATGTTGCAAAATATTACGTCTGAGATGATAGGTTGCCTTAGATTAGGACATACAACGTTATAGACGGATATACTGTTCCCACCGAGAAGTAGGGTCCGACACGCCAGGAATGTTGTCAAATGTTACAACCGAGATGTTAGGTTGCCTTTGGTTAGGATATATAACGTTATAGACGCATATAACGTTACCACCGAGAAGTAGGGTCCGACACGCCAGGAATTTTGTAAAATATTACGTCTGAGATAATAGGTTGCCTTAGATTAGGACATACAACGTTATAGATGCATATAATGTTACCACCGAGACGTAGGGAACGACGCGCCTGGAATGTTGTCAAATATTACATCCGAGATGTTAGGTTGCCTTAGGTTAGAATATATAACGTTATAAACGCATATACTGTTACCACCGAGAAGTTTGTGCCGACATGGCAGGAATGTTGTCAAATATTACATCCGAGTTATTAAGTTGCCTTAGGTTGGGATATAGATCGTTATAGACGCATATAATATTCCCACCGAGAAGTAGGGTCCGCCACGCCTGGAATGTTGTAGAATATTACATCCGAGTAGTTAGGTTGCCTTAGGTTAGGATATATAACGTTTTAGACGTATATACTGTTCCCACCGAGAAGTAGGGTCCTACACGCCTGGAATGTTGTCAAATGTTACAACCGAGATGTCAGGTTGCCTTTGGTTAGGATATATAACGTTATAGACGCATATAACGTTACCACCGAGAAGTAGGGTCCGACACGCCAGGAATTTTGTAAAATATTACGTCTGAGATAATAGGTTGCCTTAGATTAGGACATACAACGTTATAGATGCATATAATGTTACCACCGAGACGTAGGGTCCGACACGCCAGGAATGTTGTCAAATGTTACATCCGAGATGTTAGGTTGCCTTAGGTTAGAATATATAACGTTATAAACGCATATACTGTTACCACCGAGAAGTTTGTGCCGACATGGCAGGAATGTTGTCAAATATTACATCCGAGTTATTAAGTTGCCTTAAGTTGGGATATAGACCGTTATAGACGCATATAATATTCCCACCGACAAGTAGGGTCCGACACGCCTGGAATGTTGTAGAATATTACATCCGAGATGTCAGGTTGCCTCAGGTTAGGATATATAATGTAAGAGACATATATACTGTTCCCACCGAGACGTAGGGACCGACACGCCTGGAATGTTGCCAAATATTACATCCGAGATGTTAGGTGGCCTTAGGTTAGGATATATAACGTTATAGACGCATATAATGTTACCACCGAGACGTAGGGACCGACACGCCTGGAATGTTGTCAGATGTTACATCCGAGATGTTAGATTGCCTTAGATTAGGACATACAACGTTATAGACGGATATACTGTTCCCACCGAGAAGTAGGGTCCGACACGCCAGGAATGTTGTCAAATGTTACATCCGAGATGTTAGGTTGCCTTTGGCTAGGATAAATAACGTTATAGACGCATATAACGTTACCACCGAGGAGTAGGGTCCGACACGCCAGGAATGTTGTCAAATATTACATCCGAGTTGTTAGGTTGCCTTAGGTTAGGATATATAACGTTATAGACGCATATAATGTTACCACCGAGACGTAGGGACCGACAAGCCTGGAATGTTGTCAAATCTTACATCCGATATGTTAGGTTGCCTTAGGTTGGGATATAGACCGTTATAGACGCATATCATATTTCCACCGAAAGGTATGCTCCGACAGGCCAGGAATGTTGCAAACTATTACGTCTGAGATGATAGGGTGCCTTAGATTATGACATACAACGTTATAGACGGATATAATGTTCCCACCGAGAAGTAGGGTCCGACACGCCAGGACTGTTGTCAAATATTACATCCGAGTTGTTAGGTTGCCTTAGGTTAGGATATATAACGTTATAGACGTATATACTGTTCCCACCGAGAAGTAGGGTCCGACTCGCCAGGAATGTTTTGAAATATTACATCCGAGTAGTTAGGTTGCCTTAGGTTAGGATATATAACGTTATAGACGCATGTAATGTTACCACCGAGACGTAGGGACCGACACGCCTGAAATGTTGTCAAATGTTACATCCGAGATGTTAGATTGCCTTAGTTTAGGATATATGACGTTATAGACGTATATACTGTTCCCTCCGAGAAGTAGGGTTCGACACACCTGGAATGTTGTCAAATGTTACATCCGAGATGTTAGGTTGCCTTAGGATAGGATATATAATGTTAGAGACGTATATACAGTTCCCACCGAGAAGTAGGGTCCGACACGCGAGCAATGATGTCAAATATTACATCCGAGACGTTACGTTGCCTTACATTAGGATATATACCGTTATAGACGTATATAATGTTCCCACCGAGAAGTTTGCGCCGACATGGCAGGAATGTTGTCAAATATTACATCCGAGTTATTAAGTTGCCTTAGGTTAGGATATATAACGTTATAGACGCATATAATATTCCCACCGAGAAGTAGGGTTCGACGTGCCTGGAATGTTGTAGAATATTACATCCGATATGTCAGGGTGCCTTAGGTTAGGATATATAATGTTAGAGACGTATATACTGTTCCCACCGAGAAGTAGGGTCCGTCACGCCTGGAATGTTGTCAAATATTACATCCGAGATGTTAGGTTGCCTTAGGTTAGGATATATAACGTTATAGACGCATATAATGTTACCACCGAGACGTAGGGACCGACAAGCCTGGAATGTTGTCAAATGTTACATCCGATATGTTAGGTTGCCTTAGGTTGGGATATTGACCGTTATAGACGCATATCATATTTCCACCGAAAGGTATGCTCCGACAGGCCAGGAATGTTGCAAACTATTACGTCTGAGATGATAGGGTGCCTTAGATTATGACATACAACGTTATAGACGGATATACTGTTCCCACCGAGAAGTAGGGCCCGACACGCATGGAATGTTGTCAAATATTACATCCGAGATGTTAGGTTGCCTTAGGTTAGGATATATAACGTTATAGACGCATGTAATGTTACCACCGAGACGTAGGGACCGACAAGCCTGGAATGTTGTCAAATGTTACATCCGATATGTTAGGTTGCCTTAGGTTGGGATATAGACCGTTATAGACGCATATCATATTTCCACCGAAAGGTATGCTCCGACAGGCCAGGAATGTTGCAAACTATTACGTCTGAGATGATAGGGTGCCTTAGATTATGACATACAACGTTATAGACGGATATAATGTTCCCACCGGGAAGTAGGGTCCGACACGCCAGGAATGTTGTCAAACATTACATCCGAGTTGTTAGGTTGCCTTAGGTTAGGATATATAACGTTATAGACGTATATACTGTTCCCTCCGAGAAGTAGGGTTCGACACACCTGGAATGTTGTCAAATGTTACATCCGAGATGTTAGGTTGCCTTAGGATAGGATATATAATGTTAGAGACGTATATACTGTTCCCACCGAGAAGTAGGGTCCGACACGCGAGCAATGATGTCAAATATTACATCCGAGACGTTACGTTGCCTTACATTAGGATATATACCGTTATAGACGTATATAATGTTCCCACCGAGAAGTTTGCGCCGACATGGCAGGAATGTTGTCAAATATAACATCCGAGTTATTAAGTTGCCTTAGGTTAGGATATATAACGTTATAGACGCATATAATATTCCCACCGGGAAGTAGGGTCCGACACGCCTGGAATGTTGTAGAATATTACATCCGATATGTCAGGTTGCCTTAGGTCAGGATATATAATGTTAGAGACGTATATACTGTTCCCACCGAGAAGTAGGGTCCGACACGCCAGGAATGTTGTCAAATATTACATCCGAGTTGTTAGGTTGCCTTAGGATAGGATATATAATGTTAGAGACGTATATACTGTTCCCACCGAGAAGTAGGGTCCGACACGCGAGCAATGATGTCAAATATTACATCCGAGACGTTACGTTGCCTTACATTAGGATATATACCGTTATAGACGTATATAATGTTCCCACCGAGAAGTTTGCGCCGACATGGCAGGAATGTTGTCAAATATAACATCCGAGTTATTAAGTTGCCTTAGGTTAGGATATATAACGTTATAGACGCATATAATATTCCCACCGAGAAGTAGGGTCCGACACGCCTGGAATGTTGTAGAATATTACATCCGATATGTCAGGTTGCCTTAGGTCAGGATATATAATGTTAGAGACGTATATACTGTTCCCACCGAGAAGTAGGGTCCGACACGCCAGGAATGTTGTCAAATATTACATCCGAGTTGTTAGGTTGCCTTAGGTTAGGATATATAACGTTATGGACGCATATAATGTTACCACCGCGACGTAGGGACCGACACACCTCAAATGTTGTAGAATACTACATCCGAGATGTCAGGTTGCCTTAGGTTAGGATATATAACGTTATAGACGTATATACGGTTCCCACCGAGAAGTAGGGTCCGACACGCCAGGAATGTTGTCAAATATTACATCCGAGTAGTTAGGTTGCCCTAGGTTAGGATCTATAACGTTATAGACGCATGTAATGTTACCACCGAGACGTAGGGACCGACACGCCTGGAATGTTGTCAGATGTTACATCCGAGATGTTAGATTGCCTTAGTTTAGGATATATGACGTTATAGACGTATATACTGTTCCCTCCGAGAAGTAGGGTTCGACACACCTGGAATGTTGTCAAATGTTACATCCGAGATGTTAGGTTGCCTTAGGATAGGATATACAATGTTAGAGACGTATGTACTGTTCCCACCGAGAAGTAGGGTCCGACACGCGAGCAATGATGTCAAATATTACATCCGAGACGTTACGTTGCCTTACATTAGGATATATACCGTTATAGACGTATATAATGTTCCCACCGAGAAGTTTGCGCCGACATGGCAGGAATGTTGTCAAATATTACATCCGAGTTATTAAGTTGCCTTAGGTTAGGATATATAACGTTATAGACGCATATAATATTCCCACCGAGAAGTAGGGTCCGACATGCCTGGAATGATGTCAAATGCTACATCCGAGTTATTAAGTTGCCTTAGGTTAGGATATATAACGTTATAGACGCATACAATATTCCCACCAAGAAGTAGTGTCCGACACGCACGGAATGTTGTTGAATATTACATCCGAGATGTCAGGTTGCCTTAGGTTAGGATATATAATGTTAGAGACGTATATACTGTTCCCACCGAGAAGTAGGGTCCGACACGCATGGAATGTTGTCAAATATTACATCCGAGATGTTAGGTTGCCTTAGGTTAGGATACATAACGTTATAGACTCATATAATGTTACCACCGAGACGTAGGGACCGACAAGCCTGGAATGTTGTCAAATGTTACATCCGATATGTTAGGTTGCCTTAGGTTGGGATATAGACCGTTATAGACGCATATCATATTTCCACCGAAAGGTATGCTCTGACAGGCCAGGAATGTTGCAAAATATTACGTCTGAGATGATAGGGTGCCTTAGATTATGACATACAACGTTATAGACGGATATACTGTTCCCACCGAGAAGTAGGGTCCGACACGACAGGAATGTTGTCAAATATTACATCCGAGTTGTTAGGTTGCCTTAGGTTAGGATATATAACGGTATAGACGCATATAATGTTACCATCGAGACGTAGGGACCGACACGCCTCAAATGTTGTAGAATACTACATCCGAGATGTCAGGTTGCCTTAGGTTAGGATATATAACGTTATAGACGTATATGCTGTTCCCACCGAGAAGTAGGGTCCGACACGCATGGAATGTTGTCAAATATTACATCCGAGATGTTAGGTTGCCTTAGGTTAGGATATATAACGTGATAGACGCATATAATGTTACCACCGAGACGTAGGGACCGACAAGCCTGGAATGTTGTCAAATCTTACATCCGATATGTTAGGTTGCCTTGGGTTGGGATATAGACCGTTATAGACGCATATCATATTTCCACCGAAAGGTATGCTCCGACAGGCCAGGAATGTTGCAAACTATTACGTCTGAGATGATAGGGTGCCTTAGATTATGACATACAACGTTATAGACGGATATAATGTTCCCACCGAGAAGTAGGGTCCGACACGCCAGGAATGTTGTCAAATATTACATCCGAGTTGTTAGGTTGCCTCAGGTTAGGATATATAATGTTAGAGACGTATATACTGTTCCCACCGAGAAGTAGGGTTCGACATGCGAGCAATGATGTCAAATATTACATCCGCGACGTTACGTTGCCTTACATTAGGATATATACCGTTATAGACGTATATACTGTTCCCTCCGAGAAGTAGGGTCCGACACGCCTGGAATGTTGTCAAATATTACATCCGAGATGTTAGGTTGCCTTAGGTTAGGATATACAACTTTATAGACGCATATAATGTTACCACCGAAACGTAGGGACCGACACGCTTGGAATGATGTCAAATGTTACATCCGATATGTTATGTTGCCTTAGGTTGGTATATAGACCGTTATAGACGCATATTATATTTGCACCGAAAGGTATGCTCCGACAGGCCAGGAATGTTGCAAAATATTACGTCTGAGATGATAGGTTGCCTTAGATTAGGACATACAACGTTATAGACGGATATACTGTTCCCACCGAGAAGTAGGGCCCGACACGCCAGGAATGTTGTCAAATATTACATCCGAGTTGTTAGGTTGCCTTAGGTTAGGATATATAACGTTATGGACGCATATAATGTTACCACCGCGACGTAGGGACCGACACGCCTGGAATGTTGTAGAATATTACATCCGATATGTCAGGTTGCCTTAGGTTAGGATATATAATGTTAGAGACGTATATACTGTTCCCACCGAGAAGTAGGGTCCGTCACGCCTGGAATGTTGTCAAATATTACATCCGAGTAGTTAGGTTGCCCTAGGTTAGGATATATAACGTTATAGACGCATAAAATGTTACCACCGAGACGTAGGGACCGACACGCCTGGAATTTTGTCAGATGTTACATCCGAGATGTTAGATTGCCTTAGTTTAGGATATATGACGTTATAGACGTATATACTGTTCCCTCCGAGAAGTAGGGTTCGACACACCTGGAATGTTGTCAAATGTTACATCCGAGATGTTAGGTTGCCTTAGGATAGGATATATAATGTTAGAGACGTATATACTGTTCCCACCGAGAAGTAGGGTCCGTCACGCCTGGAATGTTGTCAAATATTACATCCGAGTAGTTAGGTTGCCCTAGGTTAGGATATATAACGTTATAGACGCATAAAATGTTACCACCGAGACGTAGGGACCGACACGCCTGGAATTTTGTCAGATGTTACATCCGAGATGTTAGATTGCCTTAGTTTAGGATATATGACGTTATAGACGTATATACTGTTCCCACCGAGAAGTAGGGTTCGACATGCGAGCAATGATGTCAAATATTACATCCGCGACGTTACGTTGCCTTACATTAGGATATATACCGTTATAGACGTATATACTGTTCCCTCCGAGAAGTAGGGTCCGACACGCCTGGAATGTTGTCAAATATTACATCCGAGATGTTAGGTTGCCTTAGGTTAGGATATACAACTTTATAGACGCATATAATGTTACCACCGAAACGTAGGGACCGACACGCTTGGAATGATGTCAAATGTTACATCCGATATGTTATGTTGCCTTAGGTTGGTATATAGACCGTTATAGACGCATATTATATTTGCACCGAAAGGTATGCTCCGACAGGCCAGGAATGTTGCAAAATATTACGTCTGAGATGATAGGTTGCCTTAGATTAGGACATACAACGTTATAGACGGATATACTGTTCCCACCGAGAAGTAGGGCCCGACACGCCAGGAATGTTGTCAAATATTACATCCGAGTTGTTAGGTTGCCTTAGGTTAGGATATATAACGTTATGGACGCATATAATGTTACCACCGCGACGTAGGGACCGACACGCCTGGAATGTTGTAGAATATTACATCCGATATGTCAGGTTGCCTTAGGTTAGGATATATAATGTTAGAGACGTATATACTGTTCCCACCGAGAAGTAGGGTCCGTCACGCCTGGAATGTTGTCAAATATTACATCCGAGTAGTTAGGTTGCCCTAGGTTAGGATATATAACGTTATAGACGCATAAAATGTTACCACCGAGACGTAGGGACCGACACGCCTGGAATTTTGTCAGATGTTACATCCGAGATGTTAGATTGCCTTAGTTTAGGATATATGACGTTATAGACGTATATACTGTTCCCTCCGAGAAGTAGGGTTCGACACACCTGGAATGTTGTCAAATGTTACATCCGAGATGTTAGGTTGCCTTAGGATAGGATATATAATGTTAGAGACGTATATACTGTTCCCACCGAGAAGTAGGGTCCGACACGCGAGCAATGATGTCAAATATTACATCCGAGACGTTACGTTGCCTTACATTAGGATATATACCGTTATAGACGTATATAATGTTCCCACCGAGAAGTTTGCGCCGACATGGCAGGAATGTTGTCAAATATTACATCCGAGTTATTAAGTTGCCTTAGGTTAGGATATATAACGTTATAGACGCATATAATATTCCCACCGAGAAGTAGGGTCCGACACGCCTGGAATGTTGTAGAATATTACATCCGATATGTCAGGTTGCCTTAGGTTAGGATATATAATGTTAGAGACGTATATACTGTTCCCACCGAGAAGTAGGGTCCGTCACGCCTGGAATGTTGTCAAATATTACATCCGATATGTTAGGTTGCCTTAGGTTAGGATATATAACGTTATAGACGCATATAATGTTACCACCGAAACGTAGGGACCTTCACGCCTGGAATAATGTCAAATGTTACATCCGAGTTATTAAGTTGCCTTAGGTTAGGATATATAACGTTATAGACGCATACAATATTCCCACCAAGAAGTAGTGTCCGACACGCACGGAATGTTGTTGAATATTACATCCGAGATGTCAGGTTGCCTTAGGTTAGGATATATAATGTTAGAGACGTATATACTGTTCCCACCGAGAAGTAGGGTCCGACACGCATGGAGTGTTGTCAAATATTACATCCGAGATGTTAGGTTGCCTTAGGTTAGGATATATAACGTTATAGACGCATATAATGTTACCACCGAGACGTAGGGACCGACAAGCCTGGAATGTTGTCAAATGTTACATCCGATATGTTAGGTTGCCTTAGGTTGGGATATAGACCGTTATAGACGCATATCATATTTCCACCGAAAGGTATGCTCCGACAGGCCAGGAATGTTGCAAAATATTACGTCTGAGATGATAGGGTGCCTTAGATTAGGACATACAACGTTATAGACGGATATACTGTTCCCACCGAGAAGTAGGGTCCGACACGCCAGGAATGTTGTCAAATATTACATCCGAGATGTTAGGTCGCCTTAGGTTAGGATATATAACGTTATGGACGCATATAATGTTACGACCGCGACGTAGGGACCGACACACCTCAAATGTTGTATAATACTACATCCGAGATGTCAGGTTGCCTTAGGGTAGGATATATAACGTTATAGACGTATATACTGTTCCCACCGAGAAGTAGGGTCCGACACGCATGGAATGTTGTCAAATATTACATCCGAGATGTTAGGTTGCCTTAGGTTAGGATACATAACGTTATAGACTCATATAATGTTACCACCGAGACGTAGGGACCGACAAGCCTGGAATGTTGTCAAATGTTACATCCGATATGTTAGGTTGCCTTAGGTTGGGATATAGACCGTTATAGACGCATATCATATTTCCACCGAAAGGTATGCTCTGACAGGCCAGGAATGTTGCAAAATATTACGTCTGAGATGATAGGGTGCCTTAGATTATGACATACAACGTTATAGACGGATATACTGTTCCCACCGAGAAGTAGGGTCCGACACGACAGGAATGTTGTCAAATATTACATCCGAGTTGTTAGGTTGCCTTAGGTTAGGATATATAACGGTATAGACGCATATAATGTTACCATCGAGACGTAGGGACCGACACGCCTCAAATGTTGTAGAATACTACATCCGAGATGTCAGGTTGCCTTAGGTTAGGATATATAACGTTATAGACGTATATGCTGTTCCCACCGAGAAGTAGGGTCCGACACGCATGGAATGTTGTCAAATATTACATCCGAGATGTTAGGTTGCCTTAGGTTAGGATATATAACGTGATAGACGCATATAATGTTACCACCGAGACGTAGGGACCGACAAGCCTGGAATGTTGTCAAATCTTACATCCGATATGTTAGGTTGCCTTGGGTTGGGATATAGACCGTTATAGACGCATATCATATTTCCACCGAAAGGTATGCTCCGACAGGCCAGGAATGTTGCAAACTATTACGTCTGAGATGATAGGGTGCCTTAGATTATGACATACAACGTTATAGACGGATATAATGTTCCCACCGAGAAGTAGGGTCCGACACGCCAGGAATGTTGTCAAATATTACATCCGAGTTGTTAGGTTGCCTCAGGTTAGGATATATAATGTTAGAGACGTATATACTGTTCCCACCGAGAAGTAGGGTTCGACATGCGAGCAATGATGTCAAATATTACATCCGCGACGTTACGTTGCCTTACATTAGGATATATACCGTTATAGACGTATATACTGTTCCCTCCGAGAAGTAGGGTCCGACACGCCTGGAATGTTGTCAAATATTACATCCGAGATGTTAGGTTGCCTTAGGTTAGGATATACAACTTTATAGACGCATATAATGTTACCACCGAAACGTAGGGACCGACACGCTTGGAATGATGTCAAATGTTACATCCGATATGTTATGTTGCCTTAGGTTGGTATATAGACCGTTATAGACGCATATTATATTTGCACCGAAAGGTATGCTCCGACAGGCCAGGAATGTTGCAAAATATTACGTCTGAGATGATAGGTTGCCTTAGATTAGGACATACAACGTTATAGACGGATATACTGTTCCCACCGAGAAGTAGGGCCCGACACGCCAGGAATGTTGTCAAATATTACATCCGAGTTGTTAGGTTGCCTTAGGTTAGGATATATAACGTTATGGACGCATATAATGTTACCACCGCGACGTAGGGACCGACACGCCTGGAATGTTGTAGAATATTACATCCGATATGTCAGGTTGCCTTAGGTTAGGATATATAATGTTAGAGACGTATATACTGTTCCCACCGAGAAGTAGGGTCCGTCACGCCTGGAATGTTGTCAAATATTACATCCGAGTAGTTAGGTTGCCCTAGGTTAGGATATATAACGTTATAGACGCATAAAATGTTACCACCGAGACGTAGGGACCGACACGCCTGGAATTTTGTCAGATGTTACATCCGAGATGTTAGATTGCCTTAGTTTAGGATATATGACGTTATAGACGTATATACTGTTCCCTCCGAGAAGTAGGGTTCGACACACCTGGAATGTTGTCAAATGTTACATCCGAGATGTTAGGTTGCCTTAGGATAGGATATATAATGTTAGAGACGTATATACTGTTCCCACCGAGAAGTAGGGTCCGACACGCGAGCAATGATGTCAAATATTACATCCGAGACGTTACGTTGCCTTACATTAGGATATATACCGTTATAGACGTATATAATGTTCCCACCGAGAAGTTTGCGCCGACATGGCAGGAATGTTGTCAAATATTACATCCGAGTTATTAAGTTGCCTTAGGTTAGGATATATAACGTTATAGACGCATATAATATTCCCACCGAGAAGTAGGGTCCGACACGCCTGGAATGTTGTAGAATATTACATCCGATATGTCAGGTTGCCTTAGGTTAGGATATATAATGTTAGAGACGTATATACTGTTCCCACCGAGAAGTAGGGTCCGTCACGCCTGGAATGTTGTCAAATATTACATCCGATATGTTAGGTTGCCTTAGGTTAGGATATATAACGTTATAGACGCATATAATGTTACCACCGAAACGTAGGGACCTTCACGCCTGGAATAATGTCAAATGTTACATCCGAGTTATTAAGTTGCCTTAGGTTAGGATATATAACGTTATAGACGCATACAATATTCCCACCAAGAAGTAGTGTCCGACACGCACGGAATGTTGTTGAATATTACATCCGAGATGTCAGGTTGCCTTAGGTTAGGATATATAATGTTAGAGACGTATATACTGTTCCCACCGAGAAGTAGGGTCCGACACGCATGGAGTGTTGTCAAATATTACATCCGAGATGTTAGGTTGCCTTAGGTTAGGATATATAACGTTATAGACGCATATAATGTTACCACCGAGACGTAGGGACCGACAAGCCTGGAATGTTGTCAAATGTTACATCCGATATGTTAGGTTGCCTTAGGTTGGGATATAGACCGTTATAGACGCATATCATATTTCCACCGAAAGGTATGCTCCGACAGGCCAGGAATGTTGCAAAATATTACGTCTGAGATGATAGGGTGCCTTAGATTAGGACATACAACGTTATAGACGGATATACTGTTCCCACCGAGAAGTAGGGTCCGACACGCCAGGAATGTTGTCAAATATTACATCCGAGATGTTAGGTCGCCTTAGGTTAGGATATATAACGTTATGGACGCATATAATGTTACGACCGCGACGTAGGGACCGACACACCTCAAATGTTGTATAATACTACATCCGAGATGTCAGGTTGCCTTAGGGTAGGATATATAACGTTATAGACGTATATACTGTTCCCACCGAGAAGTAGGGTTCGACACGCCAGGAATGTTGTCAAATATTACATCCGAGTAGTTAGGTTGCCTTAGGTTAGGATATATAACGTTATAGACGCATGTAATGTTACCACCGAGACGTACGGACCGACACGCCTGGAATGTAGTCAGATGTTACATCCGAGATGTTAGATTGCCTTAGTTTAGGATATATGACGTTATAGACGTATATACTGTTCCCTCCGAGAAGTAGGGGTCGACACACCTGGAATGTTGTCAAATGTTACATCCGAGATGTTAGGTTGCCTTAGGATAGGGTATATAATGTTAGAGACGTATATACTGTTCCCACCGAGAAGTAGGGTCCGACACGCGAGCAATGATGTCAAATATTACATCCGAGACGTTACGTTGCCTTACATTAGGATATATACCGTTATAGACGTATATAATGTTCCCACCGAGAAGTTTGCGCCGACATGGCAGGAATGTTGTCAAATATTACATCCGAGTTATTAAGTTGCCTTAGGTTAGGATATATAACGTTATAGACGCATATAATATTCCCACCGAGAAGTAGGGTACGACACGCCTGGAATGTTGTAGAATATTACATCCGATATGTCAGGTTGCCTTAGGTTAGGATATATAATGTTAGAGACGTATATACTGTTCCCACCGAGAAGTAGGGTCCGACACGCCTGGAATGTTGTCAAATATTACATCCGAGATGTTAGGTTGCCTTAGGTTAGGATATATAACGTTATAGACGCATATAATGTTACCACCGAAACGTAGGGACCGACACGCCTGGAATGATGTCAAATGTTACATCCGAGTTATTAAGTTGCCTTAGGTTAGGATATATAACGTTATAGACGCATACAATATTCCCACCAAGAAGTAGTGTCCGACACGCACGGAATGTTGTTGAATATTACATCCGAGATGTCAGGTTGCCTTAGGTTAGGATATATAATGTTAGAGACGTATATCCTGTTCCCACCGAGAAGTAGGGTCCGACACGCATGGAGTGTTGTCAAATATTACATCCGAGATGTTAGGTTGCCTTACGTTAGGATATATAACGTTATAGACGCATATAATGTTACCACCGAGACGTAGGGACCGACACGCCTGGAATTTTGTCAGATGTTACATCCGAGATGTTAGATTGCCTTAGTTTAGGATATATGACGTTATAGACGTATATACTGTTCCCTCCGAGAAGTAGGGTTCGACACACCTGGAATGTTGTCAAATGTTACATCCGAGATGTTAGGTTGCCTTAGGATAGGATATATAATGTTAGAGACGTATATACTGTTCCCACCGAGAAGTAGGGTCCGACACGCGAGCAATGATGTCAAATATTACATCCGAGACGTTACGTTGCCTTACATTAGGATATATACCGTTATAGACGTATATAATGTTCCCACCGAGAAGTTTGCGCCGACATGGCAGGAATGTTGTCAAATATTACATCCGAGTTATTAAGTTGCCTTAGGTTAGGATATATAACGTTATAGACGCATATAATATTCCCACCGAGAAGTAGGGTCCGACACGCCTGGAATGTTGTAGAATATTACATCCGATATGTCAGGTTGCCTTAGGTTAGGATATATAATGTTAGAGACGTATATACTGTTCCCACCGAGAAGTAGGGTCCGTCACGCCTGGAATGTTGTCAAATATTACATCCGATATGTTAGGTTGCCTTAGGTTAGGATATATAACGTTATAGACGCATATAATGTTACCACCGAAACGTAGGGACCTTCACGCCTGGAATAATGTCAAATGTTACATCCGAGTTATTAAGTTGCCTTAGGTTAGGATATATAACGTTATAGACGCATACAATATTCCCACCAAGAAGTAGTGTCCGACACGCACGGAATGTTGTTGAATATTACATCCGAGATGTCAGGTTGCCTTAGGTTAGGATATATAATGTTAGAGACGTATATACTGTTCCCACCGAGAAGTAGGGTCCGACACGCATGGAGTGTTGTCAAATATTACATCCGAGATGTTAGGTTGCCTTAGGTTAGGATATATAACGTTATAGACGCATATAATGTTACCACCGAGACGTAGGGACCGACAAGCCTGGAATGTTGTCAAATGTTACATCCGATATGTTAGGTTGCCTTAGGTTGGGATATAGACCGTTATAGACGCATATCATATTTCCACCGAAAGGTATGCTCCGACAGGCCAGGAATGTTGCAAAATATTACGTCTGAGATGATAGGGTGCCTTAGATTAGGACATACAACGTTATAGACGGATATACTGTTCCCACCGAGAAGTAGGGTCCGACACGCCAGGAATGTTGTCAAATATTACATCCGAGATGTTAGGTCGCCTTAGGTTAGGATATATAACGTTATGGACGCATATAATGTTACGACCGCGACGTAGGGACCGACACACCTCAAATGTTGTATAATACTACATCCGAGATGTCAGGTTGCCTTAGGGTAGGATATATAACGTTATAGACGTATATACTGTTCCCACCGAGAAGTAGGGTTCGACACGCCAGGAATGTTGTCAAATATTACATCCGAGTAGTTAGGTTGCCTTAGGTTAGGATATATAACGTTATAGACGCATGTAATGTTACCACCGAGACGTACGGACCGACACGCCTGGAATGTAGTCAGATGTTACATCCGAGATGTTAGATTGCCTTAGTTTAGGATATATGACGTTATAGACGTATATACTGTTCCCTCCGAGAAGTAGGGGTCGACACACCTGGAATGTTGTCAAATGTTACATCCGAGATGTTAGGTTGCCTTAGGATAGGGTATATAATGTTAGAGACGTATATACTGTTCCCACCGAGAAGTAGGGTCCGACACGCGAGCAATGATGTCAAATATTACATCCGAGACGTTACGTTGCCTTACATTAGGATATATACCGTTATAGACGTATATAATGTTCCCACCGAGAAGTTTGCGCCGACATGGCAGGAATGTTGTCAAATATTACATCCGAGTTATTAAGTTGCCTTAGGTTAGGATATATAACGTTATAGACGCATATAATATTCCCACCGAGAAGTAGGGTACGACACGCCTGGAATGTTGTAGAATATTACATCCGATATGTCAGGTTGCCTTAGGTTAGGATATATAATGTTAGAGACGTATATACTGTTCCCACCGAGAAGTAGGGTTCGACAGACCTGGAATGTTGTCAAATGTTACATCCGAGATGTTAGGTTGCCTTAGGATAGGATATATAATGTTAGAGACGTATATACTGTTCCCACCGAGAAGTAGGGTCCGACACGCGAGCAATGATGTCAAATATTACATCCGAGACGTTACGTTGCCTTACTTTAGGATATATACCGTTATAGACGTATATAATGTTCCCACCGAGAAGTTTGCGCCGACATGGCAGGAATGTTGTCAAATATTACATCCGAGATGTTAGGTTGCCTTAGGTTAGGATATATAACGTTATAGACGCATATAATATTCCCACCGAGAAGTAGAGTCCGACACGCCTGGAATGTTGTAGAATATTACATCCGATATGTCAGGTTGCCTTAGGTTAGGATATATAATGTTAGAGACGTATATACTGTTCCCACCGAGAAGTAGGGTCCGTCACGCCTGGAATGTTGTCAAATATTACATCCGAGATGTTAGGTTGCCTTAGGTTAGGATATATAACGTTATAGACGCATATAATGTTACCACCGAAACGTAGGGACCGACACGCCTGGAATGATGTCAAATGTTACATCCGAGTTATTAAGTTGCCTTAGGTTAGGATATATAACGTTATAGACGCATACAATATTCCCACCAAGAAGTAGTGTCCGACACGCACGGAATGTTGTTGAATATTACATCCGAGATGTCAGGTTGCCTTAGGTTAGGATATATAATGTTAGAGAGGTATATACTGTTCCCACCGAGAACTAGGGTCCGACACGCATGGAATGTTGTCAAATATTACATCCGAGATGTTACGTTACCTTAGGTTAGGATATATAACGTTATAGACGCATATAATGTTACCACCGAGACGTAGGGACCGACAAGCCTGGAATGTTGTCAAATGTAACATCCGATATGTTAGGTTGCCTTAGGTTGGGATATAGACCGTTATAGACGCATATCATATTTCCACCGAAAGGTATGCTCCGACAGGCCAGGAATGTTGCAAAATATTACGTCTGAGATGATAGGGTGCCTTAGATTATGACATACAACGTTATAGACGGATATACTGTTCCCACCGAGACGTAGGGTCCGACACGCCAGGAATGTTGTCAAATATTACATCCGTGTTGTTAGGTTGCCTTAGGTTAGGATATATAATGTTATAGACGCATATAATGTTACCACCGAGACGTAGGGACCGACACGCCTCAAATGTTATAGAATACTACATCCGAGATGTCAGGTTGCCTTAGGTTAGGATATATAACGTTATAGACGTATATACTGTTCCCACCGAGAAGTAGGGTCCGACACGCCAGGAATGTTGTCAAATATTACATCCGAGTAGTTAGGTTGCCTTAGGTTAGGATATATAACGTTATAGACGCATGTAATGTTACCACCGAGACGTAGGGACCGACACGCCTGGAATGTTGTCAAATGTTACATCCGAGATGTTACATTGCCTTAGTTTATGATATATGACGTTATAGACGTATATACTGTTCCCTCCGAGAAGTAGGTTTCGGCACACCTGGAACGTTGTCAAAGGTTACATCCGAGATGTTAGGTTGCCTTAGGTTAGGATCTATAACGTTATAGACGCATATAATATTCCCACCGAGAAGTAGGGTCCGACACGCCTGGAATGTTGTAGAATATTACATCCGATATGTCAGGTTGCCTTAGGTTAGGATATATAATGTTAGAGACGTATATACTGTTCCCACCGAGAAGTAGGGTCCGTCACGCCTGGAATGTTGTCAAATATTACATCCGAGATGTTAGGTTGCCTTAGGTTAGGATATATAACGTTATAGACGCATATAATGTTACCACCGAAACGTAGGGACCGACACGCCTGGAATGATGTCAAATGTTACATCCGAGTTATTAAGTTGCCTTAGGTTAGGATATATAACGTTATAGACGCATACAATATTCCCACCAAGAAGTAGTGTCCGACACGCACGGAATTTTGTTGAATATTACATCCGAGATGTCAGGTTGCCTTAGGTTAGGATATATAATGTTAGAGACGTATATACTGTTCCCACCGAGAAGTAGGGTCCGACACGCATGGAATGATGTCAAATGTTACATCCGAGTTATTAAGTTGCCTTAGGTTAGGATATATAACGTTATAGACGCATACAATATTCCCACCAAGAAGTAGTGTCCGACACGCACGGAATGTTGTTGAATATTACATCCGAGATGTCAGGTTGCCTTAGGTTAGGATATATAATGTTAGAGACGTATATACTGTTCCCACCGAGAAGTAGGGTCCGACACGCATGGAATGTTGTCAAATATTACATCCGAGATGTTAGGTTGCCTTAGGTTAGGATACATAACGTTATAGACTCATATAATGTTACCACCGAGACGTAGGGACCGACAAGCCTGGAATGTTGTCAAATGTTACATCCGATATGTTAGGTTGCCTTAGGTTGGGATATAGACCGTTATAGACGCATATCATATTTCCACCGAAAGGTATGCTCTGACAGGCCAGGAATGTTGCAAAATATTACGTCTGAGATGATAGGGTGCCTTAGATTATGACATACAACGTTATAGACGGATATACTGTTCCCACCGAGAAGTAGGGTCCGACACGACAGGAATGTTGTCAAATATTACATCCGAGTTGTTAGGTTGCCTTAGGTTAGGATATATAACGGTATAGACGCATATAATGTTACCATCGAGACGTAGGGACCGACACGCCTCAAATGTTGTAGAATACTACATCCGAGATGTCAGGTTGCCTTAGGTTAGGATATATAACGTTATAGACGTATATGCTGTTCCCACCGAGAAGTAGGGTCCGACACGCATGGAATGTTGTCAAATATTACATCCGAGATGTTAGGTTGCCTTAGGTTAGGATATATAACGTGATAGACGCATATAATGTTACCACCGAGACGTAGGGACCGACAAGCCTGGAATGTTGTCAAATCTTACATCCGATATGTTAGGTTGCCTTGGGTTGGGATATAGACCGTTATAGACGCATATCATATTTCCACCGAAAGGTATGCTCCGACAGGCCAGGAATGTTGCAAACTATTACGTCTGAGATGATAGGGTGCCTTAGATTATGACATACAACGTTATAGACGGATATAATGTTCCCACCGAGAAGTAGGGTCCGACACGCCAGGAATGTTGTCAAATATTACATCCGAGTTGTTAGGTTGCCTCAGGTTAGGATATATAATGTTAGAGACGTATATACTGTTCCCACCGAGAAGTAGGGTTCGACATGCGAGCAATGATGTCAAATATTACATCCGCGACGTTACGTTGCCTTACATTAGGATATATACCGTTATAGACGTATATACTGTTCCCTCCGAGAAGTAGGGTCCGACACGCCTGGAATGTTGTCAAATATTACATCCGAGATGTTAGGTTGCCTTAGGTTAGGATATACAACTTTATAGACGCATATAATGTTACCACCGAAACGTAGGGACCGACACGCTTGGAATGATGTCAAATGTTACATCCGATATGTTATGTTGCCTTAGGTTGGTATATAGACCGTTATAGACGCATATTATATTTGCACCGAAAGGTATGCTCCGACAGGCCAGGAATGTTGCAAAATATTACGTCTGAGATGATAGGTTGCCTTAGATTAGGACATACAACGTTATAGACGGATATACTGTTCCCACCGAGAAGTAGGGCCCGACACGCCAGGAATGTTGTCAAATATTACATCCGAGTTGTTAGGTTGCCTTAGGTTAGGATATATAACGTTATGGACGCATATAATGTTACCACCGCGACGTAGGGACCGACACGCCTGGAATGTTGTAGAATATTACATCCGATATGTCAGGTTGCCTTAGGTTAGGATATATAATGTTAGAGACGTATATACTGTTCCCACCGAGAAGTAGGGTCCGTCACGCCTGGAATGTTGTCAAATATTACATCCGAGTAGTTAGGTTGCCCTAGGTTAGGATATATAACGTTATAGACGCATAAAATGTTACCACCGAGACGTAGGGACCGACACGCCTGGAATTTTGTCAGATGTTACATCCGAGATGTTAGATTGCCTTAGTTTAGGATATATGACGTTATAGACGTATATACTGTTCCCTCCGAGAAGTAGGGTTCGACACACCTGGAATGTTGTCAAATGTTACATCCGAGATGTTAGGTTGCCTTAGGATAGGATATATAATGTTAGAGACGTATATACTGTTCCCACCGAGAAGTAGGGTCCGACACGCGAGCAATGATGTCAAATATTACATCCGAGACGTTACGTTGCCTTACATTAGGATATATACCGTTATAGACGTATATAATGTTCCCACCGAGAAGTTTGCGCCGACATGGCAGGAATGTTGTCAAATATTACATCCGAGTTATTAAGTTGCCTTAGGTTAGGATATATAACGTTATAGACGCATATAATATTCCCACCGAGAAGTAGGGTCCGACACGCCTGGAATGTTGTAGAATATTACATCCGATATGTCAGGTTGCCTTAGGTTAGGATATATAATGTTAGAGACGTATATACTGTTCCCACCGAGAAGTAGGGTCCGTCACGCCTGGAATGTTGTCAAATATTACATCCGATATGTTAGGTTGCCTTAGGTTAGGATATATAACGTTATAGACGCATATAATGTTACCACCGAAACGTAGGGACCTTCACGCCTGGAATAATGTCAAATGTTACATCCGAGTTATTAAGTTGCCTTAGGTTAGGATATATAACGTTATAGACGCATACAATATTCCCACCAAGAAGTAGTGTCCGACACGCACGGAATGTTGTTGAATATTACATCCGAGATGTCAGGTTGCCTTAGGTTAGGATATATAATGTTAGAGACGTATATACTGTTCCCACCGAGAAGTAGGGTCCGACACGCATGGAATGTTGTCAAATATTACATCCGAGATGTTAGGTTGCCTTAGGTTAGGATACATAACGTTATAGACTCATATAATGTTACCACCGAGACGTAGGGACCGACAAGCCTGGAATGTTGTCAAATGTTACATCCGATATGTTAGGTTGCCTTAGGTTGGGATATAGACCGTTATAGACGCATATCATATTTCCACCGAAAGGTATGCTCTGACAGGCCAGGAATGTTGCAAAATATTACGTCTGAGATGATAGGGTGCCTTAGATTATGACATACAACGTTATAGACGGATATACTGTTCCCACCGAGAAGTAGGGTCCGACACGACAGGAATGTTGTCAAATATTACATCCGAGTTGTTAGGTTGCCTTAGGTTAGGATATATAACGGTATAGACGCATATAATGTTACCATCGAGACGTAGGGACCGACACGCCTCAAATGTTGTAGAATACTACATCCGAGATGTCAGGTTGCCTTAGGTTAGGATATATAACGTTATAGACGTATATGCTGTTCCCACCGAGAAGTAGGGTCCGACACGCATGGAATGTTGTCAAATATTACATCCGAGATGTTAGGTTGCCTTAGGTTAGGATATATAACGTGATAGACGCATATAATGTTACCACCGAGACGTAGGGACCGACAAGCCTGGAATGTTGTCAAATCTTACATCCGATATGTTAGGTTGCCTTAGTTTAGGATATATGACGTTATAGACGTATATACTGTTCCCTCCGAGAAGTAGGGTTCGACACACCTGGAATGTTGTCAAATGTTACATCCGAGATGTTAGGTTGCCTTAGGATAGGATATATAATGTTAGAGACGTATATACTGTTCCCACCGAGAAGTAGGGTCCGACACGCGAGCAATGATGTCAAATATTACATCCGAGACGTTACGTTGCCTTACATTAGGATATATACCGTTATAGACGTATATAATGTTCCCACCGAGAAGTTTGCGCCGACATGGCAGGAATGTTGTCAAATATTACATCCGAGTTATTAAGTTGCCTTAGGTTAGGATATATAACGTTATAGACGCATATAATATTCCCACCGAGAAGTAGGGTCCGACACGCCTGGAATGTTGTAGAATATTACATCCGATATGTCAGGTTGCCTTAGGTTAGGATATATAATGTTAGAGACGTATATACTGTTCCCACCGAGAAGTAGGGTCCGTCACGCCTGGAATGTTGTCAAATATTACATCCGATATGTTAGGTTGCCTTAGGTTAGGATATATAACGTTATAGACGCATATAATGTTACCACCGAAACGTAGGGACCTTCACGCCTGGAATAATGTCAAATGTTACATCCGAGTTATTAAGTTGCCTTAGGTTAGGATATATAACGTTATAGACGCATACAATATTCCCACCAAGAAGTAGTGTCCGACACGCACGGAATGTTGTTGAATATTACATCCGAGATGTCAGGTTGCCTTAGGTTAGGATATATAATGTTAGAGACGTATATACTGTTCCCACCGAGAAGTAGGGTCCGACACGCATGGAGTGTTGTCAAATATTACATCCGAGATGTTAGGTTGCCTTAGGTTAGGATATATAACGTTATAGACGCATATAATGTTACCACCGAGACGTAGGGACCGACAAGCCTGGAATGTTGTCAAATGTTACATCCGATATGTTAGGTTGCCTTAGGTTGGGATATAGACCGTTATAGACGCATATCATATTTCCACCGAAAGGTATGCTCCGACAGGCCAGGAATGTTGCAAAATATTACGTCTGAGATGATAGGGTGCCTTAGATTATGACATACAACGTTATAGACGGATATACTGTTCCCACCGAGACGTAGGGTCCGACACGCCAGGAATGTTGTCAAATATTACATCCGTGTTGTTAGGTTGCCTTAGGTTAGGATATATAATGTTATAGACGCATATAATGTTACCACCGAGACGTAGGGACCGACACGCCTCAAATGTTATAGAATACTACATCCGAGATGTCAGGTTGCCTTAGGTTAGGATATATAACGTTATAGACGTATATACTGTTCCCACCGAGAAGTAGGGTCCGACACGCCAGGAATGTTGTCAAATATTACATCCGAGTAGTTAGGTTGCCTTAGGTTAGGATATATAACGTTATAGACGCATGTAATGTTACCACCGAGACGTAGGGACCGACACGCCTGGAATGTTGTCAAATGTTACATCCGAGATGTTACATTGCCTTAGTTTATGATATATGACGTTATAGACGTATATACTGTTCCCTCCGAGAAGTAGGTTTCGGCACACCTGGAACGTTGTCAAAGGTTACATCCGAGATGTTAGGTTGCCTTAGGTTAGGATCTATAACGTTATAGACGCATATAATATTCCCACCGAGAAGTAGGGTCCGACACGCCTGGAATGTTGTAGAATATTACATCCGATATGTCAGGTTGCCTTAGGTTAGGATATATAATGTTAGAGACGTATATACTGTTCCCACCGAGAAGTAGGGTCCGTCACGCCTGGAATGTTGTCAAATATTACATCCGAGATGTTAGGTTGCCTTAGGTTAGGATATATAACGTTATAGACGCATATAATGTTACCACCGAAACGTAGGGACCGACACGCCTGGAATGATGTCAAATGTTACATCCGAGTTATTAAGTTGCCTTAGGTTAGGATATATAACGTTATAGACGCATACAATATTCCCACCAAGAAGTAGTGTCCGACACGCACGGAATTTTGTTGAATATTACATCCGAGATGTCAGGTTGCCTTAGGTTAGGATATATAATGTTAGAGACGTATATACTGTTCCCACCGAGAAGTAGGGTCCGACACGCATGGAATGATGTCAAATGTTACATCCGAGTTATTAAGTTGCCTTAGGTTAGGATATATAACGTTATAGACGCATACAATATTCCCACCAAGAAGTAGTGTCCGACACGCACGGAATGTTGTTGAATATTACATCCGAGATGTCAGGTTGCCTTAGGTTAGGATATATAATGTTAGAGACGTATATACTGTTCCCACCGAGAAGTAGGGTCCGACACGCATGGAATGTTGTCAAATATTACATCCGAGATGTTAGGTTGCCTTAGGTTAGGATACATAACGTTATAGACTCATATAATGTTACCACCGAGACGTAGGGACCGACAAGCCTGGAATGTTGTCAAATGTTACATCCGATATGTTAGGTTGCCTTAGGTTGGGATATAGACCGTTATAGACGCATATCATATTTCCACCGAAAGGTATGCTCTGACAGGCCAGGAATGTTGCAAAATATTACGTCTGAGATGATAGGGTGCCTTAGATTATGACATACAACGTTATAGACGGATATACTGTTCCCACCGAGAAGTAGGGTCCGACACGACAGGAATGTTGTCAAATATTACATCCGAGTTGTTAGGTTGCCTTAGGTTAGGATATATAACGGTATAGACGCATATAATGTTACCATCGAGACGTAGGGACCGACACGCCTCAAATGTTGTAGAATACTACATCCGAGATGTCAGGTTGCCTTAGGTTAGGATATATAACGTTATAGACGTATATGCTGTTCCCACCGAGAAGTAGGGTCCGACACGCATGGAATGTTGTCAAATATTACATCCGAGATGTTAGGTTGCCTTAGGTTAGGATATATAACGTGATAGACGCATATAATGTTACCACCGAGACGTAGGGACCGACAAGCCTGGAATGTTGTCAAATCTTACATCCGATATGTTAGGTTGCCTTGGGTTGGGATATAGACCGTTATAGACGCATATCATATTTCCACCGAAAGGTATGCTCCGACAGGCCAGGAATGTTGCAAACTATTACGTCTGAGATGATAGGGTGCCTTAGATTATGACATACAACGTTATAGACGGATATAATGTTCCCACCGAGAAGTAGGGTCCGACACGCCAGGAATGTTGTCAAATATTACATCCGAGTTGTTAGGTTGCCTCAGGTTAGGATATATAATGTTAGAGACGTATATACTGTTCCCACCGAGAAGTAGGGTTCGACATGCGAGCAATGATGTCAAATATTACATCCGCGACGTTACGTTGCCTTACATTAGGATATATACCGTTATAGACGTATATACTGTTCCCTCCGAGAAGTAGGGTCCGACACGCCTGGAATGTTGTCAAATATTACATCCGAGATGTTAGGTTGCCTTAGGTTAGGATATACAACTTTATAGACGCATATAATGTTACCACCGAAACGTAGGGACCGACACGCTTGGAATGATGTCAAATGTTACATCCGATATGTTATGTTGCCTTAGGTTGGTATATAGACCGTTATAGACGCATATTATATTTGCACCGAAAGGTATGCTCCGACAGGCCAGGAATGTTGCAAAATATTACGTCTGAGATGATAGGTTGCCTTAGATTAGGACATACAACGTTATAGACGGATATACTGTTCCCACCGAGAAGTAGGGCCCGACACGCCAGGAATGTTGTCAAATATTACATCCGAGTTGTTAGGTTGCCTTAGGTTAGGATATATAACGTTATGGACGCATATAATGTTACCACCGCGACGTAGGGACCGACACGCCTGGAATGTTGTAGAATATTACATCCGATATGTCAGGTTGCCTTAGGTTAGGATATATAATGTTAGAGACGTATATACTGTTCCCACCGAGAAGTAGGGTCCGTCACGCCTGGAATGTTGTCAAATATTACATCCGAGTAGTTAGGTTGCCCTAGGTTAGGATATATAACGTTATAGACGCATAAAATGTTACCACCGAGACGTAGGGACCGACACGCCTGGAATTTTGTCAGATGTTACATCCGAGATGTTAGATTGCCTTAGTTTAGGATATATGACGTTATAGACGTATATACTGTTCCCTCCGAGAAGTAGGGTTCGACACACCTGGAATGTTGTCAAATGTTACATCCGAGATGTTAGGTTGCCTTAGGATAGGATATATAATGTTAGAGACGTATATACTGTTCCCACCGAGAAGTAGGGTCCGACACGCGAGCAATGATGTCAAATATTACATCCGAGACGTTACGTTGCCTTACATTAGGATATATACCGTTATAGACGTATATAATGTTCCCACCGAGAAGTTTGCGCCGACATGGCAGGAATGTTGTCAAATATTACATCCGAGTTATTAAGTTGCCTTAGGTTAGGATATATAACGTTATAGACGCATATAATATTCCCACCGAGAAGTAGGGTCCGACACGCCTGGAATGTTGTAGAATATTACATCCGATATGTCAGGTTGCCTTAGGTTAGGATATATAATGTTAGAGACGTATATACTGTTCCCACCGAGAAGTAGGGTCCGTCACGCCTGGAATGTTGTCAAATATTACATCCGATATGTTAGGTTGCCTTAGGTTAGGATATATAACGTTATAGACGCATATAATGTTACCACCGAAACGTAGGGACCTTCACGCCTGGAATAATGTCAAATGTTACATCCGAGTTATTAAGTTGCCTTAGGTTAGGATATATAACGTTATAGACGCATACAATATTCCCACCAAGAAGTAGTGTCCGACACGCACGGAATGTTGTTGAATATTACATCCGAGATGTCAGGTTGCCTTAGGTTAGGATATATAATGTTAGAGACGTATATACTGTTCCCACCGAGAAGTAGGGTCCGACACGCATGGAATGTTGTCAAATATTACATCCGAGATGTTAGGTTGCCTTAGGTTAGGATACATAACGTTATAGACTCATATAATGTTACCACCGAGACGTAGGGACCGACAAGCCTGGAATGTTGTCAAATGTTACATCCGATATGTTAGGTTGCCTTAGGTTGGGATATAGACCGTTATAGACGCATATCATATTTCCACCGAAAGGTATGCTCTGACAGGCCAGGAATGTTGCAAAATATTACGTCTGAGATGATAGGGTGCCTTAGATTATGACATACAACGTTATAGACGGATATACTGTTCCCACCGAGAAGTAGGGTCCGACACGACAGGAATGTTGTCAAATATTACATCCGAGTTGTTAGGTTGCCTTAGGTTAGGATATATAACGGTATAGACGCATATAATGTTACCATCGAGACGTAGGGACCGACACGCCTCAAATGTTGTAGAATACTACATCCGAGATGTCAGGTTGCCTTAGGTTAGGATATATAACGTTATAGACGTATATGCTGTTCCCACCGAGAAGTAGGGTCCGACACGCATGGAATGTTGTCAAATATTACATCCGAGATGTTAGGTTGCCTTAGGTTAGGATATATAACGTGATAGACGCATATAATGTTACCACCGAGACGTAGGGACCGACAAGCCTGGAATGTTGTCAAATCTTACATCCGATATGTTAGGTTGCCTTAGTTTAGGATATATGACGTTATAGACGTATATACTGTTCCCTCCGAGAAGTAGGGTTCGACACACCTGGAATGTTGTCAAATGTTACATCCGAGATGTTAGGTTGCCTTAGGATAGGATATATAATGTTAGAGACGTATATACTGTTCCCACCGAGAAGTAGGGTCCGACACGCGAGCAATGATGTCAAATATTACATCCGAGACGTTACGTTGCCTTACATTAGGATATATACCGTTATAGACGTATATAATGTTCCCACCGAGAAGTTTGCGCCGACATGGCAGGAATGTTGTCAAATATTACATCCGAGTTATTAAGTTGCCTTAGGTTAGGATATATAACGTTATAGACGCATATAATATTCCCACCGAGAAGTAGGGTCCGACACGCCTGGAATGTTGTAGAATATTACATCCGATATGTCAGGTTGCCTTAGGTTAGGATATATAATGTTAGAGACGTATATACTGTTCCCACCGAGAAGTAGGGTCCGTCACGCCTGGAATGTTGTCAAATATTACATCCGATATGTTAGGTTGCCTTAGGTTAGGATATATAACGTTATAGACGCATATAATGTTACCACCGAAACGTAGGGACCTTCACGCCTGGAATAATGTCAAATGTTACATCCGAGTTATTAAGTTGCCTTAGGTTAGGATATATAACGTTATAGACGCATACAATATTCCCACCAAGAAGTAGTGTCCGACACGCACGGAATGTTGTTGAATATTACATCCGAGATGTCAGGTTGCCTTAGGTTAGGATATATAATGTTAGAGACGTATATACTGTTCCCACCGAGAAGTAGGGTCCGACACGCATGGAGTGTTGTCAAATATTACATCCGAGATGTTAGGTTGCCTTAGGTTAGGATATATAACGTTATAGACGCATATAATGTTACCACCGAGACGTAGGGACCGACAAGCCTGGAATGTTGTCAAATGTTACATCCGATATGTTAGGTTGCCTTAGGTTGGGATATAGACCGTTATAGACGCATATCATATTTCCACCGAAAGGTATGCTCCGACAGGCCAGGAATGTTGCAAAATATTACGTCTGAGATGATAGGGTGCCTTAGATTAGGACATACAACGTTATAGACGGATATACTGTTCCCACCGAGAAGTAGGGTCCGACACGCCAGGAATGTTGTCAAATATTACATCCGAGATGTTAGGTCGCCTTAGGTTAGGATATATAACGTTATGGACGCATATAATGTTACGACCGCGACGTAGGGACCGACACACCTCAAATGTTGTATAATACTACATCCGAGATGTCAGGTTGCCTTAGGGTAGGATATATAACGTTATAGACGTATATACTGTTCCCACCGAGAAGTAGGGTTCGACACGCCAGGAATGTTGTCAAATATTACATCCGAGTAGTTAGGTTGCCTTAGGTTAGGATATATAACGTTATAGACGCATGTAATGTTACCACCGAGACGTACGGACCGACACGCCTGGAATGTAGTCAGATGTTACATCCGAGATGTTAGATTGCCTTAGTTTAGGATATATGACGTTATAGACGTATATACTGTTCCCTCCGAGAAGTAGGGGTCGACACACCTGGAATGTTGTCAAATGTTACATCCGAGATGTTAGGTTGCCTTAGGATAGGGTATATAATGTTAGAGACGTATATACTGTTCCCACCGAGAAGTAGGGTCCGACACGCGAGCAATGATGTCAAATATTACATCCGAGACGTTACGTTGCCTTACATTAGGATATATACCGTTATAGACGTATATAATGTTCCCACCGAGAAGTTTGCGCCGACATGGCAGGAATGTTGTCAAATATTACATCCGAGTTATTAAGTTGCCTTAGGTTAGGATATATAACGTTATAGACGCATATAATATTCCCACCGAGAAGTAGGGTACGACACGCCTGGAATGTTGTAGAATATTACATCCGATATGTCAGGTTGCCTTAGGTTAGGATATATAATGTTAGAGACGTATATACTGTTCCCACCGAGAAGTAGGGTCCGACACGCCTGGAATGTTGTCAAATATTACATCCGAGATGTCAGGTTGCCTTAGGTTAGGATATATAACGTTATAGACGTATATACTGTTCCCACCGAGGAGTAGGGTCCGACACGCCAGGAATGTTGTCAAATATTACATCCGAGTAGTTAGGTTGCCCTAGGTTAGGATATATAACGTTATAGACGCATAAAATGTTACCACCGAGACGTAGGGACCGACACGCCTGGAATTTTGTCAGATGTTACATCCGAGATGTTAGATTGGCTTAGTTTAGGATATATGACGTTATAGACGTATATACTGTTCCCTCCGAGAAGTAGGGTTCGACACACCTGGAATGTTGTCAAATGTTACATCCGAGATGTTAGGTTGCCTTAGGATAGGATATATAATGTTAGAGAAGTATATACTGTTCCCACCGAGAAGTAGGGTCCGACAAGCGAGCAATGATGTCAAATATTACATCCGAGACGTTACGTTGCCTTACATTAGGATATATACCGTTATAGACGTATATAATGTTCCCACCGAGAAGTTTGCGCCGACATGGCAGGAATGTTGTCAAATATTACATCCGCGACGTTACGTTGCCTTACATTAGGATATATAACGTTATAGACGCATATAATATTCCCACCGAGATGTAGGGTCCGACACGCCTGGAATGTTGTAGAATATTACATCCGATATGTCAGGTTGCCTTAGGTTAGGATATATAATGTTAGAGACTCATATAATGTTACCACCGAGACGTAGGGACCGACAAGCCTGGAATGTTGTCAAATGTTACATCCGATATGTTAGGTTGCCTTAGGTTGGGATATAGACCGTTATAGACGCATATCATATTTCCACCGAAAGGTATGCTCTGACAGGCCAGGAATGTTGCAAAATATTACGTCTGAGATGATAGGGTGCCTTAGATTACGACATACAACGTTATAGACGGATATACTGTTCCCACCGAGAAGTAGGGTCCGACCCGCCAGGAATGTTGTCAAATATTACATCCGAGTTGTTAGGTTGCCTTAGGTTAGGATATATAACGGTATAGACGCATATAATGTTACCATCGAGACGTAGGGACCGACACGCCTCAAATGTTGTAGAATACTACATCCGAGATGTCAGGTTGCCTTAGGTTAGGATATATAACGTTATAGACGTATATGCTGTTCCCACCGAGAAGTAGGGTCCGACACGCATGGAATGTTGTCAAATATTACATCCGAGATGTTAGGTTGCCTTAGGTTAGGATATATAACGTGATAGACGCATATAATGTTACCACCGAGACGTAGGGACCGACAAGCCTTTAATGTTGTCAAATCTTACATCCGATATGTTAGGTTGCCTTAGGTTGGGATAAAGACCGTTATAGACGCATATCATATTTCCACCGAAAGGTATGCTCCGACAGGCCAGCAATGTTGCAAACTATTACGTCTGAGATGATAGGGTGCCTTAGATTATGACATACAACGTTATAGACGGATATACTGTTCCCACCGAGAAGTAGGGCCCGACACGCCAGGAATGTTGTCAAATATTACATCCGAGTTGTTAGGTTGCCTTAGGTTAGGATATATAACGTTATGGACGCATATAATGTTACCACCGCGACGTAGGAACCGACACACCTCAAATGTTGTAGAATACTACATCCGAGATGTCAGGTTGCCTTAGGTTAGGATATATAACGTTATAGACGTATATACTGTTCCCACCGAGAAGTAGGGTCCGACACGCCAGGAATGTTGTCAAATATTACATCCGAGTAGTTAGGTTGCCCTAGGTTAGGATATATAACGTTATAGACGCATAAAATGTTACCACCGAGACGTAGGGACCGACACGCCTGGAATTTTGTCAGATGTTACATCCGAGATGTTAGATTGGCTTAGTTTAGGATATATGACGTTATAGACGTATATACTGTTCCCTCCGAGAAGTAGGGTTCGACAGACCTGGAATGTTGTCAAATGTTACATCCGAGATGTTAGGTTGCCTTAGGATAGGATATATAATGTTAGAGACGTATATACTGTTCCCACCGAGAAGTAGGGTCCGACACGCGAGCAATGATGTCAAATATTACATCCGAGACGTTACGTTGCCTTACTTTAGGATATATACCGTTATAGACGTATATAATGTTCCCACCGAGAAGTTTGCGCCGACATGGCAGGAATGTTGTCAAATATTACATCCGAGTTATTAAGTTGCCTTAGGTTAGGATATATAACGTTATAGACGCATATAATATTCCCACCGAGAAGTAGGGTACGACACGCCTGGAATGTTGTAGAATATTACATCCGATATGTCAGGTTGCCTTAGGTTAGGATATATAATGTTAGAGACGTATATACTGTTCCCACCGAGAAGTAGGGTCCGACACGCCTGGAATGTTGTCAAATATTACATCCGAGATGTTAGGTTGCCTTAGGTTAGGATATATAACGTTATAGACGCATATAATGTTACCACCGAAACGTAGGGACCGACACGCCTGGAATGATGTCAAATGTTACATCCGAGTTATTAAGTTGCCTTAGGTTAGGATATATAACGTTATAGACGCATACAATATTCCCACCAAGAAGTAGTGTCCGACACGCACGGAATGTTGTTGAATATTACATCCGAGATGTCAGGTTGCCTTAGGTTAGGATATATAATGTTAGAGACGTATATCCTGTTCCCACCGAGAAGTAGGGTCCGACACGCATGGAGTGTTGTCAAATATTACATCCGAGATGTTAGGTTGCCTTACGTTAGGATATATAACGTTATAGACGCATATAATGTTACCACCGAGACGTAGGGACCGACACGCCTCAAATGTTGTAGAATACTACATCCGAGATGTCAGGTTGCCTTAGGTTAGGATATATAACGTTATAGACGTATATACTGTTCCCACCGAGGAGTAGGGTCCGACACGCCAGGAATGTTGTCAAATATTACATCCGAGTAGTTAGGTTGCCCTAGGTTAGGATATATAACGTTATAGACGCATAAAATGTTACCACCGAGACGTAGGGACCGACACGCCTGGAATTTTGTCAGATGTTACATCCGAGATGTTAGATTGGCTTAGTTTAGGATATATGACGTTATAGACGTATATACTGTTCCCTCCGAGAAGTAGGGTTCGACACACCTGGAATGTTGTCAAATGTTACATCCGAGATGTTAGGTTGCCTTAGGATAGGATATATAATGTTAGAGAAGTATATACTGTTCCCACCGAGAAGTAGGGTCCGACAAGCGAGCAATGATGTCAAATATTACATCCGAGACGTTACGTTGCCTTACATTAGGATATATACCGTTATAGACGTATATAATGTTCCCACCGAGAAGTTTGCGCCGACATGGCAGGAATGTTGTCAAATATTACATCCGCGACGTTACGTTGCCTTACATTAGGATATATAACGTTATAGACGCATATAATATTCCCACCGAGATGTAGGGTCCGACACGCCTGGAATGTTGTAGAATATTACATCCGATATGTCAGGTTGCCTTAGGTTAGGATATATAATGTTAGAGACTCATATAATGTTACCACCGAGACGTAGGGACCGACAAGCCTGGAATGTTGTCAAATGTTACATCCGATATGTTAGGTTGCCTTAGGTTGGGATATAGACCGTTATAGACGCATATCATATTTCCACCGAAAGGTATGCTCTGACAGGCCAGGAATGTTGCAAAATATTACGTCTGAGATGATAGGGTGCCTTAGATTACGACATACAACGTTATAGACGGATATACTGTTCCCACCGAGAAGTAGGGTCCGACCCGCCAGGAATGTTGTCAAATATTACATCCGAGTTGTTAGGTTGCCTTAGGTTAGGATATATAACGGTATAGACGCATATAATGTTACCATCGAGACGTAGGGACCGACACGCCTCAAATGTTGTAGAATATTACATCCGAGATGTCAGGTTGCCTTAGGTTAGGATATATAACGTTATAGACGTATATGCTGTTCCCACCGAGAAGTAGGGTCCGACACGCATGGAATGTTGTCAAATATTACATCCGAGATGTTAGGTTGCCTTAGGTTAGGATATATAACGTGATAGACGCATATAATGTTACCACCGAGACGTAGGGACCGACAAGCCTTTAATGTTGTCAAATCTTACATCCGATATGTTAGGTTGCCTTAGGTTGGGATAAAGACCGTTATAGACGCATATCATATTTCCACCGAAAGGTATGCTCCGACAGGCCAGCAATGTTGCAAACTATTACGTCTGAGATGATAGGGTGCCTTAGATTATGACATACAACGTTATAGACGGATATACTGTTCCCACCGAGAAGTAGGGCCCGACACGCCAGGAATGTTGTCAAATATTACATCCGAGTTGTTAGGTTGCCTTAGGTTAGGATATATAACGTTATGGACGCATATAATGTTACCACCGCGACGTAGGAACCGACACACCTCAAATGTTGTAGAATACTACATCCGAGATGTCAGGTTGCCTTAGGTTAGGATATATAACGTTATAGACGTATATACTGTTCCCACCGAGAAGTAGGGTCCGACACGCCAGGAATGTTGTCAAATATTACATCCGAGTAGTTAGGTTGCCCTAGGTTAGGATATATAACGTTATAGACGCATAAAATGTTACCACCGAGACGTAGGGACCGACACGCCTGGAATTTTGTCAGATGTTACATCCGAGATGTTAGATTGGCTTAGTTTAGGATATATGACGTTATAGACGTATATACTGTTCCCTCCGAGAAGTAGGGTTCGACAGACCTGGAATGTTGTCAAATGTTACATCCGAGATGTTAGGTTGCCTTAGGATAGGATATATAATGTTAGAGACGTATATACTGTTCCCACCGAGAAGTAGGGTCCGACACGCGAGCAATGATGTCAAATATTACATCCGAGACGTTACGTTGCCTTACTTTAGGATATATACCGTTATAGACGTATATAATGTTCCCACCGAGAAGTTTGCGCCGACATGGCAGGAATGTTGTCAAATATTACATCCGAGATGTTAGGTTGCCTTAGGTTAGGATATATAACGTTATAGACGCATATAATATTCCCACCGAGAAGTAGAGTCCGACACGCCTGGAATGTTGTAGAATATTACATCCGATATGTCAGGTTGCCTTAGGTTAGGATATATAATGTTAGAGACGTATATACTGTTCCCACCGAGAAGTAGGGTCCGTCACGCCTGGAATGTTGTCAAATATTACATCCGAGATGTTAGGTTGCCTTAGGTTAGGATATATAACGTTATAGACGCATATAATGTTACCACCGAAACGTAGGGACCGACACGCCTGGAATGATGTCAAATGTTACATCCGAGTTATTAAGTTGCCTTAGGTTAGGATATATAACGTTATAGACGCATACAATATTCCCACCAAGAAGTAGTGTCCGACACGCACGGAATGTTGTTGAATATTACATCCGAGATGTCAGGTTGCCTTAGGTTAGGATATATAATGTTAGAGAGGTATATACTGTTCCCACCGAGAACTAGGGTCCGACACGCATGGAATGTTGTCAAATATTACATCCGAGATGTTACGTTACCTTAGGTTAGGATATATAACGTTATAGACGCATATAATGTTACCACCGAGACGTAGGGACCGACAAGCCTGGAATGTTGTCAAATGTAACATCCGATATGTTAGGTTGCCTTAGGTTGGGATATAGACCGTTATAGACGCATATCATATTTCCACCGAAAGGTATGCTCCGACAGGCCAGGAATGTTGCAAAATATTACGTCTGAGATGATAGGGTGCCTTAGATTATGACATACAACGTTATAGACGGATATACTGTTCCCACCGAGACGTAGGGTCCGACACGCCAGGAATGTTGTCAAATATTACATCCGTGTTGTTAGGTTGCCTTAGGTTAGGATATATAATGTTATAGACGCATATAATGTTACCACCGAGACGTAGGGACCGACACGCCTCAAATGTTATAGAATACTACATCCGAGATGTCAGGTTGCCTTAGGTTAGGATATATAACGTTATAGACGTATATACTGTTCCCACCGAGAAGTAGGGTCCGACACGCCAGGAATGTTGTCAAATATTACATCCGAGTAGTTAGGTTGCCTTAGGTTAGGATATATAACGTTATAGACGCATGTAATGTTACCACCGAGACGTAGGGACCGACACGCCTGGAATGTTGTCAAATGTTACATCCGAGATGTTACATTGCCTTAGTTTATGATATATGACGTTATAGACGTATATACTGTTCCCTCCGAGAAGTAGGTTTCGGCACACCTGGAATGTTGTCAAAGGTTACATCCGAGATGTTAGGTTGCCTTAGGTTAGGATATATAATGTTAGAGACGTATATACTGTTCCCACCGAGAAGTAGGGTCCGACAAGCGAGCAATGATGTCAAATATTACATCCGAGACGTTACGTTGCCTTACATTAGGATATATACCGTTATAGACGTATATAATGTTCCCACCGAGAAGTTTGCGCCGACATGGCAGGAATGTTGTCAAATATTACATCCGAGTTATTAAGTTGCCTTAGGTTAGGATCTATAACGTTATAGACGCATATAATATTCCCACCGAGAAGTAGGGTCCGACACGCCTGGAATGTTGTAGAATATTACATCCGATATGTCAGGTTGCCTTAGGTTAGGATATATAATGTTAGAGACGTATATACTGTTCCCACCGAGAAGTAGGGTCCGTCACGCCTGGAATGTTGTCAAATATTACATCCGAGATGTTAGGTTGCCTTAGGTTAGGATATATAACGTTATAGACGCATATAATGTTACCACCGAAACGTAGGGACCGACACGCCTGGAATGATGTCAAATGTTACATCCGAGTTATTAAGTTGCCTTAGGTTAGGATATATAACGTTATAGACGCATACAATATTCCCACCAAGAAGTAGTGTCCGACACGCACGGAATTTTGTTGAATATTACATCCGAGATGTCAGGTTGCCTTAGGTTAGGATATATAATGTTAGAGACGTATATACTGTTCCCACCGAGAAGTAGGGTCCGACACGCATGGAATGTTGTCAAATATTACATCCGAGATGTTAGGTTGCCTTAGGTTAGGATATATAACGTTATAGACGCATATAATGTTACCACCAAGATGTAGTGTCCGACACGCACGGAATTTTGTTGAATATTACATCCGAGATGTCAGGTTGCCTTAGGTTAGGATATATAATGTTATAGATTCATATAATGTTACCACCGAGACGTAGGGACCGACAAGCCTGGAATGTTGTCAAATGTTACATCCGATATGTTAGGTTGCCTTAGGTTGGGATATAGACCGTTATAGACGCATATCATATTTCCACCGAAAGGTATGCTCTGACAGGCCAGGAATGTTGCAAAATATTACGTCTGAGATGATAGGGTGCCTTAGATTACGACATACAAGGTTATAGATGAATATACTGTTCCCACCGAGAAGTAGGGTCCGACACGCCAGGAATGTTGTCAAATATTACATCCGAGTTGTTAGGTTGCCTTAGGTTAGGATATATAACGGTATAGACGCATATAATGTTACCATCGAGACGTAGGGACCGACACGCCTCAAATATTGTAGAATACTACATCCGAGATGTCAGGTTGCCTTAGGTTAGGATATATAACGTTATAGACGTATATGCTGTTCCCACCGAGAAGTAGGGTCCGACACGCATGGAATGTTGTCAAATATTACATCCGAGATGTTAGGTTGCCTTAGGTTAGGATATATAACGTGATAGACGCATATAATGTTACCACCGAGACGTAGGGACCGACAAGCCTGGAATGTTGTCAAATCTTACATCCGATATGTTAGGTTGCCTTAGGTTGGGATATAGACCGTTATAGACGCATATCATATTTCCACCGAAAGGTATGCTCCGACAGGCCAGGAATGTTGCAAACTATTACGTCTGAGATGATAGGGTGCCTTAGATTATGACATACAACGTTATAGACGGATATACTGTTCCCACCGAGAAGTAGGGCCCGACACGCCAGGAATGTTGTCAAATATTACATCCGAGTTGTTAGGTTGCCTTAGGTTAGGATATATAACGGTATAGACGCATATAATGTTACCATCGAGACGTAGGGACCGACACGCCTCAAATGTTGTAGAATACTACATCCGAGATGTCAGGTTGCCTTAGGTTAGGATATATAACGTTATAGACGTATATGTTGTTCCCACCGAGAAGTAGGGTCCGACACGCATGGAATGTTGTCAAATATTACATCCGAGATGTTAGGTTGCCTTAGGTTAGGATATATAACGTGATAGACGCATATAATGTTACCACCGAGACGTAGGGACCGACAAGCCTGGAATGTTGTCAAATCTTACATCCGATATGTTAGGTTGCCTTAGGTTGGGATAAAGACCGTTATAGACGCATATCATATTTCCACCGAAAGGTATGCTCCGACAGGCCAGCAATGTTGCAAACTATTACGTCTGAGATGATAGGGTGCCTTAGATTATGACATACAACGTTATAGACGGATATACTGTTCCCACCGAGAAGTAGGGCCCGACACGCCAGGAATGTCGTCAAATATTACATCCGAGTTGTTAGGTTGCCTTAGGTTAGGATATATAACGTTATGGACGCATATAATGTTACCACCGCGACGTAGGAACCGACACACCTCAAATGTTGTAGAATACTACATCCGAGATGTCAGGTTGCCTTAGGTTAGGATATATAACGTTATAGACGTATATACTGTTCCCACCGAGAAGTAGGGTCCGACACACCAGGAATGTTGTCAAATATTACATCCGAGTAGTTAGGTTGCCCTAGGTTAGGATATATAACGTTATAGACGCATAAAATGTTACCACCGAGACGTAGGGACCGACACGCCTGGAATTTTGTCAGATGTTACATCCGAGATGTTAGATTGGCTTAGTTTAGGATATATGACGTTATAGACGTATATACTGTTCCCTCCGAGAAGTAGGGTTCGACAGACCTGGAATGTTGTCAAATGTTACATCCGAGATGTTAGGTTGCCTTAGGATAGGATATATAATGTTAGAGACGTATATACTGTTCCCACCGAGAAGTAGGGTCCGACACGCGAGCAATGATGTCAAATATTACATCCGAGACGTTACGTTGCCTTACTTTGGGATATATACCGTTATAGACGTATATAATGTTCCCACCGAGAAGTTTGCGCCGACATGGCAGGAATGTTGTCAAATATTACATCCGAGATGTTAGGTTGCCTTAGGTTAGGATATATAACGTTATAGACGCATATAATATTCCCACCGAGAGGTAGAGTCCGACACGCCTGGAATGTTGTAGAATATTACATCCGATATGTCAGGTTGCCTTAGGTTAGGATATATAATGTTAGAGACGTATATACTGTTCCCACCGAGAAGTAGGGTCCGTCACGCCTGGAATGTTGTCAAATATTACATCCGAGATGTTAGGTTGCCTTAGGTTAGGATATATAACGTTATAGACGCATATAATGTTACCACCGAAACGTAGGGACCGACACGCCTGGAATGATGTCAAATGTTACATCCGAGTTATTAAGTTGCCTTAGGTTAGGATATATAACGTTATAGACGCATACAATATTCCCACCAAGAAGTAGTGTCCGACACGCACGGAATGTTGTTGAATATTACATCCGAGATGTCAGGTTGCCTTAGGTTAGGATATATAATGTTAGAGACGTATATACTGTTCCCACCGAGAACTAGGGTCCGACACGCATGGAATGTTGTCAAATATTACATCCGAGATGTTACGTTACCTTAGGTTAGGATATATAACGTTATAGACGCATATAATGTTACCACCGAGACGTAGGGACCGACAAGCCTGGAATGTTGTCAAATGTAACATCCGATATGTTAGGTTGCCTTAGGTTGGGATATAGACCGTTATAGACGCATATCATATTTCCACCGAAAGGTATGCTCCGACAGGCCAGGAATGTTGCAAAATATTACGTCTGAGATGATAGGGTGCCTTAGATTATGACATACAACGTTATAGACGGATATACTGTTCCCACCGAGACGTAGGGTCCGACACGCCAGGAATGTTGTCAAATATTACATCCGTGTTGTTAGGTTGCCTTAGGTTAGGATATATAATGTTATAGACGCATATAATGTTACCACCGAGACGTAGGGACCGACACGCCTCAAATGTTATAGAATACTACATCCGAGATGTCAGGTTGCCTTAGGTTAGGATATATAACGTTATAGACGTATATACTGTTCCCACCGAGAAGTAGGGTCCGACACGCCAGGAATGTTGTCAAATATTACATCCGAGTAGTTAGGTTGCCTTAGGTTAGGATATATAACGTTATAGACGCATGTAATGTTACCACCGAGACGTAGGGACCGACACGCCTGGAATGTTGTCAAATGTTACATCCGAGATGTTACATTGCCTTAGTTTATGATATATGACGTTATAGACGTATATACTGTTCCCTCCGAGAAGTAGGGTTCGGCACACCTGGAATGTTGTCAAAGGTTACATCCGAGATGTTAGGTTGCCTTAGGTTAGGATATATAATGTTAGAGACGTATATACTGTTCCCACCGAGAAGTAGGGTCCGACAAGCGAGCAATGATGTCAAATATTACATCCGAGACGTTACGTTGCCTTACATTAGGATATATACCGTTATAGACGTATATAATGTTCCCACCGAGAAGTTTGCGCCGACATGGCAGGAATGTTGTCAAATATTACATCCGAGTTATTAAATTGCCTTAGGTTAGGATATATAACGTTATAGACGCATATAATATTCCCACCGAGAAGTAGGGTCCGACACGCCTGGAATGTTGTAGAATATTACATCCGATATGTCAGGTTGCCTTAGGTTAGGATATATAATGTTAGAGACGTATATACTGTTCCCACCGAGAAGTAGGGTCCGTCACGCCTGGAATGTTGTCAAATATTACATCCGAGATGTTAGGTTGCCTTAGGTTAGGATATATAACGTTATAGACGCATATAATGTTACCACCGAAACGTAGGGACCGACACGCCTGGAATGATGTCAAATGTTACATCCGAGTTATTAAGTTGCCTTAGGTTAGGATATATAACGTTATAGACGCATACAATATTCCCACCAAGAAGTAGTGTCCGACACGCACGGAATTTTGTTGAATATTACATCCGAGATGTCAGGTTGCCTTAGGTTAGGATATATAATGTTATAGATTCATATAATGTTACCACCGAGACGTAGGGACCGACAAGCCTGGAATGTTGTCAAATGTTACATCCGATATGTTAGGTTGCCTTAGGTTGGGATATAGACCGTTATAGACGCATATCATATTTCCACCGAAAGGTATGCTCTGACAGGCCAGGAATGTTGCAAAATATTACGTCTGAGATGATAGGGTGCCTTAGATTACGACATACAAGGTTATAGACGGATATACTGTTCCCACCGAGAAGTAGGGTCCGACACGCCAGGAATGTTGTCAAATATTACATCCGAGTTGTTAGGTTGCCTTAGGTTAGGATATATAACGGTATAGACGCATATAATGTTACCATCGAGACGTAGGGACCGACACGCCTCAAATGTTGTAGAATACTACATCCGAGATGTCAGGTTGCCTTAGGTTAGGATATATAACGTTATAGACGTATATGCTGTTCCCACCGAGAAGTAGGGTCCGACACGCATGGAATGTTGTCAAATATTACATCCGAGATGTTAGGTTGCCTTAGGTTAGGATATATAACGTGATAGACGCATATAATGTTACCACCGAGACGTAGGGACCGACAAGCCTGGAATGTTGTCAAATCTTACATCCGATATGTTAGGTTGCCTTAGGTTGGGATATAGACCGTTATAGACGCATATCATATTTCCACCGAAAGGTATGCTCCGACAGGCCAGGAATGTTGCAAACTATTACGTCTGAGATGATAGGGTGCCTTAGATTATGACATACAACGTTATAGACGGATATACTGTTCCCACCGAGAAGTATTGCCCGACACGCCAGGAATGTTGTCAAATATTACATCCGAGTTGTTAGGTTGCCTTAGGTTAGGATATATAACGTTATGGACGCATATAATGTTACCACCGCGACGTAGGAACCGACACACCTCAAATGTTGTAGAATACTACATCCGAGATGTCAGGTTGCCTTAGGTTAGGATATATAACGTTATAGACGTATATACTGTTCCCACCGAAAAGTAGGTTCCGACACGCCAGGAATGTTGTCAAATATTACATCCGAGTAGTTAGGTTGCCGTAGGTTAGGATATATAACGTTATAGACGCATAAAATGTTACCACCGAGACGTAGGGACCGACACGCCTGAAATTTTGTCAGATGTTACATCCGAGATGTTAGATTGGCTTAGTTTAGGATATATGACGTTATAGACGTATATACTGTTCCCTCCGAGAAGTAGGGTTCGACACACCTGGAATGTTGTCAAATGTTACATCCGAGATGTTAGGTTGCCTTAGGATAGGATATATAATGTTAGAGACGTATATACTGTTCCCACCGAGACGTAGGGTCCGACACGCCAGGAATGTTGTCAAATATTACATCCGTGTTGTTAGGTTGCCTTAGGTTAGGATATATAATGTTATAGACGCATATAATGTTACCACCGAGACGTAGGGACCGACACGCCTCAAATGTTATAGAATACTACATCCGAGATGTCAGGTTGCCTTAGGTTAGGATATATAACGTTATAGACGTATATACTGTTCCCACCGAGAAGTAGGGTCCGACACGCCAGGAATGTTGTCAAATATTACATCCGAGTAGTTAGGTTGCCTTAGGTTAGGATATATAACGTTATAGACGCATGTAATGTTACCACCGAGACGTAGGGACCGACACGCCTGGAATGTTGTCAAATGTTACATCCGAGATGTTACATTGCCTTAGTTTATGATATATGACGTTATAGGCGTATATACTGTTCCCTCCGAGAAGTAGGGTTCGGCACACCTGGAATGTTGTCAAAGGTTACATCCGAGATGTTAGGTTGCCTTAGGTTAGGATATATAATGTTAGAGACGTATATACTGTTCCCACCGAGAAGTAGGGTCCGACAAGCGAGCAATGATGTCAAATATTACATCCGAGACGTTACGTTGCCTTACATTAGGATATATACCGTTATAGACGTATATAATGTTCCCACCGAGAAGTTTGCGCCGACATGGCAGGAATGTTGTCAAATATTACATCCGAGTTATTAAATTGCCTTAGGTTAGGATATATAACGTTATAGACGCATATAATATTCCCACCGAGAAGTAGGGTCCGACACGCCTGGAATGTTGTAGAATATTACATCCGATATGTCAGGTTGCCTTAGGTTAGGATATATAATGTTAGAGACGTATATACTGTTCCCACCGAGAAGTAGGGTCCGTCACGCCTGGAATGTTGTCAAATATTACATCCGAGATGTTAGGTTGCCTTAGGTTAGGATATATAACGTTATAGACGCATATAATGTTACCACCGAAACGTAGGGACCGACACGCCTGGAATGATGTCAAATGTTACATCCGAGTTATTAAGTTGCCTTAGGTTAGGATATATAACGTTATAGACGCATACAATATTCCCACCAAGAAGTAGTGTCCGACACGCACGGAATTTTGTTGAATATTACATCCGAGATGTCAGGTTGCCTTAGGTTAGGATATATAATGTTATAGATTCATATAATGTTACCACCGAGACGTAGGGACCGACAAGCCTGGAATGTTGTCAAATGTTACATCCGATATGTTAGGTTGCCTTAGGTTGGGATATAGACCGTTATAGACGCATATCATATTTCCACCGAAAGGTATGCTCTGACAGGCCAGGAATGTTGCAAAATATTACGTCTGAGATGATAGGGTGCCTTAGATTACGACATACAACGTTATAGACGGATATACTGTTCCCACCGAGAAGTAGGGTCCGACACGCCAGGAATGTTGTCAAATATTACATCCGAGTTGTTAGGTTGCCTTAGGTTAGGATATATAACGGTATAGACGCATATAATGTTACCATCGAGACGTAGGGACCGACACGCCTCAAATGTTGTAGAATACTACATCCGAGATGTCAGGTTGCCTTAGGTTAGGATATATAACGTTATAGACGTATATGCTGTTCCCACCGAGAAGTAGGGTCCGACACGCATGGAATGTTGTCAAATATTACATCCGAGATGTTAGGTTGCCTTAGGTTAGGATATATAACGTGATAGACGCATATAATGTTACCACCGAGACGTAGGGACCGACAAGCCTGGAATGTTGTCAGATGTTACATCCGAGATGTTAGATTGGCTTAGTTTAGGATATATGACGTTATAGACGTATATACTGTTCCCTCCGAGAAGTAGGGTTCGACACACCTGGAATGTTGTCAAATGTTACATCCGAGATGTTAGGTTGCCTTAGGATAGGATATATAATGTTAGAGACGTATATACTGTTCCCACCGAGAAGTAGGGTCCGACACGCGAGCAATGATGTCAAATATTACATCCGAGACGTTACGTTGCCTTACTTTAGGATATATACCGTTATAGACGTATATAATGTTCCCACCGAGAAGTTTGCGCCGACATGGCAGGAATGTTGTCAAATATTACATCCGAGATGTTAGGTTGCCTTAGGTTAGGATATATAACGTTATAGACGCATATAATATTCCCACCGAGAAGTAGAGTCCGACACGCCTGGAATGTTGTAGAATATTACATCCGATATGTCAGGTTGCCTTAGGTTAGGATATATAATGTTAGAGACGTATATACTGTTCCCACCGAGAAGTAGGGTCCGTCACGCCTGGAATGTTGTCAAATATTACATCCGAGATGTTAGGTTGCCTTAGGTTAGGATATATAACGTTATAGACGCATATAATGTTACCACCGAAACGTAGGGACCGACACGCCTGGAATGATGTCAAATGTTACATCCGAGTTATTAAGTTGCCTTAGGTTAGGATATATAACGTTATAGACGCATACAATATTCCCACCAAGAAGTAGTGTCCGACACGCACGGAATGTTGTTGAATATTACATCCGAGATGTCAGGTTGCCTTAGGTTAGGATATATAACGTTAGAGACGTATATACTGTTCCCACCGAGAAGTAGGGTCCGACACGCATGGAATGTTGTCAAATATTACATCCGAGATGTTAGGTTGCCTTAGGTTAGGATATATAACGTGATAGACGCATATAATGTTACCACCGAGACGTAGGGACCGACAAGCCTGGAATGTTGTCAAATCTTACATCCGATATGTTAGGTTGCCTTAGGTTGGGATATAGACCGTTATAGACGCATATCATATTTCCACCGAAAGGTATGCTCCGACAGGCCAGGAATGTTGCAAACTATTACGTCTGAGATGATAGGGTGCCTTAGATTATGACATACAACGTTATAGACGGATATACTGTTCCCACCGAGAAGTAGGGTCCGACACGCCAGGAATGTTGTCAAATATTACATCCGAGTTGTTAGGTTGCCTTAGGTTAGGATATATAACGGTATAGACGCATATAATGTTACCATCGAGACGTAGGGACCGACACGCCTCAAATGTTGTAGAATACTACATCCGAGATGTCAGGTTGCCTTAGGTTAGGATATATAACGTTATAGACGTATATGCTGTTCCCACCGAGAAGTAGGGTCCGACACGCATGGAATGTTGTCAAATATTACATCCGAGATGTTAGGTTGCCTTAGGTTAGGATATATAACGTGATAGACGCATATAATGTTACCACCGAGACGTAGGGACCGACAAGCCTGGAATGTTGTCAAATCTTACATCCGATATGTTAGGTTGCCCTAGGTTAGGATATATAACGT